>NMRA01000053.1:523494-654150 GCA_002633005.1 Phoronis australis
GTCTGGTCTCGATCCGCACCGGGTCCGATAGGCTGCGGTCCCGAGTCTGGCAAAATAATTTCTGTCAAAATTTATTCGCCGCATTTTTTCAGCAATTTCCATAAAATTGTCCGTAGTTTGATTTTATCAAAATTAAGGCGCGCTGACGATTTTTTTTATCCCCGTTTGCTGGCTGGTAACAGTACAGGCACTGCTCCAGTCGCACTGACGGCGTTTTCTCGGCCTGGGTTCCTGAATGAATTGTACTTCCGGGTTCGCGGCAAGTTCAAAATGGCGGTGTTTCTTCGGGTGCGAATCGTGAGTGGCGCGTTCATTTAAACTTTTTTCGAGTACGGATCGTGTATTAGTTATGGGGTAGGTACTTCTTGGATCCTTATAACATCTTCTAACCATGTAATAAGGGTTAACAACGCGTGAGAGAAGGACTCTTAGAAGCTCTCACTTGTAAATGTGACTGACTGAAACTGGAGTAAAACCGTACAAATGAAATGTGTGAAAATGGAGTTGGATTTCAATTAAAAAATTCTTCAAAGCAATATAACAGCTGGTACATGATGTCAAAGACTGTTACTACCACCTGGTTTGGACTATAGGTAGAAAATTTTTAGATTTTTTGAAAGTATTGTTAGGCTGTGAAATTCAGGGCTACTATACACCAGTCTGCTGTAAAGTTATCTATCAGACAGGTGATGTGTAGACCATGAGTTGACTAAGCTGAAAGGTGCACCCAACGGACATAATACCTGTATTCCCAAAGTGACGTTTTTTTCTCTGAAACCACATTACATTCAGTTCCGACATTAAGAATATCATACATAGTGAAGTTAGAAATGTTACATGAAGAATTTATAACGGAATAAAAATCCCTAGGAAAACAAGTACACGAGATCAAAGAGTATGGTAACGCCACAATAAACATCATCTGATTACTATCAATTCATTCTGCATTGAATCAATCAGTACTTTTGCCCACGATTCCACTGTATTTGTCTCTTCCGTCACGATAAAAATGTTGCGCGCTTCATTTCCGCAAAACTAGCAACAGGAAGATTGTGTCATACTTTCACCAAGAGACAAAATTGTAGTCAACTTGGACCAACAAATTGAATTAATTAACTCAATATTTTAATTGACTAACACGAACCAACAAGACACTCATGCATCTTACCTTGATGTTGTCATGGTTACGTGTTCGTCCTCTGACCTGCAATACAAATGTATCTAAGAGCGGTCTGGTGGACCGTGCGACCAAGTCGGAGGCCATTGCAAACGTGGCAGTCTCTAGAGACCATATCACAGAACCATTCTTGCCGTCTATGACTACAGCCTGAAAACAGAATCACGCACTGACGTTCTTGTTCCCTAATTCAAATATCTCCACACTGAGGATCCCTCAAGGGTATTTAGAACATTAAATACTATTATAAACAGGAACCAAGTGATTGTGAAATAGCAGACAGTAATATAATTGTTATCTCTGTTACCCAGTCCTCGAAAAGAAGAAGCTGACCATAAAAGTAAACAGGATTGCATGTGGATTGTGTAATTCAAATTCCAACCCTATGAATTATTTACAGATAGCTGTTGCTATTGAGACAGAATATAGTTTTAGGATGTAATGATGACAACTAAGCCTAGTTGCTATAAGAAGACTGCCATTTCTTGGTGGTACCAGTAGTATGATTTTACAGAACTTTTTATCATGAACTGATCATTGAGTTACTGAAAGAAACTACATTCCATCTTTATGAATCGGACCCATCTGGTGCATACACGTTTGATATTTGAGTCATGGTCAAGGGGAAGTTGCACTGTGCTCTCACTAGACTAAAGAGTTCCGACTAATACCACAAGAAGATAATGCCGGGAATGAATTTGAGTTTAGCACGTGAATGAATTATGATCCGATATTGAGGAACCCACGAACCATCCCAAGTATGGAGTAGTCCGACACTGAAGCTCCACCTAGCAGCAGTCAAGGTATTAAGATGACTGAACACAAATGACCGGTTGATTGATTCTGTACAACAATACGGACCCATGCCTTTCAGCAGAAAAGGTACATCAAGCGTTATATGGCATTAGCCTTGCCTTAGATGAACTGTAGTTCTTCCAAGCTCCATGATTCCAGTGTGACGTGAAATCCAACACATCGTCATCATTAAAATACCCAGGCGCTGGTGTACTGAAAATTGAATAATACCAGGAAGAGTATGACATGATGGCCATATAGACAAAGGTTGAGAATGTCTCATCAATGAAGAATTTACTGCTATGCTGCGTCCAACAGTGAACATGTTTTCAATGTTGCTGCATGAGAAAGATTTGTAAAACTGAACATTCTACATCATGAACACAGTTGAGACTTATCAGGTTTCAGGTGCACATCTTTCCATCCACAAATTGACCTATCGCCAGGATTTTGAGTGACGGCTTAACTGACCATTTAGAACGCAGCATTATTGACACACCTTCGTTTCCAAGAGGCCATTTTACCCAACAAACAACGCGTTGCCGGGTAAAACTTATTGTTTGTTAGTCGACATTACGCAAGGGGGCGGAGTTTGCGATAGGTCAATTGCCACAAAGTTTCTTCAATCGTTCAAACTCAACACTGTGAATCATTGACCCATTGACTGTACTCCACCACATGGTATTTCATGCGTTAAATAAAATTGTACTGTTACTGCACAGTGCCGTTTAGTTTTGGAATTAAGATATCCATTTCGTTTTAAAATACTTTTTGTCACTTGAACATGCAACGAATCTGCAGTCTGCACCGGGGTTAGGAAGAATCCGAAGTGAGATGTGAGTTCAAAAATAGACCTCATGAGAGAATCCCATTTTGCCAAACTCAATGGTCGAGATTGGGAAAACGGTTCGAAAAATCTGCCGCATTGTGGTCAAAGACAAATGCAGATGCACGCAATTATAGCTCCTCTGGACAGCATAGGCTGCTGATGTCATTCTCTAGGTAATAAGATACACCTTAAACACACTGGGAGCGACAAAAGTATTTTTTAAATTTTTGTTTTAAAGTTTTAATGGCATATTTGAATAGTTCATGTAAAGAACACGTGGTTACGTTTTTAAATTTTGAAATTCGGACTAGAAATGTGACGCTTACAACGCATACCAAAACGACACACAGAATTTCAACCGCTAGGTGGAGTTACTTTGCACTAGTACTACAGCTGTAGTACAATTGTAAGCCAGTTGAAATTTCAGATGCAAATTAGTTTACAACTGTTCTTGGTTCAATTAGATATCAACTGGCGTCCAACCCAGGATTTCAATGGCGTTCAACTGTATTTCTACTGGCGTTCAACTGTATTTCAACTGGCGTTCAATTGTATTTCAAATGGCGTTCAACTGGCATTTCAAATGGTATTCAATTAACAAGCTCACAACTTCAGCCCTCTGAGACGTGTAGGTCAACAGGAAACAAATTTCAACTGTTGTACAACATAAACATTTGCCAACTGAAAATTTTACCTAGGCCAAATTTCAACTGCTGTATTACTAGAAATTAATCTAAGAACTTATTTCAAATTTCAACTGCTATTGAACTAGAAATTAAAATACCAACTATTGTAGAACTACTGTTTTGACAATTGTCCCAATAATGTAGGACATCCAGCAATATTAATGAGGAACAAAATACTAGCAACTCATGAGTTTTCCATCACCAAAATAAACTTTGATTTTTTAGTTTTTTACGGTTGTACTACAGTTAACCTACTGCTCAGTTGAATTAAACTGGGCGAAATCTAGTCAGCAGGCGGCGGTATGATTTTGAGGTAAGCCAAGGGTCATTGTACAGTTCTTGGCATTGTTGGACAGGCCATTATATGCCCTGAAAGCAGTCTTAACGAATATCCAACTGCCAGTTTATCCCAATCACTGATACAAGCAGTACATATAAGCTGAGTGAGCACTGCAACATCAGAAGACTAACTTGTAACTCTCATGCCCAGGGAAGTTTACGTTCCACATAACGTCCAAAGTTTTGCCATCAAGCAACAGCATGACTCCGTCGAACGTTGAAACCAGAATGTCAGGGACACCATCTTTGTTCATTTCCACCAACACAGGGGGTACTATAATACCCTTAAGTTGAGCCCTGACAAGTAAGCAACATGAAATGAAATCATTGTACCGAGTGAGCGCTTTACGATTTGTACAATTAATTTATTTAGTTCACAAAAGTACAGAAATGACTATAAAACTAGGCGTGCATCTTCGAAGGAACCCACTGTTCTGAAAACCTTTAAGCACGGTCATTAATGAACTGAAAAAAATATAAACAGAGCAACACGGAGTGTTAAAACGTCCACACGACTGCACCACAAACGGTATACTTCTAGGAATGTTCTATAGTACCGTAAAATGGTCCTTAAAGGGCGCAAAATATCTCAAGACCGTTTGTAGATGGGAATGCGTCGTCATCTCAATACAAAACTATTTGCCACATTTTCTGAAAATCCACCAATAGACTCCAAAGACACGAAAGCAAACACGTAAAACAAGTTGCCATTACGGGACGATGTGGTAGTCGCATATGTTGATATGTTGTCAACTTGCCAAACTCAAAAAATGCCAATAGGTGTCACCACAATAATTGGACCAATCTTAAAATCCAAGTCATAGATTAAATACTAGGAGTATTTAATCTGTGTTCATGTCAGCTGTGCTCTTGTTGGTATGAAAACATATCTGGCAATTTTCATACTCATCCTAGGGGATTAAACGGATACAGATGCAGACGAAAAAACATACTAAAAGAATAAAAATAGGTACAAAATGGCAAAGAAAACATCCAATCCATCACAAAATGGAAAGTAGCTTGTCTGCTAAATTTCATGAAAGGCCGAGAACCGTTTAAAAAATCGTGGGCAGCCACAGTGACATTCAAAATTTTACAAATACTCTGCAAAGGATTCAGTAGCAGTAGCCATGGATGCAAAAACAAAATTACCGTTAGGGCGCCTCAGTTATCAGAACCATCCAAAAATCAATGTCATTAAGTATTCTCATCGGGAAAACAACCACTAAGTTTGATAATGACCCTTTGGACAGCTTGACAGATAACTAAGTAGACGGCAAATGATAAAAAAGGTTAGAATACGTTGAATCCGTCCAAAAATGACAAATATCAGGAAAATCCATCGATGAACTCTAAAGAAACAGAGACAAATATAAATAAAATACACTTCTCAATAGGGGGCACATCTGTTGTTGAATTGGTCTGAAACTTGTCGTCATTCGTTGTTAGCTCCTTAGAAACACATCTGCCAAATTTCACAAAGGTCCTGCAAAGGGCTAAGACAATACAGCATGGATGCATCAAAAACATCATTAGAGGGCGCCTAGTAATTGAACCTAACCGAAAATCAACGACAGCAACTGGCTTCTCATCAGGAACCCAAGTGCCAATTTTCAAACCAATCGTCTCAGCAGAATGGCGAATAGAAGGCGGATGCCAAAAACGGACTCAAAATTTATAAAAATAGCCTTTAAGTGGTGTCAAATAAGAAGGCATTGCTATCTACTCAACAGAAACCTGTTTCTTACAATTCATAAAAATCCATCAAGGAATTCCAATGATACAATGGGAAATTGTAAGGAGTAAAATTGGCACTACGGGACAGAGCAGTATTCAGGTCGATAAGGAGCTTGTCCTTTTTGTTGCCAGCTTCATTGGAACACATCTGCCATGTCTCATTAGAATTCTAGGAGGGATGTAGGAGATACACCCGCGGATGCCAGATGCCACAAAAAAGAATGAAGGTAACATGCACCCACGAATGTATACGTGGGCGCATAACAACGCCTTGATTAGTTCCAATTATCAAAAAAACTCATTTAATGACTAAACGATCAAAGTGCCATTGATTGATTTAAATAGAACAAGGTATTAAAAGGAAAACTGATAACACATCTGAAGTATATTCTGCATTTGACAAATTGTGGAATCCCACTTTTCAAGAAGAGCCTGATGACTATATGCATGGAAGTTCCATGTGTTTCTATCAGGCGCACTTCTGATCTGACGTAACGAAGGCATACTCTACATTTTTAAGCTATGAGCAAACACCTGTATTTTTCATAAAGAACCCGACGACCATATTAATGCATGGTGGGTTCCCATGCATTTATATCAGGTGCTTGTGGCCTGCTCAAGCCTGATGTAACGAAGACATTTGGGGGGGGGGGGGNGGGCTGCGATCTTCCTTTTAAGCCATAAGCAAGCACCTGTATATTTCATACACCCCGTCGTCATCAGGGGTTAGCTTCTCCCACTGTGGATAACTGTTTTCCGCTTTGATCGATGTTGGAACAGGATGATCACGAGACATATTGAAAACGTAGCGGTAGAAATCGGCCACAGTAATGGCATAGAGAGAACCTGCAATGTACATTTTTACAACTATGAAATATCAAGACTAATACAGCCTACGGCTTTTTATCCACTATCTCAGAAACTGGCCAAAGGAATGTTTAGAGATCAGGGACCTGTTTCATCAAAACCGTCTAAACTAACTAAAGACTTCTATTTTCACATGCAGAGTTCACTAAAGTAGTATGATCGTAGTTTTGCAATTGAAACACATGCGCACACACAGCCTTCAATACTTCAATATGAGGGGCTCGAAGTCCTGACTTTGTGGACCTTTTGGTAACAAAAAAGCGGGCGGACTAAAAAAAAAAAAAAAAACGGAGCCACCACAGTGAATTGCGCGTTTGCGCATGTTTAATGGATTTTTGCTCATTTTCGCGGAATTTGTCTCTCCGTCAGAGGCGGACCTTTTTGTCCACTTCGCCAAATGGGGGGGGGGAGGGGGCTCGTTCAAGCCCTCCGAGCCCCCCTGGGTGTGCGCATGAAACAAAAGCAACGTAAAATGTTGAAATACACCCACGACTGCACTGCAAAGGGAAGGCTTCTGAGGCTGGTTATCATCATCATCATACAATGTTTATTAGATAGTTCAGAATACGTCAAACTTGTTGAAAATGGAAAGGTGCCATTGCCTCCTGAAAAGAAAATAATTGCCAAATTTCACGAAAATCTGACCAAGAACTCCAAAGATTACGGAGGGGTACGTCAAAAAACACGAATTGCCATGAGGAGACCAAGAAATAGTTCTATCCAACGAAATAAATAGGAATGCATTTTCAAAACTTCAAAACGATCTTGTAAGGGACAAGGAGACAAAATACACGCCACGAGGGAGCAGCATAGTAATTGGACACATCTGAAAATCCATGTCAGTCATTTTCTTGTCAGGAGCACATCCGCCAATTTTTCATAATGATCCTCTGAATGTTTTGGCGTATACAGAGGCAGACGGCTCAAAGCTAACAAAAAAGACTGACTACCACGACTTTGCATTCTGGCAGGTGATATCAGCACAAGACTTTTATTCGGCATAAGAAATATGGTGCTCATATCAAACAGTTTCTACCTGGGACTGTCTCACCACCACTGCCAAACAGAATGACTGGAGTGCCGTCTGCCCAGTGATGTAATACCGGTGGCATGTATGTCTCTTTGCTTTCAGGAATACTGTAGTATCGATGGCCAATGATAGTGCCGTGTGCACCAGATATAAGGAAGAGCCTTCCTGACCGACGATCATGGTCCTGCGCAAATGTATAGGATATAAGTTATTTAGCTTAGGACACAATATGAGAGAGAAGTATAATTGTATTTTGTAAAGATTTTCGACGACACCAAGTATTATAGTTCCGCGAACAGCCAATTAGGTCAAGCCGAGATCGCAAAAGTTCAAACTAAAACATATTAATTTAACAGCAGTGAGCCTTATTGTGGAAGCAATCAGTAAACTCCATTCGATTCATGGGCACTTTCATGTAATTAGGAAGGCCACACGCCAACCCAAACACGAATCAATTATGGTTCTCACAGATGGCGCTGCATGATGCTAGAAGAAAGCTTAACTTTGTTACAAGCATGGCTTGCACTGCATAGCTATTAGTGATTGATTATTGGTAAACCTCGCACAGCAAAGTAATGAAACCACTGGTAAACACAAAAAATACCAATTTCAGCAATTGCTCTTTTCAAACTGAAGAAGTAAGTAACAAATAATTTACAACTGTTTCCATGTGGAACACAATCTTTCTTCGCCTTCTTTCAGTGCAACTACACGAAGACAAATTCTTCATCTTACGAATAGAAAACCCTACTTTTAATATTTGGGAGTAAAAAAGTCTCCGATGACACTGACCTCTGGTGCATAGCTTGGGTCTCCTCCGTGAGCCATAAGCAGATCAGGAACATTATCATTGTCAACGTCAGGTAAAATAGCAGGAGCAAAAATGTTCCATGACTTCTCCAAACCTTTACGCTCTACGTGCCACAAAATTTTTCCTGAAAAATGAACGTGCTGGTAATAAGGTGGGCGTGGACACAAAACTTCCTGTCATGAATGGATACAGGGTTTGTGGAAAAGATAGGTCATGGCTAAATTTCGCTCAAAGAGTATCTCAAGAGCTTGAGACTTCCACTGAATTAGGTTAGATTTTTCTTCAGATTTACACTAAATTGTATTTTTAGGAAACTTCCAACTTACAACTCAGTTATTTTGAAAATCCTAATATATGCAAGTTCTCCAGCAACAATTACTGAAAATTACTGTTTTAAAAAACACAACATGAGTACAAGCCAAAGATTTGTTCATAAGGGTGTGTACATCAATTCAAATGGCTACAAAATTTACCCAAGATGGCACAGGAAAATTAAAACCGTACATATTTTGTAAATATGATCCAATCATAGACTTTTGCAAAGTTTTGGTAAACTGTACTGCTCTGGGTAAAAAGTGAGCGAGATAAAATGTGACAAAAGGTTCATGTAAGTAAAAACTCCCTGCCATGTTTAAATAAACAAAAGTGACAACCAGAGCTAAAACAATGCTGTTATTCTGCTGCTACCAAAATCACAAAATTTGAAATCTAATAATACAAATGAACTCCAATCTGTAGTGTATGTGCAACAAACAAGGAATAATCTGTACAGAAATTTATTGCCAACAACAAAATGCAGCGACAGGTTTGTGCACGTGGCTTAAGCCTACTGACGACAACAGCGGGAAGTGATGCAAGCAATGACGATTACAGTAATACACTTTCTTTTAAACGAACTAAAGGAACAAGGTAGGTGGAAGGTCAGGCATTCTACATATTTGTATTAGCTGTAAGTTCATATAAGGTTTTACCAATAAAAAGCTTCGTAATTTTACCAAGAACATTCGTCAGTTTTTTTATGCTTTTGTCTTGTACAGCCAGCTGGCAGGCCACCTACCATGCAGTTATCAGAACAAAACGGTCTCTCGCATAAGACTAGCGCTACCACCTTATTCAGCTCCACATTGTCATGGTCAATTGAGTGCTCCCCCAGGACATTCCTAAGGAGTAAACACCAGTAATATGAAACTAGCAGAAATGAGAATCACCACACACT
Source organism: Phoronis australis (assembly GCA_002633005.1). NCBI lineage: Eukaryota > Metazoa > Phoronida > Phoronidae > Phoronis > Phoronis australis. The sequence continues at coordinate 532,982 of NMRA01000053.1, forward strand.
GCTCGAGACTCACCATTCACTGGATTGACAGCTGTCATAGTAGAAATCCTTCCAGCCAAAAGACAGTCATCTTTGCCATCTCCATTGATGTCAATTCCTTGACACACAATTTCAAATACGATGGAGTCGATGTAAGTACGCCACAGTTCCTTACCATCATAGCCACGGAGTCCAACGACGGCACCATAGCACGGTCGGGTCATGCCTACGGAGATACAAGAATCTAAGTACACAGATAAAACACTTAGCAATACCTCTAACAAAGACATATCTGTAACAAATTTGCATGCCAAGAAGTTCCAAACAGATCATCACTAACACAGAAATTGCCGCGCTAAAGAATATTTAGAACCTGTGATAGTTACAGTATCACCAAGTTCTCTTGGCACTTTCAAATGAATAGTATTCATTTCAGTTGCAATAAGACTGCCTTCTGATTCAGACCAGTTACAGTACCGATAGTGGTCTCGAGTTGTTCCCTACTGAAAGGTGATTTCTTAACATGGCAAGTACAAATACTTGTAACGGCACGTCATTTTGTCCACACAGTGTAATCTCAAGCAATATCTAGGAGTCAATTCATCCCCAGGGTAGAAACCACTTCTCCCTAGTAAACAATTGAATCCAGTTTCATTTATAGTCGACATATGTCCCGAAATAATAGATAAATGATACGTGCGTCGCAAGCTCTTTACCAGAGATGAAAAGGAGACCGAGGTAGGCGATATAAGGTTATATATTATGACTAATACAATTACAATATAATGAACACAGATAAGTAACATAAAAATGGTAATCTCTGGTAAGATGGGAAATAAAAAGGCGCCACAAGAGATGTTGTAAGACAGCTCATGTCCATCCCCAAGGACGCACAAGAGGAGATAAATGAAAGGAAAGAGGTGCAGGACTACTTCCAATTCTGTCAGCCGGATACCCAACCCTAACTCCAGGTGCCAAACCGGAGGGGAGGTACGATTGCCCAGGGCTGGGACAGGTGCTGGTGTTGTCTCATCCCGTGCCGTGGCAGGGAGAAATGAATATTGATAACACAAAAAGTGGTAGGGAACGAAAATATGATACAACAAACTAAAACTTTAGCTAGAACTTAAAAAACAGTGAAAATCGAGAAACGTAAGAAACATGGAAGGAGCGATATGGAAATGCAAATGAAACGGAAGAGAAACTAAAAAATAAAAGACAATAAACAACAGAATCAAAACGGCTAACAGAGAATAACAAAATAGCTAACATAATAGAAATAAAGCTAACAATAATTTAACGTAAGCAGGTAGAGCAACAAGGTAAAGTCATATGAACACAAAATATAGCTAGATGCCTAAAAAAATGGCTAACAGGGAGTAGATACGGACTAGTAAGGCAACCCTAAGAAATAAAAAATAAACTACAAATGAGACTAACAATGTACGGATACGAAGGGATGGTGTTAATGGGGAAGGTGCAGGCAATACTGACACCGGGGATATGAGTGGTGAGGAAAAAACGGACCAGGGGAGGGAAGAGGCGCAGGCAAAACGGAGACCAGAGTGAGAGGTGCAGGCAATGGTGACACCTGAGGGGAGGTAAAGGGTGGTGTGGGGAAGGAGGGGGATGGGGGAAACAAGAGATGGAGAATTGGAGGGGAAATTAGGGACGAGATGGGGGGAAAACTGACATGCGGATGCAGCCCTTGACGGCGTCAGACTTCCATTCCACGAACTACCATTTCTAAAATACTTCAGTTCATTATACGCAGGAGCAACAAACTTTAAACATGCAAACCACCGCACATCTCCAAAAATGAAAAAAAATGTAACAAAAACCACTAACCATATCTCCTACAAAATTTTTCAGCAGTTTCATCAGTCTGTAAGTCCTTTATTTCGAGCGGTCGATGGATAAATACCACAACATCACTTCTGCCATCGTCATCAATGTCAACCACACGGTATGCCTTCGTTACTAGATTAAGAGAAAGCATTGAAATCAACTGGCTACATTCATTACCAAGTCAAATTTCTTAAATTACATAAGTTTTAAATGAACATATCTCTAAAACTACATGTTTTTAAAATCCTTTATGACCACAGACTGTTAATATGTCACAAAAGTAATGACCAGATGTTCCTAATCACGTGACTGCATTTTTCTAAAACATCTAAAATTTTTACGCACATCGCACCAATTTGTCACACAAAATTCGAACATTCCGTTTCTTTATTCTGTTAGCTACGAAAGTGTATTTGAGTTTTTATATTAGGGCCTTTTTGATCGAGAACAGGCAACACGTAGCCCCTCGGTTGACCATATAGGGTCTACAATACTTCCATTCGCTTTCTGTATTCATTTCGTTACTTCAGTGTATTTTAAACGGGCCGTGACCGGATTTGGGTTACCGATTTCGAGCTTTCACCTCGTCAAAAATACACTTAAAACTATCATTTAAGAAACGCTTACTTTCATCATTGGTCCTTTCTACTTCTACACATATCTGAAGCTTAGTTGTGAGAATCAAGTTGACTCTGGCGAAGAATTACAACTCCACTTTTTTGGTTGCCATTAATTTTGTCACCGCGTGCGCGATAACCACAAAGCATGTCAACTGAATCCCGTGAGTTAGGCAAAGGTTAGCGCGAGACTGAGCGAAGCGCGTGACTCTAGCGCGCAACACTTGTAAAATAGCATGAGAAGGTATCGGGTGAAACTTGTAAGATGTGTGTCCCTTGGACTTTTTATTCGTCAACATGCATAATTTCACGTAACTTCCTCAAAATGGCACCCGGTAACTGAGAGAAACTCGAGCAAACCGCGACAGATTTTCATCGATTTGTTCAAGTTTTGCTGACTAAATTGTATCCATAGTCGTGGTATGTGTTAATTATAACTCCGTGTTCCTATATGTATGGTTCATTTTATTTTATTTGCCGTATTTTGAAATGAGTAACTTTTTGTCAGGATGTACTATCGCCCCTGAATGCCTGCGGCATCCAGTGCGATGTAATTGCCTAAGGGCCGTCGTGTGTGCAGCGAACATTTTCCTGCTGGAAAAAAGACTTATGAGAACAACATTCCGACGGAGTTTCCTCTTAAAATTAACGTCTCTAGCATATCCACAGCGAAAGCTACAAAAGTTAAGCAACCCAAGAACTCTCAACTTGTCTGAAACCGGAGGAGATTTCGAAATCAACGCCGATAGCCCCAATACTGAACATGACGACAGTCGTGCCCTCGGTCACACGGTCACTGATCATAGCTACGCTGTGTTTACAAACGAGAGAGAGGACTTGCTTGGTATTATAAAGCAAAAAAAATGAAACATGGTTTTTAGTTTGCAAATCACTCCAAATGCACACACTATCTAGCCTGCTCAAGACATGCCTGACCACAAGCTATCCCATGAGCCTTCGCGAAGGAAGTAACTCGCACATGCGCAATGCATAGTTCGTCTGCGCTGAAAATCCGCTATTGACCTGTGTATCAGTGTATTTAATGCTCGACAAAGCTAGACTGCTGGGAACATGTATCAATAGACCAGACTGATTCAGGATTTGAAAAACCCCATTCTCCATTTGGAGTTTATATTAAAAACGAGAAATTTGTAAAGGGAAGGCAATTTGCTTAGTTCAGAGCTTCATAAGAGAATCACGTGGCCACCTTCTTTTCTTGAGTACAACTGAGTCATACGCATACCGCCGAGAGGGCGACAAAACCATTAATAAACCTTGTGTTCAGCCATTTGAATATCCAAGGATTGCTTTACTCAATCACTTGAAGGTAAATTCCCATTGTGACAGCATATTTGGGTTTTTGAATTTAACCTCGTTACCAATAGCTATGCCCTGAAATAACCTTTTCTCTTTCGGGGAGATATAACAAAAAATTAAACTTTGAATGATTGATCTAGTTTCCAAATGACCACGATCACTAGCAAAGTGTGAGTTGGACTATGAATCGCTACCACATCAGCTTGTCAATTATATGTTAGAAATACAACTCGCTGCGCAACATAAAACCTCAGTGGCATTTCAAATGACAAATGACAAACTAATTCAGGTGTAAAATCATTATAGTGAACAGTAATGAGAATTCGAATGTTCAGAATATCAGAAACACATAACAAGACAGGCACATGGTACTTTGGGACGTGGCTATTTAGTTGTATTCCCCGGTAGCACCTGCTTGAGATTCATAGGGTTTCCACATAAAATCATTGCAAACTCACTGAAATCTTTGTATGTATTTGTCCATGAGGACGTCTTCGGATACAATTGATGGTCGTCTTTGAGAAACTTGAGCAGATCATGTAGTCCAAATAAGACCAATCCCACGGTCAAAGTCAGAATCAGTACAAAGACACAGAAACAAAGACAGATATCTCTTTTCGCTTTAGGTTGGGCCACTTTCACACGTTGTCTGTCAGTTTGTTGTTGTTCTTTGTTCCGAATCTTGTTATCAGGTTGGAGGCGTTGAAGTTTGATTGATTCGCCTTCGTTGTTAGATTGTTGATTGTTGTTTCTGTTGATGTATTGGCTGTCAGAGGATGTGTCTGAATCCGTGTCATGGACAGCAAGAGCTGAGTATTGCACCGTCTTGTGACCTGGTAACAACAACAACAACAACAACAACACAACAACAGTATCAGCAGCAGCAACAACAACAACAACGACGACGACAACAAACTTTCACTGCAACCAAAACACAGAAAAGTATCATTCTTAAAATATTCATTCCGTTGTGAATTGGATAAGAAGTTATATTTGCACTTTGGGACTGAAGTTAGCTCCACTATTGCATAATTATTTCATTTTTAAGTCTCAACTTTGATTTTATCCACTACTTGTGTCTGGCTCGAAAAATTAATAAAGAGCTAAATACATATTATACCACAAAAGTCTTGATATCCCTCAGTGTGCAATAACGTAAAGGATTATATTACGATCACATGACCATAAAAATAGCCACAGTCACATGACAAAAACAGAATGGTTGTAACAAGTTTTCAATTATTTCTTTAACGTTTGAAACCAGTTCACAGACGCATCTTGCTGTGGCAATAATAAAATATGTAGTCACTTTTCAGTATCGTTCCTATGCGTACTGGCCACAGGAGAAGAGATTAGAGTTAACGAAGAAATGGGGATTAGATTGGTACAAATTTCTGCCCCTTAAAATACTCAAATAGCACAGCAACCTTGGCTAATAACACAATCATATAAAACACAGGTAGTTTAACATACTAGTCAGATAGAGTTACAGTAGTTTTACTAATCCGTGCGGCATCAATATCAGAATGAAAACATGAAGGTTGAAACAGCTTGAAAAGCTTACTAGTTTATCTACACAATACTTTTATCTCACAAGCACATTAGTACATAGAACACGTACACACCACAACTCACCTGCCATAGCCGTCAAGAAATGTTTTAAGCTTTTTCTGAGATTCAGGTTTCTAAATAAAGCTTTTCAAAAGTATCTTCAGCGAGCAAAGACAAGTGTGAAGTGCCTCTTTGCCTGGTGCAACAACTGAAATAATCGAGTGGCAACAGTGGCGGTCATGGCATTGCAAATCAAAACGCAAATTTCCTGCATTACAATGACGAGTTACATCATTTACGATAACTGCAAATTTGACTACTAGTGAACAAACAGGGCAAGTACTTGACACCTGAGTTGCATTGTGGGTGAATGACAGATATATGATTTAACTATTTCCAAAAAGTACACGCAAATAGATGTAACGCTACATGGTAAAGATACAGTTCACGTGTATTTGGAAAAGGTGACAACAGAAGTACAGTGTACTTATGTGGGAAGTTACCACTCTCTTCTTACTAAGACTAAAACTAAAGAAAAAAATGAACGTCCCATTTCTAGGTAACACTAATACGTAGAGAATTAGCACAATTATGCATGTCACGCTTTTCCCGGCGGATGGGTGGACGCAGGCCGTCACTGACCGGTGATAATAGCTTTTGATGCAACTGGAGACGGGTTCGAATTCATCACTTAATCTTGACCGTACGTTTACAAGTCTAATAAAAAAAAAAACGTCCAAGGTAATGTCTTTTCTACGCTCCAGCCAGTGCTAGCCGCGAAGCCTTGACTTGTAATGAACTTCTGAGACACTTTCAACTGTTACACTCTTTGATTCAATAACCTTTTGTCTCTATAGATGGCTCTCTATTGACTAGCGCTGTAACTGCTGATTCTATAAGTGCAACTCGACTCAACTCTAACTCTAAGTCGATTTCAACTTTAACTCAACATCATCTCAACTAAATCACAACAAATATTCCGTTTCTATTATGTACAGTCTCTTACAGTGTTCTGGAATTTTTCACCAGTAAACATTATGAAACATTTTCTGGAACTTTGTGGATTTCTGTGAACATAAGCAAGGCTCTAGAATGTTCCCGCTATGGTTCTATGTACTAATCATTTATATGATAGAAGAATGTCCTGTTGTTTTCTACTATAAACAAATTACGTTATGGCTCATTCTCCAGGAACATTCTCTAGTATTCCATGGTAAACAAGTTACACCATCACTAGCCTGCATGGCTCCATGAGACACGTCACTTCAGTGCTATCTGCTAGTTAACAAATAGAACAGCAAAATAAAACCTGTAGAACCAAAATAAGTATCAGCCTCCTCCTGACAGTACAGCAGCAAATTAATATGAAAAATACAGTAGAGTAACAAGTACATGAACATCTCCGCAGCAGTCGCACGGAGCACCGCACAATCTCCCAGAGTGATCACGAAAAGGCACACTTGATAAGAGGCGTCGCTGCATTCTGGGCCATGGCGACTCGCTAAGTGATGTTAGTGGCATCAGATTCGTGACGAGCGATAGTCTGATAGCGAGAAACGATGGAGAGAAACGTCGACACACGACAACTGACTAAAAATATTCCTAAACAGTGAGACATTCTCGAAAGCTTGTACACAAGGCGTTCTGTCTGTAAGTATGATAGCAGGATGTGCTGACTGAATCAGATAGAGGCTAACATTTTGGCGGAGGCAGCTATGACAACAGCCTGAATTTCGCATGCGAGCCAGGTAAGCTGTCGTGATTTTAGTTTTGCTCTGAAAATACCGAAGACACGGCGCTTGTCTCCAGGAGAGAGATATAGCTTGCCCGCGATGCCTGTGTGTTTGGGGCTGGCGTGGGTGACGATCCATGGCTGGTCGTCTGGTTGGGGTAGAGTAACAGTGGTCATTGCCTTCTGGGATTATGTGAAGGCAACATGTAACTCATCGGTCCAGGCAATGCGGTCTTTTGATTTGCTACCAGATATAGCAGTGTCCAGTGGGGCGATGAAGGAGGCGCAGTGAGTCATAACTCTCAACATAACTTTCACGACTCCTATGAATGATCTCTACTGTAAAACAGAACTGGGTTTGGCACAAGACGAGAGACAAGCTAAGCGATATTCGGCTAGCTTGTAAAGTACCCATCTCCCAAATTCAGCCGAGGACTGTCTTCGAAGAAGGGAGGCAGAAACTGCTTTTCGGCAAGGCAGACAGCACCTTTTTCCAGTTGGTAATGAAGCCTGTGATAGTAGTCGTCGGCAAGCTTGGTGACGGCTCCTTCTCCCAGAAGCTCGCCCAATACACGACACGTCAACTCTTCCAAAGCAGTTTTCGATTCCTCCATGCCCATGGCTCAACGTTCGTCGATACGGATACCTCGGAGTGGTGTGGATACATCACAGTATTTCATGAAATCTGGTGACAAAGGAATTTGATAGAAAGCATTCGTAAGATCGGTCTTGACGATGAACCTTCATTGAGCAATCTTCCGAAGCACAGAATCTACTTCAGGCATGAGAAGTGATTGGCGCTTGTCGTACCGGCCGATGTCTGTTACTGTTGTAACTAAACGAAAACCTTCGTGGGGTTCCTTGACCAGAAATGAAGGATTGAGATATTCTGTTGTAATACCAAAATGTTATGGACGGGCGAATATTCCGAGAAGCTCCAACTAGTTTTTATTGCAGTTCCAGGAGCTTGCCATTGAAGTACTGGGGGAGGCGACCTTTCTTCTGTGTAAGATGGGTAGGACCTATGTTGACAACTACTTCGAATGGGCGTGCAGGGCCATTGTACTCCAGGTTTTACGAATCGAATACGTGAGTGAATTCGCGATACAGGACGTGATGCCTGTACCAATCTGCACCATGCAAAATATGGTCGGGATCAACTGCTACAAAACTATAGTGCTCTAATGTAGGTTGGGTTGGTGGGGTACACTGGGTGACTGTCGGCGATGCAGCTGGAACCTCTGAAGAAGTGAACACGGCGGCGTGCAACTGGCAAAACTGCTCATTTCTTCGCAAAATATCGTGGTTCATAGGTGCTGTTGAGCAATCGAATCTAGTCATCAGTCGGGGTAAGAATGGCGGATTGTGGCCATAACTGGGAAACACCCGTAGAGCGGAGGCTGATGCTGTCGGTGGGAGGTGGCAATATCTTGTACAGGATCGGTGAAATCACACGGGACCTGGCGTGAGAGGGAACACGTAATATGTGGGACCATCGCGTTGTGGGTCAAGGGGATTTTTCAACCAATTGGCCATAGCGTAATAACCCTGTGGACAGGTAGTACTGAAATGCCATTGTAAATCATTGAAGGGGTTTCTGCAAATATGTCTTTGTCAAGGCACTCGTTAACAAGACCATCGAAAACGAAAGAACGCTTGTGAGGTGTCAATACAAGTCGAGTTTCCCTCCACAACCTGTTGAGTAGATGTACCGTCGGCTTGGAAGGCGGTATGGGAATTTTTACGAACTTTCGCGCCCAACGAAACGGCACACGTTGCGCTAACCTTGTTTCCTGTCGCACCACATTCAAATGTGAAAGGCACAGGGTTTTGACCAACAAACGTGTTAAGATAAAGAGACTGGACTAAGTGGACTCGAAGCACGAGAGCACTCGTCGTAAGAAGTCGTGTGTTGTGAAGATCCTTCCTCAGTGGGGTCGTCAAAATCGGCAGACCGTGTTTTGAAAAGGCGCGTTTGTTGTCTTGCGTGAGGAACAGGCACCAAGATAAAAAGTGGTCTGGCGGAGTGCAGCGGACGACGGTACATAAGACGCACGACGGAGTTCTACGGCGGCTATGGGAGTTGTCTTAGATCTGGTTGTACACATGGAACGAGTGACCTCGACGTTCTTAAGTTCATCAAGTTGTGAGTCCATAGCTTGAGAAACTTCACTCTTGATGGAGGCAAGGGACTTGTTGCGCAATTCCGTGCCACATCGTTTCTTAACAAGTTGGGGGTAGACCTGGGTTCTGATCGGACCAGCTGCAACCATAAAACACGATAGTATTTTCGAGGGAGGGAGTCGTGTCTTCGTCGATGTCGACAGCTTCGCCAGGATGCGTTACGCCACCGTACCCGACGGTAATCCTTGAAAAAATGCAGTGAGACGCAGGAATACGGGTCTTTAGAACGTGAACTGGGTTACAGCAATACGAGTCCCAAATCTCAGAAAAGTTTTCCTGTGGATGCAAAGCCGGAATGTTGTGGAATTTTCTGGCAAATGTCCTGGACGGAGGTGAATGACATCGCAATAGAATTGCGGGATATGACTGGACAACAACTAGCAATTTGTCCCAGCACGAGTTCTAAATGAGTCAATTTTGTTCATGTGGGCAGAACGCCAATGCAGTTGTGGGGTGTCTTCGGGGTCTTCGGTGAGACACCACGTATTAGAGCAGTAGCGGTTTCCTTTGGCGAACTAACGCCGTCGACAAGAAATGGCGCAAGTTCTGCCTCCAGCATTCCAGTGAGGTTACAGTCTCATTTTGGTGGGTGTTCACTCTTTCTGAGCTCTGTGGTCGTAGCCATTTCGCTGCCACCACGCCCGATATAATAAACAAGTTTATCGGGTTTAATTCTTACACAATAATTTCAAAATGAATGAGAATAGTGCTCAGTGCTATATTTCAGAATGGGCCTATCACACATGCAGCCTCCTAGCCTTGGTGCGAAACAGCGTAGGCCTAAATATTACCATATGGTTAGTATTCAATAATCCATCTAGCTGGCTGGCTAACAGCCTCCAAGCATAGCCCAACTAGCCAGTACAGTAGTTAGCCGGCCGGTTAGCCGGCATTTGAAAAAGCTCACTTAATCCCAACCCCAAGTTACCTTGACCAAATTGAGTCAACCACCAGTGCTGAGTCAACCCTCACATACGGCATATGGCTCACTGATCTTCTGGTAGGAACAGGTTCACAACAACTGGTGAGTTTTATCTTCGTCCCTTTCACGCTTAATTCAGTCCAGAGCAATGACCACAAGTTCACAAGTTTGGTTCGGTCGGGATGCCATTAGCTTACAAAAATATGAATGCTAATAATAACGCGAGGCCAGTCGCATATTCACGACATTCAACTAAAAGCCAAGCGAGTACTTCCTCATAAATATTCGCCCACCACAAAGGTAGCCAGTCAGCTTTCGTATGAAAACTATATTTAGTACACAATAATGCATAAAGCCATAAAGGCCACCACAAGCGACCTGCTTTGTTTTTCTTTAGCGCCACCTTGCGCCACACCGTGAGATAAAAGCTGCCTAACAAATCCCGGAGAAGTGCTTGAATGCGCTCGACTATATTTTTGAAGCAGAGTTAGCACTACCAAAGGGGAGCCCTCTATTGGGAACTAATGAAAAATGTATCTTCACAGGAGACTGTTGTTCTCATGTTTTTTCAGCATTTTTAATGTGTTATTTGATAAAGGTTTAACTGATAAACGTTAAAAAGTTTCTTATAAGTTAAAAAACTTAATTTTTAAAATTCCGTTGCATGTATTCCACTGTACACCTTGTTCTTCTCGAAATGAACCCCCATTCGTAGGGGATCTTGCAGAGACTTCCCACATTGAGGTCTTTGACGCTTCACAAGGGTCACCCATTAAACTTTTCCGCACCGAACTATAATTTTTGATTTCTTTAAAGAATAAAATGACACATGGTATTGGGGATGTAAGCGCTTACTAATACTACATATAGCAATAAGGCCTATGCAATCAAATCACAAGAAGAAAATAGAAAGATGAACAAAAAATTCAGTGATTTAGTAATTGACATACACATAGGCCTACTCGAGGTTTGTATTAGTGTGGCAGCTATTCAGTCTTTCAGTTATTCACTATTTAATAAATTCGCTTCAGTGTATCATTCATCATCTGTGTAGCGCATTTAATAATCTTGTACAGCTGTTAAAGGTGTTTTCAAGGTCAAATTACACTGTGACGGTTAATTCAATCGACCGTGTGACCCGTGGAGTCATCAAAGGATATAAACAACGCCATACTGGAAAACAGACTACAGATCGAAAGACTAATATTTTGTTGTGAAAGTGGTGGAAAACTGAGAAATGTGGAAGAATTTGGTTCTTATAATTGTATATTTAGCGATTGCACTTCTGATGGTCGCAATGGTGGCGGAAAGCTTCAGTGTGGAACGGACACAGACACGTCGTACGTATTAGTGATTCGGTACTTTGACCACTACTTAGGTTTACACTGCTGTAGCTCTGTTGCAACACTTCGCGTCTAGCCACTGTGTCTTCTACTTATACACGTCTGAGTAGTTTGTGTGGTTATCTCAATTACGAGTTAGGGCAAAACATGAAAATTCATTTTCAGTAAATAATGTTATAATATCGGAGACCATTAGAAACAACAAATACACAACACTGTGGTGGATTTAACGCATTCTGTATACAAGCGGTGCTGTAGTGATACATATACTACTCGAATAAATTAAAATTCTGGTGATTTTTTATGAAAATTATCTTTAGAAACTTCACTGGACTTTATTCTGACGCCTTTGACAAGGCAAAGTTGGTCAGTCTGAAATTCAGAAACTAATTCACAAAAATACATTCCCTAGACGTTTTCATTTCCTTGCCGCGCATTTTAATCAAAAAGTTTACTTGCACAAAGCCGTTATCATATATTTTTGTGACTGCCGGTTCATACTTGAGATACTGCTCAATATAAAATTATGCGGCCACAGCACCTGGGTCCCGTTTTTGAATGGTCCTAAATCCGGTCATAACTGACACTGTAGACACGGTTTTGCAAGTGCGACGCTGCGATTCTTTTAAGTGAGAATCGTCACAACTGCCTTTAAAGTTGCCAGTTTTTCATTTTCAATGTAAACGACAGTCTTTACGAATCACGTTAATGAACTGTGTGGAAATTAAACTTGAAGTTACTATCGTCTAAATAAGAGCTGTCTTAGACATTTCATTAAACAGGCCCCCAAACGTCTTTAAATTCGTTAATCAAGTTTTTGATATTGTACTTTCTGTGAGATTTTTGTCTCAAAGAGTTATCTTCTTAACGAACAAAATGTACCGCCGTCAAAATGCGAAAGCATGGTCCGCAACATATAATGATAGAAAATTTGATCAGTTGGATAGTGGTGTAAATTACATGTTAAATTGCAGGTAGAGGGTGAGTTGGGGAGCACATGACATAGACTTGCCCGAACGTCATCAACCTACATTTATATCACATGCATTACCGGCTGGGAACAAATCAAGTTTGGGGTTACGAGACCATTTTCACGTGTACACTTCAGGTTGACCAAAACCATTCTGCGAAATTTGGTGTTTGGGATAAGAATGATCATAATTTTAGAGGATTTCAACCTGCATCGAAATTCGTTACGATTGGCAATACATCTTTTACAAGATTTGTTGACAACTGGCGAAAATTATTTAATGCATTTAGACTGGCCATTTTCATCAACGCACAAACATGTAATTTGGAAACTAATAAACTCATGACATTTTGAGTTAGTTCAAACAACTACGTGTTGAGCTGCATGATTGTTTTTAAAAAAGCCAAGGTGTTTTAAAACGGCTGACCTTGTATATTCTTAAAGCAAGGGTATTGAAAACAGGCGTGCTAACGCGTTATGCAAAGAATGTATGAATGAATAGGTAAATAATGCTTATCAAATGCAATAAAAACTTGATTGATTGATTTTAAATCCGCTCTATTCAACGAGAAATTTTCGGTGATTCTAGAGGGCATACGTACAAATGCCGTGTACATGCCCCACGTGAGTTTGGGGGGGGGGGGTTACTTCATTAAGACACTTTGAGAACCTAGGCATATTAACGAGACATTCTGGCTGATCTACTATAATGTAACCACAATATCACACGGAAAGTATCCGAGTAAGTCGTAAAAACGGCATGAGGACAGCCTTTTTCTTAATTGATCGTGCCTGTAATGCCCCCTGTCGCCCACTGAATCCGTCACGTAAGTGTAGCTGTTGCAGTTTTATTGTTTAACTTGTCAAAATAAAGAAACTTGTTTACGGCAGTCGATACTTGGCACAAATATGTAAAACTTACAGATAATCCTAAAAGTCACACCTGACAGCCTAATCCACTCAGACAGTGTTTCACGTACACTTCACATTTCGTGAGTGACGCTTTCCTGGAATGGTATTAAAAAGGTATACCGTTCGTCGGTCGAAAATACCGATAATTTTGCCATTAATACATGTATGGCGCCAGAGGGCAGCACGAACACTAGTATTGAAGCTTGCCTATACAAACATTCATTCTTCCGATTCCGTTCATTGCTGTTATACTGTTCTTATTTCTCACATTCTTGGTGGTCGTGAGTCGCATGTCTTGATGTCGTGGCACTTTTACGAAGACGTGTGATTTTAATTGACGATAGTAAAGTCTACCTACTTTGACACATTGAATTCTCTGTTTACTCTATTTTATTTTCCTATACATGTGGCTGTCGATGCCCATGTTGTTTTTTCCATTACAGGGTGTGCTGCTCGAATTTTCAATAATTCAATAATTTTTATGAAAATGCTGCCTTCCTCCTAATACACCAACGTTCTGAGACCAGTTTTAAAGGCGGTTACTTAAGTGGTCTAAATCCGATTTAAATTAACTTTTATCTTCTTCTGTTTTCAGATGAGCGGAGTGCGGGAACCTCGGGTAGGTGGCACAGTAGGACAAAGTCCAACAGAAATAACGCTTGCTAATGATGATTATGGCGACGACTATGATGCTGGTGGCTATGTCGATGACAATGTCACATGTATACTGCTTAAATCTCATGCAACACCATGTTTTGGACCATGCATTGTTTTGGGTCATGTTTTGGATCGCCGTGGGAAGTTTTCGTTTTGAATTTTAGTTCGGCGAGTTTGTGGAAATTAAGAATCCACTGCTTGTTTTGCTAAACGTCGTGCACCCGCGTTGTTAACTAAATATGGTGTAACAGTTTTGATTTGTGTATGCTGGAGCGATCAGTAAAGCGCATGGTTTATGAATATGTCGGGTCGTTAAATGTAAATATGAAAAACGGCTGAGTTTCACTTTGTACTGGAAACACAGCGTCGCATTCGCAATACCCTACCTAAGATCCTTCTGAAGTGTATTAAGCTGAACACGTAAACTGCGTTAAACGCTCATTCGAGGAACCAGAAAAACATGGAACGCCAACGTGTTCTTTTGAGAAGACACCTATTCAAGAGTGCATTGCACAAACTACTGCAATGGGGATCGCCGTTCTACACAGCTTGCGTGATGTCTGAAAGTCACTGAAAGAACACGTTTGGTATTGATTTCCGTAGAAACAAGAATCTTCGGAAGGAAGCCACAAGCGTCCTCAGCTTCTGATCGTCCCCAATATTGTACTACAAGGTATGACACTCCGGACTAGAAATTCCACGGGTCCTTCACTTCAGCCGTCCATTGCAAACACAAAACTTGATAAATTTTCATAAAGCAGAGGTTCAACAAACAATGAGGAATTGTTCTTTCTCCCAATATCATTTACAGTGTCCAGCTCAACCGAGTTCGCTACAAATTCGCGGTCAAAGCACAAAAATCTTCCCAAAAGGTCGCTACGTAATAACAATATGCCACACGGAAATTGCCGGTTTGTCACGGAAGGTCACGTCATCAATAACTCCACGCTTAGCCAACAGGCGCTCGAATTTCCAGATCACTCATAACCATATATAAGAAACATAAACGTTGGACACTTAAACTTTGCCAAGCCGAGTCTCCCAACTTCAACCGTTCAAAATCCAAATAAAATCTGCGTGCACCTCCCTCAGTCTGGTGTTGCATAAACCTTCGAAGCCTTATCTTTCCTAGATTCCATTAACTGTCTTCGTGAGTGGTGAATTGACGATGGAATTTCCGAAACAATCTCAAAACTCTGAATTCAAGGACCTGAAATAGTGAACATGGCGGATTTCAGTTGTGCTTCAACTTGTACGCCTGTCGTAGGTGAAACTTCGAGTTTGAGCAAGCAACCTATATTTCAAATTCAATAATTCTAATCCAAAACTCAACTAATTGAGAATGTTAAAGTTAGTATTTTAATGATTATTTGTAACTTTATTCCACTGGCGGCTAATTTTAGCCCTTAACTTAGAATTTTATTGCATAAACTGGCGTATCTTGTTTCTTCTCATCTTGACATCACGCACTTTTTTGATTGAAGCACAACACACACTCGGCCAGGAAACGCAGTCCGTGCAAGTATTACAACGAGTTAACTCAATGGTTTTGGCCAAAAGTAAAACCTTCATACGAAATCACAGTACACAAAAAACTTTGCATATCAATACAGTATCAGGATAATTTATATTTGACACAAATATCTGAGTAGTTACATTTATTTGGCAATGATATTTTAAAGTGCTCTCTGCTTCTCATGACCAAGTAGTCGAGGGATTGACGGCGCGTGAAAATAGACTTTTGGATTTAGCTCGGGAGCGTCCGTTAAAAACCCGGATGTGTGAAGACCGTCTGCCATGACATCACGAAATGACTTCCTTGAATTTGTGATTTTGGCATTCTTTTGGCATTTTTGTCGCCAAATCACCACTCGAAGGCAATTTGAAGAGGTCAAATGAAAGAATTAAGGTATTCTAAGAGTTGTTCGATGGTAGTTTCGTGGAGTTCCATGCACATTTGAGTAGAAAATTCTGAGCAAACAGATTTCCTCTATGTTTTCTTACATATGGTAGTGAGTGACGTCATATGCGATCGAGGAACAGATAAACTCAAGCGCCTGTGACTTAGCCAGACCATTTCGTAACCTTCCGTGATGAACCGGCAATTGCCGTCGATTCGTAACTCATCGGATTATTTCGTACCCCACTTCACCTTGACCGCGTGAAGCATATTGCTAGTACGAAGCGACTTTTTGAGAAGATTTTTGTGCTTTGATCGCGAATTTGTTGCAAACTCGGTGGAGCAGGATACTGCCAATGGTATTGGGAGAAAGAACAATTTCTCATGGTTTGCTGAACTCTTGTTTTGTGTAAATTTATAGAGTTTTGTGTTTCCTATAGTGTATCTTGGGGACGGTCAGAAGCTGAGAACGCCTGTGAAGGAAGCCAGGAAACGTGATCACGCAAGCGCCATATCGCGAGAAGTCTCGCGCATTCGTAGGGTTCACAACTCTACAGGTAGCCAATTTAATGTTCTAAGAACTCATACACAGCACTCCTTCATATTAAAATATGCGAGTGTCATGCAATCATTGATCTAGAACTGAACAGGCGAGTCTCCACTGCGGATATTTGTACTCTGGTACCGGCGGTAGACAACAATTTAGATTCTATATATATTCTTTTGTCATCGTAATTGAGCCTGTTCAATCAGCAACTTCCGGATTCCGGCACAGAACGAATGCATTGCTTAAACGAGTGCAACACAGGCATTCTCAAAAGAATACGTTTTCCAGGTTTCGTGTGCGCTGGCCTTAAGCGACTGCGACGTTTCGTGCATTACAACTTTTTATGATATAATACGTATACCCTTTTGTAGAAGTGTATGTCACCTTACAAATGTCTCTAATTTTCAGGTACTCAAGGCTCTGAGAAATGGATGAACTTCTTGTTTTAGAAAAAGCTCTCTGTGAACCTGATGGATACCAACTGCTATACTTAACAGACATTGCTATTCAGCGACAATTATTTGTAACTCAAATGAATGTAAAGGAATAATGGTTGTAAACAAATGCACGAAAAGAAATCGGTCAGTTCCATAAGAAACTTAGCTTACTGAATTTTCATGTTCTGACGGTGCAAAATGAAAATAAGAAAATCCATCGGAATTTTTATAAAATGCAATTCTCCGCATGCTAAGTTGTTGACAGCTACGACGACATAAATCTACATTTTAGTTAGATTATCATGCTATGTGGTGTACAGTTATTTGTTACCTGGTGGAGGAAGTGGTGTAATTTGTTCCCAACATAATAACCAAACGAATATAAACCAACCATATGAATATTTATCAGACCATTTTGTCTTAAGTTCAAATGTCCTTGAACATTTTGTACATTTGCCATTTCACTGATATGATTACGTATGACAGACCCAAGCGTCTTTATGCACTTGTTCTTCAATTCTTTAAAAGGCACGAGATTTTTAATTTCCATAAGTACTAATAGTTAGACCCGTAAATAACAGAAATATTAGTTAGGAGTGTCTGAAACGTAACAACGATGACAAATGTAGTAATAATCGGATAATACAAAACATAATTCGGCGAAACCAATAGAAAACGTTCCCTAAGGTCGGTTTTGATGTGTTGTAGCTGCACATTGCTTTGTCAAACAGGAACGACGATTTCAGACAAGAATCGTCGACGTTTGACAAATGCCAAAACGTCTTTTACATTTCAGGTAATAGAACAGAATATATTATTTTATACCACAATATTAGCCTCGAATGGCAGATACAACCGTGTAATAACCCATGAAGTTATCTCACTAGTGAGATAACATTTTGGCGGGAAACCGAGGCCGGATTCGAACTCGGGCCTCAAGAGTTTCGAGTCGCCGACTTTACCACTACACCACTTAGCGGCTGACGTCATTGGATGTGAAAATAGAATATTTAAATGAGCACGCGCAACAATCGCATGTTCAGAAAAGGGCATTGCACCGACATTTATACGCTATGAAAAATAAGACGCATAATTTCCATAAAAACGATATTTTAATTCAGTGAAATTTTTTTCTCGTGTTCTCTCACTTATAAATCCCCGATCTCCAATTTGAATGCGGGTATCGTGTCGTCGGGATCCTTTGACTTGAGCATTATAGTCAGTTGATAGTGGTAACCTACTTTAGCAGACGATATTTTGCCGGTCGAAGCTTAGCGTGATAAAATGTGTAGTAAGCTATAATAGTTGCTAAACCTTAATTTATAGATTCAATTTATTTCTATTTTGTTTAAATTTTCAATTGGTTTTGAGTATAAGCATCATTTGACAAAAATAGCTCGGCTTTTCTTAAAAGGTCACGACCTCCGACCCCGGGCCTCTGACATAGAAAGTAGTTACAAAGCCGAGGCGAGTCGAGAAAGGTAGATCGATTCATTGCAATGTTTCTCGTTCAGTATGTGGTATAAATAGATTATTACATGTTCTCAGTCGTTATCCCCCTTATCTAGAGCCCCGAGGGTGATATTTCTCCAAAATCCACTCGGGCTCTAGATAACGGGGGATAACGACTTCGCCATGTAATAACCTATATTTACATTTCGTATTAAGGTAGTGCATATTTTATTTTTTTCACTGCATATTATACGACGTTTAGTACTACAAGACAAGACATAACAATGACACGCCATTTACAAGAAGAGGTATGGAACGCGAAAACTCGTAAGAATATTCTTAAACAGATCGTGACGAATCTTTATCTTGGAGATGCTGACGTGAGAGATGTTCACTTTAAATATTGCAAGAATTTCTAGAAAAATCGTCAGATTCACAATTTTTGAAATACAGACGAAATATAAACGTTCATTCCAGCCCAGTTTTCCACCCCTAATAATATCTATGCGCGCATGCGCTGCTGCTTGAAATCGCCATTTTTTGTTTGTATCAAAGTTAAAATGTAACGCTTTCTATGTAAGGAAAATGTGCTGCGTCTATGTCTTGCCAAATAAGAAGACGTGATTTGGCTTCTGGGAGAAAGATCAAAGAAATGACGAGCAGTTGACAGTCGTTCTTTGAAATTTTAAACTAAACAAAAAATTTTGACGTCTACAGAAATTTAAAATCTTTACGAACACACTGTAAAAATAACTCAACAATTAGACTTCTAATTCAATGGCAATTTAGATCTATTTCTCACCTTCTGTGTCACTTTAAAAGAATGGCAAGCGAGGAAAACTCTGGAGCCAAAGGCCCAGTTGTGCTCATCAAAGCAAGCACGGCAAAGCAACTCACACATAGACACACAAGTCTCTTACAGCTGTACAAGAACAATGAACAGTAACTAAACCGAGAGCCCGAGTTCAGATTAAAAAGAATTTCCTTAGCAGGGAAAAATATCTGCACAGTTGTAAAATGCACTTATTAGAAGCAGTTCTTGAACTATCTTGACCTAATCGATTATGGGGCATTATAGGATATAAGCACTTAACTACGGCCAAAATTTACAGCATTGCAGTCTCTGTATGAAACTCAGGCGACAATCATATCTACATCATTAACATGATAGAATTAATTACGCGACGTTAAAAGCCTCTGCCAATGATAAAAACTAAATAAAACAATATCAAACATAAGACGACCGCTGATACAAAATGCATGAAAAGCCCAAAAAACTAAAGCATTGTTTAAGGTATTTTATCATGTGGAAAGGACTTTTAAGACTATATCAACATTCATCTTATTAAATTTTATACTGTATTAACATAAGAAATACAGTAGAGAGACCGCAACTGACAAACCTGGTACATGTTGTTGCATCTAAACCGTACATCACTGGGATCACTCCAAAACTCTACCAATTGACCTTTGTCTCATTTCAAGTCTTTCTTGAAAATTATTTCGTGAATATTTTAATTTGCTGTCCTAGACACACTCACACCAACACATAGACGCAAACAAAGAAACAAACACTGTCGGATGCTAAGGATTTAAAAATATATAGTTGTGCAAGATGATAGGAAATAACAAGCAAATATCAAATTTGGTCAATTTGAAACTCTGCAGTTGCAACAAAATTTCGAAATCAACATTACTTGATTAACCTTGAAACAAACTCTCATACTGGCTACATGACAATCAGAAATGTTAATCTTTAAAAATATAAATTGTGTTCTGGTTATAGCTATCTATAGCATGTTTTATTTCAGTCTAGGGGAACATCCATATTTGGCAGTTGGGGAAGTTTCTGGTTTAACGCGTTTTCCACTGAATTCTCTTCGTTAGTGGGAAGAGATTTCTCCAAATCTTCCACCATCTTGTCACTTGCCCCTGCCGCTACATTCCCAATTTCTGGTTCGACGTCAGACGACTTTGTATGGAAACCAGTACTCATGGCGCTGTTTGCTTCTTGACCCCGCACTTAAAGGTGTAAAACAGTAATCATAAAATCATAGATACAAGAGACTATGGTGATCGAGACTGGATAACTGGGCAATTAATATTTTAAAACTTGATGGCTTTAGAACTCTTCTAACCATAGGCAAATTTTCAAACATAAGCCGATACAGCGGTAAGCAATACTTTATAATTTCCTTTTCTAACATCAACTTTTATAAATCATATGAGTATACTGGCATTGGTGCAGTCTCGAGAAGAGAGAGAGAGAGAGNTGGACGGAGGGAGGGAGGGAGGGAGAGAGAGGGAGAGAGAGAGAGAGAGAGAGAGAGAGAGAGAGAGAGAGAGAGATAATGATAATTCTTGAAACATGTCAGCCATTCATACGACTCACCAGTGCGATTAACTATAATTGTCCTGTTTTTATTTGAAGCTTCCATCTTTTCGAAGTTAAGGGTGTACCTGAAACAACATACAGTAACTTTCACTTTCAATCCCTTTTTCCAAAGCTGACATTGGGAAAACAAACGGAAGTGTGGATTAAAAAAATAAAAAATAAAAAAAAAAAAACAACGGAGAACAACGAACACAGAAAGGTAGTAGAATATTCATACAGATAGATGTCTTTTAGAGAGTGCATTAGGGGATTGAGGGAAATTTGAACTTGTCTGTTATTTTCCAAATTTTTGATCACCATAAATTAATATCATTTACAACCAAAATTTCTTTTCTGTACTGTACATGCTAATAAGTCCATTTATCTCAGCAATAAAATTCAAAATGTTACCCATAGGCTTATCAGGCGGGGGACAAGGTGCCAGTTATCCTCCCAGTTTTGATAAAAAACAGTTATAAAATGCCGGCAAATCGAAAAAAGTCGTCAATGCTATTATTCCCCCCAAAACTACGTCCAAATGCGCTGTGCTACTTACTGTTCACCGTCTATTTCGATGTCCGTACACCCTTTCCGATTATCATTAAACAAGATCTCTAACATGAGACACACGTCTTCATCAAATTGTCTAAAACAATTGCTATCATCGTCAAACTTCTGCCATACATGTCCGGCGTCTGCGGCTTGCTCCAACGGCAATGAAGCAGTCGGGGAACTCTGTCGGGCGACGCTGAAAAACGCACACACGCCATTTTTGTTAGCTGAAGCTAGACAATGAGTAGCTTAGAAATAGTTTAACTCTCATACGAAGAACAGCAGGTGACAAAAACAATTTTGTGTGACATCACCAAAACCAGTTTTAATATCCCAAAACGCTGAATTGTCTTTGATTTTACTGAACTTGAGGACGATGTGATCTGAGAAAAGGCCGATTCCGGAAACATATTATTGTCAATACATTTACAGAATCAATGCTTTAATTTGACTTTTGAGGAGAAAGTGGCTCAGTGGTTTTAGCTCGAGATTCACGTTTGATGGAAACGGATTCAAGTCTGGCTTTACTGGCTGACAATCGAGAACTGAAAAAAGGTACCCCCATGGTCATTTTTAATATTTAATGAATAAACCAAGGATAAGTACAGCGCGTATATATGAGAGGAAAGAACATTCATACGTACAGGCATACACACATGCACACGAAGTTGTTTTTAATCAACCACGTATGCTCGTTAGGTAGATTAAGGTAAGAAACGGGATAATTGTCTCAAGTGCTTATTATACTCTTTGGTAAAACCGTTTTTCAAAAGCAGACAATTGTGTCAGTTGAATTTTTGTTTGAACAATCCAATAAAACCAAAGATATTTGGCATCACAAACTTGAATATTGTTTGATAAATGATTCTTTTGCATGTTAGCATAAACCAATTTAAAAAATTACCTCCTGTGTCGGAAATATTACCAAAAAGTATTTATCTTTTGATAACATGAGAATTAAATTTTCCTATCGCGAGAACACGGATCTCTATTTCTGTTTTACAGTCATAAAAATATGTTATAAAGTTTCAGTTTCAACTTCATAAAATGAACATTTGCCAGAGTCCACTATCTAAATTTTATATAAATAACTGCTGGATACCAGAATTCTATGAAGAAATTTGTATTGCAAACATATCAAAGAAGTGTCTATAGTACAATCAAAAGGTAGAGAATAATATTTTTCTATGACTCTTCATCAAAAGCAAACCCTTTCTAGCACACTTAAATTGAGCTGTTGGAACAAAATTTTGTGGATTTCTACACAATAGATTGTAAAAGAATTACAGCCTGAGCTGTTAACAATATCACACTTACAGGACCAATGGTCTTACACAGTGTTCACTGCAGCATCGGCAGTGGCAGAGAATTCAATCAAGGTGTATGGACTGAAAGTTAACTGGGACAAGCCATTTGACGTGAGCCTGAGTTTCATGTATAGAAATCTATATGGGGACAGATACAACGTCTGGGCCCACATCCCACGTAACATTACAGTCACTACATACGGTGTTGAGGATACGAAACACGTCTGGAAATTCTACCACTCTTGTAGACATTGGCAATACGCCATAATACCATCGCGCACACTCTCGTCCAAAATCTTTCGTACATACTCACACAAGTCGCAAATCGTATTTGCCGCCCGCTCCGTGTCTATAGGCATTGCAATGTCCGTTAGGCCAACGTACCTACACAACAGAGTTTACTATTACTTGTCATACGTTGCATACAAACAATGCATACATATATTGAAAATAGTAGTAGTAGTATAAACATGGCCAAACAAGAAATCGGTAAGTACACAAACGAGGGACCAATACATGCCTAGCAAATAATCGTCAAAGTTGTTGAACAAGACGTAGCTCCCGCAGTAAACAAATATGAACGTGTAAAAGAAAATAGGACACCATTAACCAGTAAGTTTCAAGAATTGTCACCGAGAAAATCCTTTGGGCATAAAAATGGTACTGTAGCTTTCACACTTAACTTACGTATACATGTCCAGAATCCTCAACCTTGTACACAGTGCCTACATTTCCGGAGCCACCATCTTGGTTTGACCATTTCCAGTCCTGACCTAAAAGGAAAAGGTTTTACATAAATACGCCAACTCTTGAAGGAGGAAGAGAGCAGTTTAAAACTTTTATTGATATGAAAGACAACAAGAGCAACGCAGAGCGTTGAAATGCGCCCACAATTGCACCGCATACGGTATCCTTCTAGGGTTGTTTATTGGTACCATAAAGTGGCCAGCAGAGGGCATATATGTAGTATGTTCTACTTTGCAAAATGGAAAGGCATGGTCATTGTCTCCTCAATAGGCTAGGGGCAAAATGTGAGTAATCTTCATAATACAAGCACATCCTATACACCAGTTGCTTAAAGCACCACAGAAAGAATTAAAAACAAATTTACCAACATACGAGCACAGCATTAGAATGCCAGAAACAAATTTCTACTTGGAACTTTTCCTTCATAGTCACGAAGTAACACAAAGTATACACCTGAAGACCTATGAAAATACAGAGGTCAATGTAAAATACCAAAATTGCCACTAGAGGCAAATACTAAAATTGCCACTAGAGACATACCGGTAGTCAGAATCATCCTAAAGTCGTCATCGTCCGTTGTCAACATCACATAAATACACTTGCTAAATTTAGTAAAGATCCTGCAAACGGTTTGGGAGATACAGCCATGGGTGCAAAAAAACAAAACTGCCACTAGGAGGCGCCACAGAAGTCCAAATCGTCTGAAAATCATTGTCAGCTGTCTTCCATATAGTAAGCACATACACACCAATTTTCACAATCATCCTTTGAGCGGTTTGGTTGATAGAGGAGTGGACGCAAAAATACAGACTCGAAAACAGTAAAAATGGCCACTAGGTGGCGCAAACTATGTCGAATCCATCTGATAACGGGAGGATAGCGTCATCTCACTAATAGGTGCCTACATACCAAATTTCATGAAAATCCGTTCAGGACTTTTGAAGATACAAAGGTAAGCGTAAAAAACTAAAATTGCCACTAGGGGGCACACCGGTAGTCGGATCCGTCCAAAAGTTCGCACATGCCGTCCCATTCATGAATGGAACATATGTGCCAAATATCATGAACGTATGTCAAAGGGTTTTGGAGATAGAGCAGCGGACGCCGGACGCCGGACGCCGGACACCGGACGCCGGACGCCGCCCGGACGGACGGACGGACGGACGGACGGACGGACGGACGGACGGACGGACGGACGGACGGACGGACAGAGATGACAGCATAATGCGTCCACATATAAATATGTGGGCGCATAAAAATTGTGATCGCAGGGATGTAAATTTATTTATTTATTTATTGTGATATTTAAAATGAGGGTGGCCTCTTCAGTGATAGCACTGCTTTCCAAGATGGACCTAAACAACAAAAAGAGCAATATAATAGAATGAAGTAATAAAACAACAATTAAATATACGTGAAAAAGATACAACTAAAACAGGTTGAGAATTAAGACAATAAATAAATGACAATCAATGGTGAAAATTTAACTAAGAGAGATGAAATGACTCTAAACAGAGAGAGTATTTATGACAATGAGAAAAAATGACATGATTAAGACAAGTAGATAATTAAGATAAATGAAAGAAAAAAGATGCAGAAAATGTACAGTCAGGCTTTGACGTAAGCATTTAATCCAGGTCTGTGACACTTAAACAATGGGAAAAAGTCTCGCTACATCTCTATAAGCCATTACGATTTCTGAAAACACTTTCCGTAGCTTATAAATATTGCAAGAGTTGTACTTTCCGTTTACGTTCGCCAGAGCTTATGCACAGGTTTTCTCGGCATCAAAACCGAGCTTAAGTTCCACTAGTGATACGAAACTGAGGCTTGAATTAACGAGAGATGGAAAAGAATTATTGGGAAAACATTGTGAACGTGCATGCTTTCTACATCAAACAAAGCCACCACATGATCATATGTGTCTTCTTGTGGAAAATAGAAAACATTCTGTTTAGCTATACAAAGACACGGAAAAACTAGTGAGAACAAAATAGACAAAAGAACTTGACTACAAAACTTTTTGGACCTACCTCTTTCAACTTGAACTCCAACTTTTAGGAATGGGTCGTTTGGATCGACGACACGAGGGTCTGTGGTCGTCATGACTTCATACTTCATGTTCCGTCCAAAATCATATCGATGCTGTGAACCACTTAAATCCCATTCAACTGTGACGGAATCTTAAATAGACCATGACAATGAAGAAATTCTTTTCATTTGAAACAAATTTCCAATAACTTTCCATTGAGCTAAGTGTTGCTATGCCAATATTAGCACTAACGTTCGTGAACATCTCGAACAGTATTTGCCCGTGTCCTTATGGTAGACTCTACGTACATAAAATAATTTTCAAGAACATTCAAAAGTGGTCGCATCAGTTTGTTCGTAGGTCTCCAATGTACCCTTCCTCCAGAATGAATGTGACTTAAGTTTCGAAAAGTGCGTGGCGGCGAATGGTCCCAGTGAGATGCAAAGCCCATTGCCCCATTCGAGTATGGGAAGTGGGATCTGCCACTGCCTGGGCTTCGAAGGAGGCGTGGCGGTGAATAGTTGCAGCGGATGCGGAGCCTGGCGCCACAATGAAGTGTGATCTTAGTGTATGAAGAGTTTTGTATCATTGAATTTCAACCACTATAAGTTGAACTAGAAAACGTATAAGCCATGACAGGGCTTCAGACTACTCGTTTTTAGTCTAGCTGGAGCAGGAGAATTCAATTTAAAAATTGAATTCTCCTGCTCAAGGCACGTACAGAAAACGAAAAAAAATGAATTTATTTATATCTGATTACCTAACTTGCATAACGAAATTTCGTTTACTATCGTTTATTATATTCTTGATCAGCGTAAATCAGTTGGATCGGCGTTAGCCGGCATAGCAAATAAATTACTCATACATTTCATGCAGACGACTACTGAGATAATTAGACTGGTCTATGGTTCATTAAACTGTTGACTATTTCGTGCAATATAATTCACATTGTTGTACGATCACTTTTGCAAACGTGAATACAGTTTTTCCACCCATTCCAGAGGTGTTCACTAGCACTTCGCCGTTTTAGAAAACTAATGTCAAGGTCATTGCCTGGTCCCGGACTGTATTCAATAGCTGTGCATTGTCGAATAACCAGGCAGTACCGAATGTCGGTTCAGTCACTAAACCAATGCCAGGATGGAAAGGGATAACGAGATTATGATTAACAAGCCAATAAGTTCAAAATCAGATTTTAAATTATTGTTTTGGGGTTTGACCCACAAACGTGGACAGTAGCTATGTAACTCGTGCAATGCGTAGTAATTTTTACAAGCAATTTTTGCGTAGCGATGAAGTTTTCCCGGTCAGGATTAGGTGTGTGGCGGTCAATTTGGGCACGATTAGGAGTGGCGGGGCCAAAAAGGAGAGTGAAGGGCCTCCCAGGTTTTTACACGCGGAGAAAACACTTGAATTGATACAGCAACAATAACTTTATTTGTTCATACATTTATCATGGCGTGTTTGACTGAAAATGGCCCCATGTGCGAAATCACGAAAGTCAACTTCAAAGGTAAATATACTCGAATACCTTCGTGTTCCGCACTTGATTATCAAGCAAAAAGTAGAAACAGCAACTCCTTTTGGAGAGATTATACAGATAATTCTCCAGTAAGCACGAGCTTTGAAAGTTCAAGCAAAGCTTGCTGTGACCTTATAGTGATGTGCGTTGTTCAGAGGATGTCACGAGATTTCGACATTTGACACTAAATACTGTAAAGGAATCCCAACCACATGCATTTCAGTGTATGTTCTGATTTTGACCTGTGTGGAACGAATAGTTTTGTTACTACCGTTTTTAATCAAAATTGATTTTACTGGAATGTTCACTGTGAAGGATATATTTGGATTACGTACGTGAGGCCCTAGGGCAAACGACGGACTTAGTACATATCGTATATAATGTCCTAATCGGGAGCACTCATTCGACATTTACCACGGCCTCAAAGGCCTATCACAGAAAAAAAACCTACTGCGGAAGAACAGCAAACACCACTCTACAACAGTTTACCACGCACTGCAATAACTTCGATCACGCAGAAAGAAAACTTTCTAACTAAGCACACTTACTACCACCACAGAGTGTTTTTACCAAAACTGTGCACGGTAAGAGCTTTTACGTTTAGTAAGGATTTTGTGGAGTGGCATAAGGATTGTATATTGCAAGGGTTCTGCAGCTTTTGATGGAAGTTTACTTATCATAGTCCCCTTCCTATGCTCGTTGTTAACAGAGTCGAGGGCGTTAGGGGAATGGATGCAGTATGAATGTGATGAGAGCGCTCGTGAAAAGCAATGGCCTTGAAAAATATGGACATTATTAAATCAATTTCTAGTGGAGTTCTTGCAGCAGCATCTTCGACAGTGTACTACGTTCCTTTATCGAAAGTTGATGGACGCCATGAGAAACGATCATAAGTATGAAGTAGGCGGATCCAGGATTTTCAGTTAGGGGGGTCAGGGCAGAGTATTAGGATTTTGCCCGTCAGACATTCGCACCCCCGAACTGCCAAACGGAATCTGGGAGAGTTTTAGGGGGGCCATGACCCCCTTGCGCCCCCTCTAAATCCACCACTGGGTCTAATTGGATGGCGCAATCAAAATGCGTAAGCTTTCCGAACGTTGTTTTGGAAATTTAGACAGTGTCTAGTGACGTCAGTCGACCGACCACTTTCTGATTTTCTCGCTTGGGAAACGTTACTGAGCCTAGAAAAATGGATGACACAAGCAAAGGAACATGTTGTTGGGATAACAGAATCTGGTTAACTGTATAAGCTTACCGTCTTTGTGATGTTTCACCACCGTGCCAGTGCCGCGATGTTTCGGATTATTCTTTTCATCTCCTGCATAAACTACGCGACTGCCAAGTGGAATGTTCAAGTTCAAACTGGGCGATCTGATGTCATCGTCTTCTTCTTCCTGGTCTCCCCCTTCCTCCTTTGTGATGGCCATCACAACCTTATAACACTCCTCCTATATAACAAAAACAATCAGGTCGTGGATTGGATACCTCATTTTGTGAACGTGATGTATCCATATACTCTGTATTCTATATCACACAAATTTGTTCTAATACCTAAACTTGCCGATTTTGACTGGCAAAATACTTGGTTACCATGGCGACAGTGCATATTTCAGTTTAGTAACCACCCGCAATTTCAATGGAAGGTCACATGATTTTGGACGGTTGACTTATATTTCCATTGTTGGGGGAGTTGCCCCCTCACAACTCACCAAGGTATGGTCGTGTATAGGTAACGTTTCTCTTCAAGTTGGTTTGCACATGTGAAGTCTTCCAGCTTCATGACAATCAAACCAACTGTGAATGTTCGATCATCCATTCGGTGCCACAGCTGTTTATAATGAGCATAAAAGATGTTTCAGGACAAACATTATTGGTCCAGGATACAGTTTACTGCAACAGTAGGAAAATGGAACTTACCAGCTCGAAGGGGTCGTCTAAGTCAAGCAGATTGCGTTCACCAGTGTCATTGGATATCATCCAGTTTTTGAAACTTGACTTGTCTGGCACCAAATCGCGGATATGAGCTTTTACTAGGGTAAAGACAAAGAGAACTATGTTAATCGTGAATCAGAGAAGAGCATATGACGACGGTTTCTCCTAAACGTAATAGGCATACGTCTTATATATACCACAGACGGTATCAGGCGATATGCAACCTTTTCTCGTTGATTAAAACACAACCGTTATGTGGATTTTGTTGTAAAAAGCAACATGTGTCATAACTAACTTTTTTCATTGAATTAATCAGCTTCAAACTCGCACTTTCTGTCAAAACGACACTGATTGAGGTAGCTTACTCAGTTTAGACGTTATTTGAATAGCTGACAGTTCGTTATTTATTCAGACAGAGCCCATAAACTTTCTGATCACGGCGTGACCTGAAATTTTACACGCTTGGTTGGAGAGAAATAATCTCCAATTTGACTAAAGAACAATTTGAGACAAATTTCATGATGGCAGTTGACCTAAATGAAAAGTTGGTTTTTGTGACAGAAGGTGGGTTTATTGTCGCTTTAACATAACAAAATCTTTCCAAGACTGTAGATATAAGTTGCTGTAAGTTTCAACTCGAACACAAGAAACTGAAACATTATGAAGATTTTCAGTACCAGATAACGGAGACGCTTTAAATTCATTGACATAGATCATCTATCATTTATGACTATCTTCAAGAGACCGCTTACAGGTATTCCAATTTACTTATCCAGTATTTATCCATTCAGAAATTCCCACATCCAGCTAATACACAACTTAAAAATCACCTCTAAAGGGACCTGCAAAACGGCTGGCATAGTAATTCCATCTGTAGTATCCGCTGATTTGTTTGAGAGCAACAGCGTCATCGTAACGTGCGTACACCCCAGATCCGTTGCTTGCCAACGACTTCAAGAAGGTCTTTAAAAAATACACGGTTGTTACAAGTCATTTGAATAAAGCGTTGTTAAAAAGCATGTCAGACTAAAACGAAAACGTGGTCTTCGATTTTTCACTGCCGTAACGTTCTTTTTGGTTGATGACCAATACCTAGATTTTAAGACTTTTTTGTTTCGGCCACAATAACTCACAAATTTTAACAACTATAGCACACAAATTTAAAGGAAAACGTTCCGTTTTTATTCTACAAACGAGTTTTAAAAAAAATCAGACATTACCTCCTCGTATTCATAGCCGCACGCCACGAAGTCTACCCGCATTTTTGCAACGCTGCGTTTCTGTGGATTCTTTGCAAACACGCATACTGCACTCATGACCCGCATACGAGCCTGCGTATAAAAGTAAATTGTAGTTCAAAACTAAAAGAAATGTGTTAATTGATTGAAACTGCCATAAAGTCTCAAAAAAGAAATTTGGTCTAGCGCTCCATACAACTAGTTTAGAAATTAAAATAAGTAAATCTCACATGAGCAAAAATGGAAAGTCTCTCAGAATATACAGTCATGTTACTGTTAATTACTAAGACATTTTTTATACCTAATTTCTAAACTGTAACGCACTCGCAATTGCTTGACTAAAATATTCTTATTAATTATCAGGTGTGGGCGTGAAGTCCAAATTTCTGTCCCAAGTCTTAAGCCACTTTCAACCACAGGTTATCTCTGGATTACACGTGAGTGTTGAATCCAAAACCATCACCTGATGTAATGTTTAAGTTTTACAGACTGCTCCCCATATTGCGCGTGCGCTGTGCAAAGGCCACAGCATTGTATGAACTGTAATATTAATGAAGTTAAAGTTCTGCTATGTTTCAAATAAAAGTTCACTGCTATGCCATACGGCCTACGAAATGGAAGAAGCTTTACGGTATCAAATACTTTTAAAATCTAAACAGACATACACTTTGCGATTTGGATCTGTCATCGATAACAATGTCATCATTATGTGGGTATCCGTCGGTGAAGACCACTATACGAGAAGGCACTTTACGATTGCTCAATCTCAGTTTACCACCTAAAACATCGAAAAAGACATTTCAATTAAGACATTGTCAAAATACAGATTTGATACAGTTAATGGACGCTTCGCAATACAAAAGGCAAACAGGTTCGAAAAGGGAGAAAAGAGGGCGAACTGGACAAAGGGGTGTGGTGTTGGTAACCTTCCTCAAATAATTTGTGCATATCATATACCAACTTGTAACGGTAGCACAATGACTTCAGATAAAATGGACGGTAGCGTAACAACGTGGTTTAACGTTGGTGTTGCTGAACGATGCTTTTGTCGTTTCTCAACTTGGGAACCATCCAGTCAATGAATAAGACTAGGAGCAATACAAGATGAATGACGCCCACTTTCGAAACACATACCGTTCTCTGCAACCTCCTTCTGGGCCTCTGTTATAGCTTCCACCATCGGCGTACCACCTCGAGGAGCAAATATATCTGGAAGTGTACATTCACTTTGCAGTTCAATCTTAGAAAGAGCAACCAAGAAACAAAGAGAGAGCCCATCAATTTGTTAACCTATAGCCAAGTGTCAGGGGCCCGATTCAACACAGGTCGTAACTCCAGTAGTCGCGTATACTTTTTTATTAGCAAGTAATTAATTAGCGTCGCTTATGAAAGTGGGCCTTTAACTTGATTTACAGCTGAATCAAAGTTTCGTTCTTGCAATACGTGCATTGTCGCTTTTGCAAAAATGTGGCGAAAAACGTTAACCGAAGGAGCCCCTGATGATTTTAAACAAAGCGTCAATTTCGGAAGGTTTCACTCTCCGACTGTATTAAACTTATGTGTTGTTTACACCTGAGGAGAATTTTGGAATTTTAGTGTACAGCATTTCCCTATAATTTTACCAGCACTAAAACACAGTCTCTTAAGGCGAATAAGCAAATCGATATTTTCGAAAGGATCAGAAATAGCTGCGGTTATATCACTTTGGAAAGTTTGTAAATTGACAAACTTAAATGTGAATTGCTGCCAGTATATCTTTTTTCAACAACCCCTGTCCTACTTCAAAGCCACTTTCGACTAAGAGAGCAACGTCATTTCAGTGTTGCAGGATCTGGAATAGTTTCAATAGGAAATTCATTTTTCAGTGCAGCAGGCTTACTCTTTGAGGAGAGGCACAGGTCGCCATTTTACCATGGCATCAAAAAATTTTCAGCCACTAGCTTGTTAGATAGAGTTTACACATCTGCAAACAAGGGCTGATCGGGCATTTTACATACTTTAATTGAGACACGACATCCAAACCAGAAAATCAAATTCTGGTCAGGGCCGTGACTAGTGCATATAGTGTCCACTTCACCACAGCGGCTTGTTAAAATTGACCGTGTAACCAAAAACCATGGACCGCGCACCATAGGGGCCTGGGCGGGTTATAGCGCCCCCACTTGTTTCAGTGTTGCGCCGTTCATGGTCAATGGGGAGCGCACCACGGTGTGGGGGGGGGGGGGGCTGGAGAGGGGCTTTTGCCCTCCACTTTTTCAGTGCTGCGCCCCCCATTAAAACGTTAGATCATCTTATACTGAGATGCTAAAAAGGAAAAGTATTAGGCACATCGCCGTGTGGTAGGTAAATCAACAAAATCTGCAGAGCATGTTTGTGTTTAGAAACGGTAGAACGTCTTACTCGGTATTCGGCGAAGGCGTATGTAGTCACATGTCAATGACTGCACGCGGTCAGCTGTTCCTCCAAATGTCACAATACCAATGTTCTCCTCCAGTCCGTAAATCTGTGCAGTGTGCTGTATGTCTGAAAGCAAAACGAAGTCGTGATGCAAGAATGTTATGCCCGGGTCTCAAATCAGCAAACACTTGAGAGACACACCTTAAATAACTGTTGTTCGAGTAAAGTTTAAAATACTGAAATTGGCATACAATACAACTCGAACGACTCTCAATGCTGAAGTAATGCCATTCGTATATTCATGCCTATTGTTGATCAGTTATTTCTACAACACAGTCGTATAAATCAATCTGAAAAAAGAATCTACCAGTTATTGGTTTGATCGTCTCAAACTGTACTTATTTGGTTATCGACCTACCGTCAATCAAAGACATGAATGCTTGCTTCACATGCGCCAAGCCTTCGTCTCCCATACTCGCAGAGCAGTCAATGCAGAAAACGGTGTCCAATTCCCTTGATTTAGCGCATTCTCCCGTATCTTGGAATACAATTATGACAAAATCATCAACAAAAAGAAGACTACAAAAATGAGACAGAAAATCGGTCTAATTACTCGATGATACAGACCTAAACTAGACCACCCCCACCACCACCACTACCACCCCCACCACCCCATCCTTAAATTATATCAGTAATACAGCAACTACTTACCTTGCCTTTCGAACCTCACTTTGCTGCCGATATCTTGTACTCGAGTGATGGGTATACTTTGTGGGGCTGGCCTTTCGCCGAGTGATTCGTTTATTAACTTGGGATGTGTAGGTGAATCTGCTAGCAGAACCAGAAAATTTAGTAACATCTTTAAATAGATCCTGACTTTTATATGCGATTCATATCTTCAACTCATGCAAGTCCACTGGAATTTTGGAATCCCTATAGATTTCAACCTCAAACTACTTAAGAATCGACGCTAGCTTCTTAATTTTACCTGACGGTTTGGAGTTACCACTGCGGCTAGTTTCTGGTTGTTGGAGTACAGATGCACTAGCCCCTAATTCAGAAGTATTCGTTCGTCCGTCTAATCCTTCGGTCAGTGGCTCAAGACTGCAAGGCGCCTGACGAGGACCTGGTTGGAGAAATAACTCGTAATTTAGACATAATCTCTCCGTTCGGAAATCGAAGTTCAGCTAGCTGTCAATATTTTTATAAAATTTTATTCAAGGAGCATTTCACAGTTGTTGAGGTGTCAGTGTTGAATTCTAAACCGAAGCACTTAGGCATTTTGATCTGGAACTTTTGCAAAGAAAGAACGAAACTCTAGTCACAAGCAACGCGTACATGCGCCATTTTGGATACCCAACTTTAGACCTGGTCAAACTAAAAAATCTTGAAGTGTTTTCTTGAGTTGCTAATGGTCTACATGTTCTTGTACCCTCTGACACAGCGCCACCTATACTGAAAAGTGGCCCTGTGGAAACATGATGAACGACACACAGAATTTCGTGTGTGGGCATCAGTGCGCATGTTTTGGTCGAATGTACACCGATTATATAGCCACCACTTACAACTATTCAAGCCAAAGGTGGTAGCCATACTCGATAACTATGAACTGAAAGTTGTTTCCCAGATTTCAAGCAATGGAAATGACAGAAGGTTTTTTTTTCACTGTGATATATATTTATTGAAGGATACACAGAACATACAAAGAAATAATAACAAACCCAGAAACCGCGAAGCATTATATCTGGGTTGTAAACAATTCATAATTGAAACTTATATACATAGAGGTATATACAATTAAGTAGTATCTAAAATAAGTATTCCAATACTTAGACATGCTATTACATATATATAAAAACAAAAATATTTACAGATTCATGTAGGGAAATCAGATGCACCAATATTGATAAACGGTACATAAAAATTTGCTAACGTTGCTTAGGAGGAATTCGTTGAGAACAAAGTCAAGGTTAGGACTACCATTCAGTAATAATGTAACTCTAGTAGGGATATTATTACAAGAATTGAGAGCGTTAACAATTGATTGGTTATCATTGAGTGCACGAAAGAGTGAGTCTCTCAGGGATTCGATGAGGGGACATTTGAAGAAAATATGAGGATAAGATTGATGGTCACCACATTTACAGTTTGGAGAGACATTACTAAAGTTGTGCCTGAACTTGTCAGAGTTGAGGAAAAGGCCACATCTTGATCTGTACAATGCTATTTCGTTATCGCGGGTAAGGGAGAATTGAGTCAAGGGTGTTGAGTTATCAAAATTATGAAAAACAGTTCTAAAATTATTTTTTATACTCGTAAAAGAGTTGCTTTCCTTAACAGAGACTGGAAGAGAATTCCAGTTGTTGATGCACATCATGACTGTAGACCTTCTGAATGCCTGACTGAACGACGGAGGAATTGCATATGGGGTGGAGAATCTCAAATCACTACGATGGCCTTGTCTAATATATAGATCAAATATTTTTTTGACAGACACGTTGTTGACATTGTTTATTACCTTGAACGTAAATGTGGTCATGTGAAGATTGCGTCGAGTAGACAGTTTGGGCCACTTGAGACTATTCAAAACCTTAACACTATTGGATCCCCTGTAAGCTCCGGTTATGAGTAAGGCGGCTTGATATTGTAACTTCTCCAAATGTTGGAGTGCACCCGTATTGGCAGCCTGATATATAATATCACAATAATCAATGTGTGGAAGTACAAAGGACTTGAACAAAACTTCTAAATGTGTAGAATTCAGATGACGAGAGACAAGCTTAAGTGGGTTAATTAGTTCCTGAGTTTTTTGTACGAGCTCCATAACGTGAGGGGTGAATGAGAGTTTTTCATCTAACAATATACCCAGATGTCTGTGCGACTGTTTTCTAGGAATGATTTCATCATTAAGTTTAAGGTCATAAGACGGGTCAACAAGGAAGAGAGCATTAATAGATTTGGAGAAGGTGAGGTCAACGCTTTTTTCTGGTTTAAAATTCATTCTCCATTCTTGTGACCAATAGCTTAGTTTATTTAAGTCGTGTTGAAGCTGCAAAGAACATTCAGGGCTGCTCCCTGCGAAGGGGTAAAAAATGACAGAAGGTAATGACGTCGGTATCATTACTTTAACCAATTAGCAGCCATGTTAAACAACATTCGACAGTGCTGCATTTCGTAGCACTGTGAAAGAGTTGTTGCTAGAGGAAATCTTATCACAGTAAGGAATACTATGAGAATGCTTTAAAATTCCTGCTTCGATTTTTGTATTTAGCCAGTCACACACGACAAAATAAATCTTTACTTGAATAATATTGCACAACACCAGCAAGTTCATCTAGTCCTTTCTTGAACCACAGCACTTACCATCACAATTAAGTTTTAGATTTTTAAAATTGCTATTAAATTGGGCAAGTTGCAAACTTAGGCCTAGTGTAGGAAAAGGATCAGAAAACGATAATCAGTTATCATTTTTGTATGTTTGTGATTAAATTCTAAAGCGTTACATATATTACAGTGTCCTCTGACATGGAAAGTTCAAAAGATAAGTCAATGTCGACTTGATTTCGTTAGACGGTTCCATTATCAAACTTTCCCATAATAGTTTAAAGTAGTTCAATTTCAGCAGTATAAATAACACTCAACATGCATTCAGGTCCCAAACGAAACATCTGCTACAAAACTGTTAATTATGCGACAATTTTGTCTCAGTTTCCAAATGCTAAATATATTGTTTGCAGCTCATGCGCCGAATCCTTGTTAACTACAATATCATCTATTGTTGCTATTTAACCATTTTCAGTGTACAATTACCGCTGTTTTCATTTGTGGTTTCTATTTCAAGTAATAAATCGTTACATTTAAAAGTATTTCTTTTACGAGAGAAAACTTGTCAAATTTTCTCTCCTAAAACAGTTTTGTAACGTAATGTGCAAGTACATATATGTATATGTATATGTATATGTATAAGACGTGATCCACCACGTGAACAGCGTGGGTGAAGTATTTAAAAATCTACCGAAGAAATTTAGGAACTCGAAGCGACATTATTCAGATAGGCAACATAATGTCTCGTGGGATATTACTTCATCTACGCCACTCTCGGTACGTTTTCTGTATGTATTCCTTTTTCAAACAATGTCATTTGCTCCTCTGATTTTTGTACGTACGTATGCGCGACGTGCGTTGATACGCCATAAAATTTAACAATTTCGTAAAATGTAACAACTGTTACAGTTGTTATTTTTTAAGAAATTATTACATTTTACGTCTTATCAGTGCGCGCCTGTGTAGGTGTGTGTACATATATACTAAGGGTGGAACGATCACGTTTTTGATTCGATTAATTTTAGAATTCGATTATTTTCAATTCGATTCTCGTTTGTTAACTTAATTATCCTTTTCAAGTATAAGTAGTTACCTAACCACTCGCACCAATTTAAGCTACAAAACTAATGACTGTGATAACATTCCAGCTATTAAATAATCCTGAGCTGTTTATTTGCAACTCTTCAACCGATATAAACAAGTCGTAACTTTGTAAGACACCTAACGACAACGGCACCACGTGGACTCGTACAAAGCAGCTTAGTCGAGGCGGAGCCACATGGACAGGTTTATCCAAACTAGGACTATGTAGCATAGGTGCAGAACAACTGTGAACGCTTGAGAGTCACAGACGCAACTAACTAGTCTGCAAACCGTTGCGTCTCTGATTTTGATAACAGACGAATATAGTGTGAACATGTCTTCATTGCTGGGTTTTATTTACGTGATTCAAGTAGCGTAGTTCACTATCTTCAAAGTCGATGACTGTTGTTGGCGACACTTAATAAACAAATCTAAATTTTGTGACTTTTACTTTCACATCTACCCCTGTTTAACAGCCGGCTGGAAAAATTTAAAAATGAGCTGTCATGGCAAGTGACACGATTCGAAAAAGGAGTGGTTGAATTTTTACAGGTGTACAACACTCTACAGTGTATTATGAGCAGATAGTGTGGCTCAGTGGTTTGAGCTCTGGACTCTCGTTTCGGGGACCCGGGTTCGAATCCTGGTTTTACTGACTGACTATCGAGCATTGTACAAAGGTGTGTCCTACTCCTCTGACTGAGTTCGGTGTTTGTAATGAGTGTATACAAGGGGGTGTATGGGAACCGGATATAATGTGAAAGCGATCTCTGGAGGCGTGCTAAAAACAATTAGACAAAGAAACTAGGACATTGACCACTAAATCCAGATTTCCATTTTTTTGAAAGGTTTACATGCACTAATTGACTGTAAATTATTTTTAAACATATGGCCAATGGAGGAATAACAATACTTTGAGTCAAGCAAAGAAGATTAAATACACCACACTATGCAGTCGAAGACACACGATCCTGTTGTGTGTCTGTTTAAGAACACTAAACACACCTAAATGATGTGTACACGTACGAGATTTCAGTACGCTTCTCATACTACAACCAGTTTGCTTACCTGTGTTTGCTTGCACATCTAAGTCTCTGTAACAAAATGTCTTCATTGTAAGTTACACAAGCTCTCGGATAGAAAGGAAATTCAATTGTAAGACAAGGCAAGCAGCTAGGTATTAAGTTTCACCGTATTACAAAAAATATAATGTTACATCAAGGTGCCCAGCCCACTTAATCATTATACAAAGACAATAATCTTCCAACCAAAGTACGGAATTCCTAGTAAGATTAACATGAATGCATAATTGGTGGCCCTTTTAAAATTGAAGTGAACGGATGCACGATAAATGTCGGATTTGCCAATCACTAATGCATAGAAGTGACGTTTACAACAGCAAGAAAATCTGAGTTCCAAAAGACACAACTCAGATGTTACTTTAAGTTGAATGCTTAAAACGAAATACACAATACATACCTCGACGGAATAGAAGTATCAGGGTTTCCTAGGTCATTTCGAGCTACCTGTGGAAAAAAACAATCACAGGAAAGTGTCAAATTTTACCGATCTTCGAAACAAGATATCTTTCCAACCAGTTCCTAAAAAAGCTGTCAGATGATGTGATACGTACACTGCTTTCAAATACAAACTCATTTTGACTGGGACGTTCAGGATTTTTACGGATGTATCAACTATCAACTTCCGTATCAAAACGTTACTGAAACTGAAAATATAACAATCATTGCAATTTTGGTAACGTTGTTAATACCGTTGTTTTTACCTGAAGGTTCCAAAACACACTGGAAACTTTTCAAAAGAGGTGTTCAATGCCAAAGTGGTTTTAACTCCAAATCAATTTTACACAAGCGTTCCACTTGTAAAAAACAATTTGCACTGAGTTAATATTCGGCAGTAACAGTATTTGGTTAAGTACCGACTTTTTATTGCCAATGCAGACGAATAGCAGCAAACCGAGCTGTTGTGAGCTCAAGACAACTCAAGCTACTGGTTCAGTGCGGGTTATACCTGCACACATCAA
This sequence comes from Phoronis australis, assembly GCA_002633005.1. NCBI lineage: Eukaryota > Metazoa > Phoronida > Phoronidae > Phoronis > Phoronis australis. The sequence goes on from NMRA01000053.1 coordinate 571,899, forward strand.
GCAAAATTCTCAGTGACCTATTCATTAGGTTCGTAGTAAACAGCGTTAGAATAAGCCAACCAAAGAGACTACTGTCGTCAGGTGGTGCAATAATCAGTTTATATTGGCTACCAAAGGTTAAACTCTCTAATCTCGATGAAATATTGTGAGGATATACAGACAACTCTAAGAACCGTGACATTCGCTTCAGCGACAATTGCTACATTTTACGAAATTGCTACATACGTTGTTAGGCCTCGCCTAAAATGTAAGAATTTGTTATATTTTATATAATTGTTACAATTTACGTCGAATGCACCTGCGAGAAATGTACCATTGTTACATTTTACGAAAGCTACGTCACATTTCATGAGTTCTCATAGTATTTGTCACACGGAGGAAAACTGTTCACACACTTAACGTTTTCTTTCTCGGATTTGTGAATGAAACTCTATCAATTGTGCCAGGTCGAATTTATAGACGTGTCTCTATGTGCTTCCCATAGTTTTTTACATGGGTAGTATTAAGGTATAGTAAAAAATTTACATCGTACAGTTTCTAATCCACACGAAATGGGTTTCTAAGGATCAGGTAATAACTTTTTATTGTTAAAGCGTCCTCGCAATCTTTTGCTGACGTTCACCGGTCATAAACCAATTGTGTATTCGGCATTACAGTAAACACATTTCCCTTGGAAAGCAAAACAATGACATCGTATTTGGCTAATTTTCGGGAACAAACGACAATAACAACATTTTCATGAAGAATTCAATTTTGGAAGTCAATTTGATAGAAAAACCATCAATTTTAGTCCACGATAGTTTATTTTATTTCAGTCAGTGTTTTATTGCCTTGGAGTCATCGCTAATGCAGTAATTGACCAGCTCCACACAAAAGGAGCAAAACCAAAATTTCTGATGCCGACGGGTTCTGTCTACCACCTTAGTTACCAATGACAAATTCTTAATAACATTGTGGTGAAATGAAATAAAAGCACACATTTATTTGTTGGCAGGTTGACAGATTTTGCCAAAGCAACAGCACAATATCGCCTTTGAGAAGGGCGAGCCAATAGTTTTAAAAAGTGGCTCCATAGTAATGTGTTTTACACAGCTTAAAAGCTGAAAAGAATATCATTGTATCTATGATGTCAAACCTGTCTGAAATACTGGTGGTAACAACAGGTCAAACCGTGACGTGTATACGTAAAAATGAGATGCCTAGCTGGGGAAATGGAAAATATTTTGCACTCTGGAAAAGCATAATCATTTTGTTCAAACCTGGTCTAGGTCTATAGTTTAAAAGGGCAATAGTCCAAAAAGCTGACTATCGGTCTTTCGGACGATAAAAACACGCGCTTTCTCTTTCTATTATCTTTTAAGATAAATATGAATTAAAATTGCTATTTGGTCAGTGTTCGTTAGTTCGAAGTACATATAAATAAAGACAAAGATTAGACATTCTATTATTAAGGGACGTGAAGTCACGTGTCTCACGAGGCGCCATTTCTGTTGCAGCTCGCAAATAACGGAATTTGGTATGTTAACCCTTTTGATACATTGCATTAAATGCTCATATTAAACATCGCTGTTCAAATCATTCTGTTAAATCACTGTGTTTCTCTCAGAATATTTGGGCCCGTTCCGCATAAAGTTGCTGCGTGTTTTGTATGTCCGTTACCAGCTATTCTAATGACCCGGTGACCGCAGCCGACTAGTCGTTAGTTCTCGAAAAATGTCTGCCTCCAGAGTTCAACTTAATGCAATTTTTGAACTTTCACATCATCGTGGAGTGGTCCTCAGTTCTTTGACACGGAATGATTTCAACAAGACAAAAATGATTATACGGTGGGTATCCTCACGTTAAGATGTAAGTCACGAGTAAAATATTGGGGTCTGAATTCAGTTCTTCGTGGCAAACTACAGATAGATATAGTTATATTTACAAACAATAGGTGCTTGCCGATAGTTCATAAATAATCAAATCTTCAAGTTGGTGCACGTCTAAACAAGATTTAAAATCTCAACCTCCTCGTTTCCAAAATGTAGGCATTCTCTGCATCCACAGCTGTCAAGACGTTTCTCACAATATCGTTAAGGCTGAACATATTAACCCCTTTAAAATCCTTTTGGAACAGCATTCGCTGTCTACTAAGGAAAGCCCGATTAAAACATTGAACCATAAATGAGATGATTTCAAAATCTTTGAGGACCATGATGTATTAGCACTTTGCTAAACATGTATTGTGTTCCAGAAATTCAGGAAAAGTACCTTTACATATAATTTTGCATGTTTTTACAGTCCGAAAGGCCAACAGTCAACTCTTTTGGACTATTTCCCCTTTAAACTATCGACCTAGACCAGGTTTGAACAAAATGATCATGTTTTTCCAGAGTGCAAAATGTTTTCTATTTCCCCAGCTAGGCATCCCATTTTTAAGTATGCACGTCACGATTTGACTTTTTCTTAAATCCACTATTTCAGACATGCTTGACATCATTGGGACAATGATATTTTTTGAGCTTTTAAGCTGTGTAAAACACGTTACTATGCCGCCACTTTTATAAACTATTGGCTGGCCTTTCTCAAATGCGATATTTTGCTGTTGCTTTGGTAAAATCTGTCAACCTGCAAACATAAATATGTGCTTTTGGCTCCTTCCACAACAATGTCTTTAAGATATTGTCATTCGTTACTAAGGTGGTAGACCCGTCGGCATCAGAAACTTAGGTCTCGCTCCTTTTGTGTGGAGCAGGTCTATTACTCCATTAGCGATGAGTCCAAGGCAATAACACTGGCCAAACTATCGTGGACTAAAACTGGTGTATTTTCTATTACACTGGCTTCCAAAATAGAATTCTCCGTGAAAATGTTATTATTGTCGTTTCTGCTGGAAGAAATAAGATAAATACTAGCCAAATGCGATGCCATTGTTGTGCTTACCAAGAGAAGTGTGATTACTGTAATGCCGGACACACAATTTGTTTATGAGCTATGAACGTCAACAAAAGATTGCAAGAACGCTTTAACAATAAAAAACGTGTTACCTGGTCCTGGAAACTCCTTTCGTGTGGATTTGAAACGATACGTTGTACATTTTTTACTATACCATAAAACTTCTCGTGGTAAAACATGGAAAGCACATAGGGACCCTTATATAAATTCGACCTGGCACAATTGATGGAGTTTCATTCACACAATCCGAGAAAGAAGACGTTAAGTGTGTGGACAGTTTTCCTCCGTGTGAAAAATACCATGCAAATTCATGAAATATGACGTCGCTTTCATAAAATGTAACAATGTTACATTTCTCGAATGTGCATTCGACGTAAATTGTAACAATTAGTATGTAGCAACTTGTTACATTTTAGGAGAGGCCTAGCAACGGAAAATGTAACAGCGACACAAAATGTAACAGTTGTTACATTTTACGGCGTATCAGTGCCTGCATGCGTTTGAGTGTTTAAATTGTGTCACCTAGTGTTGCCTAAGCATTGCTAGGACTATCTGGATAGTGCGATACATTTAGCCGGAATAACAAAAATCCATTCGAGGAAGTCACTCCTGGATGACTTAGCTTATAAAAAGCAATGAAATCACTCAAGCTCGTAGAGAAGATCTCCAAAGCAACAGCACAGGAATAGACAATGGATTTCTAGTGATACTGCATATTTTGGATAACACAGTGAATTGTCGATTTTGGGGGAAATGACGGTCTGCAAATTTAATTGAGATCATATTGGAAATATGCTTAACTTGTTTTTAAAGCTTTTAAAAGCGTTTTTGCACCCGGGATGCACAATAGTCATAATTCTTCGGAAAAGTTAATGCCACTCAACGCAAAACGTGAATGATCTGAAAGGTCCCCAAAATGGAAGATCCTTCTTACTTCCTCGAGCACCTGCCAATTTATCACAAATAAACGGTAGTAAAATGGAGTATTTGTTATAAAATGTTAGATTGAAACTGATGAAGAAGTCGAACTCGACTGAACTCTTTACACGGTGTTTACCTCACGACGACCAATGTTACCGCTGGCGATATTTTCGTTTATTCCTGGCGAAGAAGCTATGCCTTCTCTCATTGTCTCTGTCAAAAGAAATGTCATTTGAAGAATGAGAGCTTCGCTCGACAGAGAAATTTAAGCCTAAATTTCAAGAAAATTTCTCAGATAATTTGGCACTTCGCTTCACGTTAATCTCTGATAGCATTTTGTAGATAAGTTTGACTTTTATAAAACATGCTCAAATTTAAACAAGCTCATAGCTAAACATTGTTTATGTCAATAATCTACTTATCTCGCATGGACTAGTGAAAATTCCTACCCTCATACGTAGGAGGATTACTGTCACTGATGTTCGTGTTAGTGGACTGCAGTAACCTGTTTTGCTCCTCAATTTTTTCAGTCAGGAGAGTTATTTGTCGTTGCATTTCTTCCATTTCTCTATTCTTCACTATCGCATCTTCCCTTTCGCGTTCTAACTGGTGACGCAACTCAGCTATATCTGCATCCTTTTGCTCCAAAGCTGCTCGAAAATCATCTTCCTTGTGTTTCATTTCAATCTGGAGTTCCTTTTCAACTTTCAATGGCTCCGCAGCAAGCTTTGCGTGGTGATCTAGGTCCTTCTGCAAGTCAGTCATATTTTCCTTAAGTTTCTTATTTTCGTGCGACAGTCTATCAATTTGCCCTTCTAATCTTTGTTTAGTCAAATTTAAGTTGTTCCTAAGCTGGACCAATTCTACGTCTCTCTCGTCAAGTTCTTTTTCTAAACTTTGTACGCGCGCCAAAGACGACTTTGACTCTTCCTCAAGCTTTTCTTTCTCTGTTCTGTATTCCTGCGCAAATGCCTTTTCGATATCGAGCTCCTGCTTTAACCTTGAAACTTCTTGCTGATGTCCACTTTCCAACTTTTCCATCTCACTAATGCGTCTCTTGAAACCCATCTCTTCCTCAACATGACCATCCACGAGACGGCGGATTTTCGATTCCTTTTCGTTGATCAAATGCTGTTTCTCTTGTAACTGTCTGGTCAAGGCGACCACTCGCTGTGCATCGTCAACGAGAGGAGCACGTGATTTCCGCTGACGATATATTCTAACTGCTCGCCTATTGTAAGGCGTGTGCTCCAATATATGCAAGACATTTTGAGTAGTATTGGTGGTCGCCCGCTTTTTGGAACCCACGCATTCGGAAGTTTTCACCTGAAGGTTGTACCCTGAAAGTAGATGCACATCTTTGGTAACAAATGTGTTGTGCAATGATACGCTTCAAAATGCATCAATTTCGTAAAATGTAACAACTGCTACATTTTACGTCATTGTTACATTTTTCGTTGCTAGACCTCTCCTAAGTTGCTACATTTTACGTAGCTGTTACATTTTATGTCGAATGCACATGCAAAAAATGTACCATTGTTACATTTTACGAAACCAACGTCATATTTCAAAGAAAATGACCAAAATCGCGAGCAAGTAGTATCTGACACGGCCGAGGGTAAGCGAGTATTTTTGGACGAGATGTGCCGCCCGACAACAAAGCGACCCATTAGGAGACTAATTTTGTGGAAAAATTCACATTTTCGCACATTTCTGTTCCAGAAATTCAGAAAAGGCACACTTTTAGATAACTTTTTTTTTATAAATAGCACTATCTTGGAGAGCATTTTTGTTGTGAAAAACAATCTTTTTGGCCGGCACTTTTCATATACCTCTTCTACAGGAATGCCCTCCGGACTGACACGGCATAAGTTTGGCTACCCATTATCATTTTTATTACTATTACATTACTATGACATTACTATTACTGCTATTACTACCATTACTAATATTACTGCTATTGCTACTATGACTTGTTATCGGTATCATTATTGTTATCATTATAGATATTTTTGAATTTATTTAACAATGACACAATGCAACATGTATAATACATGTTTTAGCAAAGTGTTAATACATCATGGTCCTCAAAGATTTCAAAATCTTCTCATTTATGGTTTAATGTTTTCACCGGGCTCCCCATAATGAACAGCGAGTGCTTAAAGAGGTTCTTATGTTCAACCTTAACGATATTGTGAGAAACGTCATGACAGCTGTGGATGCAGAGTAAGCCTACTTTTAAGAAACACGGGGGTTGAAAATTAAAATCTTGTTTAGACGTGTGCCATTTCAAAAATTGATTATTTCTGATCTATCGACAAGCACGGCACTGTTTGTAAATAAATTATATTATACTTCTGTAGTTTGCCACGAAGGACTGAATTCATACTATACACTTTACTTGCGACTTATATCTAAGCGTGAAGATACCCACCGTGTAATCATTTTTGACTCTTGTTGAAAAGATTCCTTTTCAAAGAACTGGGGTTCGCTCCACGATGTAAGTTCAAAAATTGAATTTTGGATGTAGACATTTTGGAGATCTAGCGACTAGTCGGTTATGGCTGCGGTAACTGGGTCATTAGAATAGCTGGTAAAGAACAATTTTATGTGGAACAAGTCTCAATATTCAGTGATTTATCTGAATGATTTGAACTGGGTTTCATTGAAAGTGGGTTGTAAGGAACAAAAACGGACAACGTCAAAGTCAGGGATGTTTGGTATGCTCTTTTTATGCGATGTAGAAAAACGTTTAATATACAAAGATCCTTATCTGCCTACAACCACCCGTGTTGACAGCGAGATGCAACACAATAATGGCGCCTCATGAGACACGTTGCTTCACGTCCATTAATACTAGAATGCCCCGTCTCTGTCTTTATTTATATGTGCTTCGGACATAGGAACCTGATCATTGACCAAGTACCAATTTTAGTTGTCTTTTATGTTAAAAGATACTAGACAGAGATAGTGAAAGGTTCCCAGTCAGCTTTTTTCGGACTGTTGCCCCTTTAAACTATCGACGAAAACCCTTTATGAGCAAATTGACCGTATCCTTTCAGAGTGGCAAAATATTTTCTATTTCCCCATGTAGGCCTCCCCTTTTACGCATACACGTCACGGTTTGATCAGCTGTTACCACCACTATTTCAGACAGGTTTGACATCATAGCAACAATTATATTTCTTTCAGCTTTTAGCTGTTCAAAACACGTTCCACCACAATGTCTTTAAGAAATTGTCATTGTTACGAAGGTGGTAAACACAACCCATCGGCATCAGAAACTTTGGTCTTGTCCTTTCTTGTGGAGCATTAGCCATGACTTTAAGGCAATGAAACATTGACCGAAATAAATCAAGCTATCGTGTATTAAAATGGTTGTTTTTCTATCAACTTTTCTCCCTTCATTGAATTCTCCCTGAAAAAATGTTATTTTCGTTTGTTCCAAAAGAAATGTGATAAATACATGTATTAGCCGAAATACGATGTCCTTGTTTCTGCTGTGCTTACGAGGTACCAAGGGAAGCGTGTTTACTGTAATGCCGGACACACAATTGGGTGTGAACTGTGACCGCCCAAGGACGTTTAACAATAAAAACGTGTTATCTAATCCTGGAAACTCCTTTCGTCTGGAAATGAAACTGTAAGGGGTATATTTTGACTATACCAAGAAACTACCCAGGTTAAAAAACAATGGAAAGCACACACGGACAAACAATCCGAGAAAGATAAGGTGTTAAGTGTATGACCGTTTTCATCCGTGGACAAATGCCATGCAAAGACATGAAATATGACATCGGTTTCTTAAAATGTAACAATGGTACAGTTCTCGCAAGTGCATTCGACGTAAATCAAAACAATTACATTAAATGTAAAAACTTGTTTCATTTTAGGAGAGGCCTAGCAACGTAAAATGTAAAATGACGTAAAATGTAACAGTCGTTACATTTTACGGCGTATCAGTGCATCCTTGTCTCAACAGCGTTAAGGATATAGAACCATATGGTTGATTTTGTCATCTACTGATGCATCATTGGTACTTCCTGTGAGGGAAAAAGCAACTGGACTGAAACACCTGCCCAGTGTGTCATCAAGTATATCCTGAGGTTCTTGGCGAGCGGTCTTCACCAGTGTCCGTGCACGTTCATATTGGTAGTTTATCATGAACATCTCCGACTGATAAATTTTTGGATCATAAAGCAGCAAATGTAAAAAAACTAAAAGTAACTCACCTTTTGTTAGCTCACGACGGATTTTCATGTATTCTTTAAAGTCCATAGTCATCTCCGCCATAGCAGGGTTCAAGGGGTTCGCAGCAGTTGCTTGTCTTATTTCGTCCGTCATTACCAGGTCTATCAGCTGCTTCATGAGACCATCGCGGTAGTGTGGATTATTCATCACCATCCAGTACTCGTCCAGTTGACTAACACTGACAAATTCCAAATTGAAGACGATAGATCCGGGCTTAATATTTCGAACGGTTAACCTCGTTTTAAGAAGTTTGACCACCTTTTGACAAAAGTTGTCAAAAAGCGGCTGAAGGAGATTTTGAATATTTTCAAAATCAGGGAATGAGACGCGGACCTTTGAGTTGCAGGCAACTGAAATGAAAATCACAACTCCGCTAATGTAATTCTATAATACTTTTTTTCACTGCCTAGTCAAGCCGATAATCAAACAAACCTAATGTATTTTAAAAAGCGCCATTACAAATTTATCCTACGATGTTGGAAAGGTAATAAAAACCTTTTATTTTCTTTAGCAATTATTCTCAATTTAAAGAAAACCTTTTCAAAGAGGCATACTTACACGCCTAAAGACAGGTTTCACGGCAAATCCTGACCTCACCTTTTGTTGTTATTAATATATACAGCCCGTAGTGGAATAGGTGAACTGACACGATTTTAAAAGGTGAAGAAACACAGCGATTCATTTAGCAGCTAGTCTCAAAGGATTGCTCCGTCAAAGTAAAAGCTGAATACACCAGACAGAATTTCTCGAATATCATTGGTTTTACTGTCACAAACACATATGTGGGGTTGTTGTTTGTTATTACCTTTCATCAGAGTTGCAAAATAGCTGGTATTATGGAGATTCTGCTAATTTCTGTAAACTTACTTTTCTCGCCGGAAAAGTCCCTTTAAGAGCAGAAATTAAAATGAACAAATTGTCTTCGAAACCACGGCATGTGTAAATCTACAAACCTTTGCCTTCCAACTGATTTGCAAGGTGATCCGCAACGTGTGGCTGCCCGTTTTTACTCCCCAAAAATTCGAGAAGTGTGTAGAATGCACGACTTCCCCGTTTTGTAATCAAGTCCAAAAATGTAATGACTTTGTCTTTGTCTGTATGTTTCGCCTTCACTTCTTCTAGGTGGTACTCTTTAAGGATGTCTTCTTGGAAAAAATATTCGAGCAGTAACCCCTCGGTGATTTCAAGTTGCTCTATCAGATACATTCGATTTTCCTGCAGAACCTTCTTTTGGTCTTCTGTCATAGCTGTTTATGAAATATAAAAGAGATAGGTCTTCTGTCATAGCTGTTTATGAAATATAAAAGTGATACTTCCGAGATACTGTTCCATTTATCACGTTGACTGCATAGACGCCTGACAACTATTGAGGCAGATAACATCACTGCAAGAACACACTTCCTAATAAGATTTTTCAGATTTGATGAGGACGTTGAAAGATGAATGAACATAAATCACTTTCATAAAACAGGTCCCAGGGGAAATTCGAATTCTAAAAAGTTTTTAATTAGAGCTTTCCATTCAATATTGGTTACACTAAGCGGATTCCGAGAGGTTTGAGATACACCAGGAAGGCATTACCTACGTATATACTTGGCACACTGGACTAGGCCGGTCGGATAAATTGGGTTTCATCTGTCAAGAATATACTTCAAAGGAATGGTTTTAGAATCGTAGAATCCTATTTTTGGCTATTTTGACTAGTGAATTGAAAAAAGTGGAGCACAGTTGAGGAAAATTGCTGAAAATAGTGCATATTCCTAATCTAAAGTTGACTTTGAAAGAGAATCAGACGTGTTGCTTGACATTCCTTTTACTTTCATATCAGCTATGACTACGTCACCCTAGCCATAACGCGACGATAGAGGAAGGTAGATTTATACTTGTACATCGGAAATACTGTATATGCTGTCACTAATGGAAGACAAATACCAATTTATTTCTGTATGTTGCCGATGTTGTGGTCTGAGTATTACATTTATTGCTGCGTGTTGCTGGCGTGAACGAGAAAAAGTGTATATGTTGATAAAACTATCTTATTTTCAAGAGCGTTTTATAGCCAAAATTTTCTATCTCGCACGACAAAAACACACGTGTAACAAGAATGTTTGATTTGCGACGGAAATCGCTGTCGAGACAAAACACATGGACAAAAACGTAGCGATAAAGTAGAATGACGCTGAGTCTTTTTGACTCGCTCCAGAAATTGCGTGTGAAAAAACACATAGTTTCTGCTATTGTTGCGATAAACAAGATACAGTATATCGTAGCTTTTTTCCTCACCCGAACTCTGGTCAGGCTTTAGAGTTAAGTCCCGGATACGGAGTTTTGTCACCGGGTAAAAACTATTTTCTGCGTGTAATAAGTTTACGGGCGCGAGTATAGAATTTGTACCGCGGGTTGGTGTTTGCAGGTTGGGGACCTCTTGGCCTGCATTTAAGGTATCGACAGTGGCATTCGGACGCGAGGCCATGAAATGGTTTCTAACCTCTGGAAAAGGCAACCTTTTATCGTTGCCATCAAGGTTGTAAAAACCAGGCTTAGCAACTTGCCACTTTGTTAGCGGGTAAGGGAAAATTGGCCGCTATTCAGGTAATTGGACGACAATGCCGAAATGTTGAATTGAGAAAGCGACATGTAAACTCGGCATTTCTTTGCATAAGAAACGCAGAGAATAAATCTGAAACTAAATGAGGTGATCCAGATCCTCTGAAGGATACTATTGTTTTACGAAATGTAGATATATATTATTGTTGTTTTACTTACACACACACGCACACACACACACACACAAACACGCACGCACTCACGCACACACACATACACACACACACATGCATGCGCTATGCGTAAGCGCAAACACACCAGTCAATTGACTTTTTGTTGAAATTCTCCTTACAGCTGAAAATGCCAATCAGTGCATGTCGTTGAAAGAATACAGAATGAAACAGCGAGTCAAAGTACGGATATTTCTGGACTGGAGTTACAACTAGAGTTTGGTCAGACTGATCGTTTTCTTGAGCCATTGATGGTTTCGATGTTCTTGTTGGTAACGGAAATAGAATCTAATTATGATAAGAAACATTATGATACCGATTTAATGGACACCCATTCTTATAGACACACCCCTTTTCTCATGAACAGATATATTTCTCACGAACTATAGTTTCTTTTTCATTATTTATGTCAAACATATTTCTTTTCACATGAGCCACATATTGTTTTCATTGTCTGTTTGAAGTCACAAGTAAGCACGTGTCTATTTTCTAGGGCTCTGTATTAGATGTGGACTATACTATAACTGATTATGATGATTTGTTCGTCCAAAATACCATGGTTTCCATTTAGGGCCACTGCACGCTGACGTGAACCAAACGAACGTTTTGTTCAAGTGTGATAGTAATGAATGCTTACAGATCAGCTGTCTCCTAGACTTTAGCGACCCACACTATGGCGTATTGGTGTACGGTGTCGGTGCGTATATATGTTAATATTCTCAGTATGATCGCAAATTTTCCTCATACTTCTTTTACTTCGTACATATTAATCCTATGACGTAGGAAGGATTTTTGGCCAACGGGGGCAAAAATATCCAAACCACTCAGCCTTACCAGTGCCTTCTGGGCTTAACTCCAGTTATTGAACAATATGTATGTCGTAATAAAATAAAATCAAATACCGAAAGCGCTTGTTCTAACCCATTGCTTTCATTTCGAGTCATTTTATCAATTCTCAACGTTATGTCACTTTTGACCCCGATTACGTCTATTTTGACTCGTCATGTCCATTTTGAACTATTATAAAGTGCCATTTTGACTCATTATGTCCATTTTAACTATTTAAGTCCGTTTTAAAACAATGGTCTGGGTTTAACGATAATTTGCGTCTCACAAATGTGATTTAATCCTGGGTAGAGTTCAGTAACGGTTGGTCCTCGCTAAGACCTCGCTAAAAAGCAAGACTTCGCGAGATTACGCGAGCATTTGCCGTGTATTTCAGCTCGTGATTTTGCCTAGGCTTTTCTCGCTGCGAGACAGCTTCTGAAATCTACTCTGTTATTAAGATCTTTTACGAGATTAAAATCTCTTAGCAGATTTTCATGTCACCAGAAAGACAAAACTATTTGATCAAAGGCGACTTTATATATACACACACGCACACGCACACGCACACGCACACGCACACGCACACACACACACACACACACACACATATTGCATAAACATATTGTTTCCGTAAAATCTCACGAGTATCTAGCGTTACGAAACGCGCCCTAAGGCAGGTCACTCTTGAGACATGTTTTGTAAACACTTATAATTAATTCGAAATGAATTAATTAAGACTGTCATTTAAGACATAAGCAACAACAAAATAGTTATAATTGGCTTAAGAAAGCACCTCAGTTAAATTAAGCATACTTACCTTCATTAGGGACATTTTTTGCAGGCGACCTGTAACAAAAATGTTGTGGTTACCAAATCAAGCAACAAAGGAAACTATTCACAGTTAACAGATTGTTTTTCAAACTGTTTTTACTGAAGGAATTACATATTTGTCGGTTCCTCGAACTTCCCTCAAAAAGCTTGAATCTGCCATTCACTGAAGAGCAGACAAGACGATTACACTCTGCCGGGAACATTAGTATAGTTGGTAGGTCATTGATTTGATTTGGTTGCGTTGTTTATTTTCTGTTTTTGGCTTTCAAACTTGCCGATTCGACTCTCTTAATTTCAAAAATGGAAAAGCCAGCTAGGCTCACGGCCAGACTTGTTGGTCCTGCAAGTCAGTGCTTGTTTTATGTTCAGATCGAGTGGAGCTTGTCGAGGGTGTTGTGGGCCGTGGGTCGAGGGGGTCGTTGGGTGTGGGGGTCGAGGGGTTTTTAGAACAATCCGTTTATTACTTCGACGAAACGCCGGTTTATAACCCTTTTAACTCGCTTCATCTTAAAATCTGCTCATTCAGAAGTCGTAACAGTGAGTTTTGAATCTTCTGAAGGTTGACTAGGGTAAAGGAGTGTTATTTTTTCTCGCATTCCGGCTAATGATTTAGTGGTACTTCATGGTTTAGTATTTTTTCAAACGAAGGACATCTTTATTGTTAATAACAAAGTATTTTAAAAATTGTCCCAATCAGGATTTTCATGTTTGAAAAAAAAAACACAACAGGAAATGCGTGATAGCCAGGTTTCTGGAATGCCAACTGCTGCCGTGATTTACCTTTTAGTTGAATGACCAGCAACCGCCTGCTTCTTATAGGCAGTCTTTGATGTAGTCTATAAAACGAAAGTAGAAAATAACAACACAGTCAGAACATTTAGCTAAATATCTGCAAAACTATAGAATTTAATTAAGCATATATTTTCTGAAAGTAAAATTTCCTTAGAATTTGATTTTTGACTTGATAACAATCTGCCACTAATTAGATCACGTGACCTTGCTTATGAAGGAAATTGAGCAAAAAAGGGACATTCATAGCAAAACATCAGGATCAACAACATTACCAAATTTTTCATGATATCAATGTTCAAGATAAAATCTTAAAAAACGTATACTTGTCTAAATTATCCTTTTGTTTTCATTTCATGCAACTTAATTTTTTTCTTAAAAATCAAATAAATCATTTTTGATAGCCCTTCATGCAAAAGTGGAACATTTTAAAAACATCCCTAACAATGATTTGGTGGACATTGTATAAAACATAGTATCTGAAAGTTTCATGTGAATCTGATATAGCCATTTCTAAGATGCTCCGAATTTGGCCAAAATTGGATCTACATAACCTTAATGAGGAAGGCGACCGTTTTTAATGTCATATTTGTTACCTTGCGATTTCTGGTTATCCCAGAAGAATTCTCTAACCAGTTACATTCCCCCAGGTTCTAATTAACTATGCGCACGTGCCGCATGTTGGGTTGAGGCGGGTTGAAAGCAGCTTTAAATGATAACGAACCAGAGGCCAAATAGTGGCCTACATATTTCAGAAATTTTTATAATACCGCACTGAATTTAAAGTTTGGCGTATATAATTTGAGCAAATTTACAAACTTTCACCTGGGTTGGGTTGCATAATTCATTTCCAAGCTTGATTCGCGCAGCATGTTGTATAAGGTGCTGAGTATATCAGAAGCAATGTTCTAAATAGCATTTCTGATAGCATGATTTAAGTGTTTTTATCCGTCAAGTAACCCGACTCGAGATGAGATTAAAAACAATTGCACAACAACTTATTTAATCTTTGTGTAAAACTGCAGCTTGAATAGATATTCATTTATAAGCTTTTATGGGCCGTTTACAACTTACCCGTACTGGATTTGATGTCTGAGATTGTCCGCTTTCGTTGTTAGGTGATTCTGCGGAAGTGGCTTCATTCAGTGAGGACCCACTTAACAACCCTTTCACTAGCGTCTCCTCATCAAAGCTCACTGTTTCGGCGTCTATTTAACAGAAGAGAATTAAGCATCCTCTTCATTGCATTTATGAAACATGAATAACTGTTTTTACCGAACACTTCGAAGACACGACACCGTAAGTAATTTAACATGCAGATGCACTTTTAAAAAATAAGGCCATGTTAGTAGGGCTGGTGCTTTTCATTATTTTTATATTCAACAGCCACAAAGGAGACCATGATGGGATGATCAGTGATGTTAACAATTTGCGAGTGGATCAATGTTTCAATTGAAATGTTTTAAAACTATTTCCTTATGTTAAACAATCAAAACCTTTTGAACAATCGTTAACCTTTGTCGATTTTCAATTCCAAACAATTCACGACCAATCAAAAAGGTGAAACTCAAGGATTCAGCAACTTAGATAGATGTCCCTTCTAGTGAAAATAGTATATGCAAAATTTGATGCATTGAACACTTTTACTTGAGGTAGTGAGACAAACGTTACCAGTTTGACAGCTGTTCTCCCGGTGCAGATCTTCAGCATTCAATTTGGTCGACACAACGGACTCCATTCTTTCAATTCTTGGCACCAAATCTTTGTGGACTGTTTCCATATTGTGCATTTTTGGAAGTAGCTCGCTTAGGGATTGCTTTAGGTTCTTTACCTCTTCCTCCAAGGTTGACGTTTTGTCATATTTCATCGTGTCCTGTTGGTTCAGGTCTTTTGTTGTTACTTTTCTGTCTGTATGTCCACTGCCGTGTGATTTTTTGTTTGTTTCGCTTTGGGTGGATTGTGTCTAAACAAAAATCCCGCATTGAGTGAATATGTCTCAATCAGAAAGCAAGTGTTTCGTGAATGTTCGAACACGTTTCAAAACACAAGTTATGACATATGAATGGACAGACAAATTCATGAACATGTTGCGTACATTGAAGATGAACATTTAAAACTAAGAATGAACACGTATTCGAATGGGATAGCAGTTTGTTGAAGATTACACTTACGACAGTGGAAGGTTTTGTTTTCCATTTGCCTTTGTTCTTCGTCGAAGGGCGCTCATCGAATCTTTGGGACCATCTTCTACAAGGTACTGAACTCTGTCTTTGTGTTTCCTTTTTATGAAAGAAAAATCACATGCAAGTAGGGCCTACGATCGGGTAAGATAAAGCATAATGTAAAACGACAGTCGTAGCATTTCCATTACCATGTTTCTTGTTTCTTTCATAGATCGACGGAAAATATCAAACAGTGCAGTTGGTATGGGTAATGCAATTCTAAACATTACTTTCATAAATTGATATTTACTCTATCGTTTGCATTGCGTTTAGGTGCCATGTGTACCGTATCTATTTTTTTGGTTTTATTCGCATCTTCTTGTCAATGCTCTTTCGACTTTCAACGGCATGAGAGTAGAAAAAAATGACGCTTTTATTTCGCGTATTGCTTCATTCTACCAAATTGCGGTTTTCCAGTGGTACTCATTTTCGACTTCGAGCTCAGCTCATGGTCACGTACAAGGGTCATGGTAACGTCAGGTATTACATGCTCTATGTTTGTATGCTGGGGTGGTGGCGTGTATAGTAATCGAGTTTCAAAATCAGTCTTCAGCCTCAACCCAATCCCTTGGAGGATGAGTACCCCCTCTTACGGGGCACTGTGGCCCAGACAAAGGTCGAATTTTATCCGTTTATTGCAACGTAATGCTACTAACAGTGCTATCTATTGTGCGACTCTTAAACTCATTTGTGGCCATATATAATAAAATAGTTTGTGTAAACATATTGTATGTTTGTGCTGGCTTTTGAATGTACCGAGCCAAGCCTTTTGTTTAGGCTGGGATTTCCCCGTCTAATACGTGACGTCGGATGTCCTTGTCAGACAGGGCCGCGTGATAATAGAGCTGCGTTGGACTGCTTGAAATTATAACTACGAAAGTATGTTACTGTGTCAATTTGAACTTGATAACTTCGCCTTACAACCCATACACTATACCAAGTGTAAACTATCGCGAGACGGCAGTGAAGGTCACACAGAAGTCCGCCATAGTAAAGCGAAGCTGTGCAGAGTGGTTGCACTTTCGATATTGAACGTGAAATTAACAAGAGCCCACAAATAAAGCTACGACGCATTGATGTCTTAAGCCACCACTAACAATTTCACGACATAATTAGATTTCTTGTAAATATATTTTCTCCTGCTTATAGTTAATGTGTATAGTTTGAATTTCGGGGGGGGAGGGCATGCATCAATTCGCTTTCGTGCATAAGAGGCCAGGGAGCAAGAGTCCTCCACATTTTTTCAAAACAAAACGCGTCCTTTCTTCATTAATGTTCACCTGGCCTTGCGCGACCTGCATGGAAGGGACTGCTCCCCATCTCAGCAAGCACAAACACATACTCTCACACATAACTTACTCAGCACTGACACTCAGTTGGCTCTGCGGCTGCCCATGTCGTGGAAGGGACAAAAATAAACAACACTGAGGCGTCTGTGCCCAAACTTTTATTTGTACGACATGTTACGCAAAAATCCCTAATATGAATGGATTAATTTCGGACGTCACTAACCTGCGGATAGGGCGAAGATTGGGATGATCTGTATGCACACATCTCACGTCTTCATAACGCTAACTGCGACCTGCATGAACGATGGTTTATTTATGACGATGGGTAATTCCCAAACAGCAGACATTCAGCACTGTACCGACCAGAACTTTACGAAATTTTCTGAAGTTACGAATTACCACAGTTGTCTCGATTGATACAGGTCACAACGAATCCCCGGAAATGTCACGGACAATGTGCTGTTTTCGGGTGTAACATTGGTATGTTTTGGGACGAGTAGTTCCCCACTGGCAAGAGAGAGGTACAAGATAAAGATATAGAGCGAAAATGACAATTGTTAGCCAAAATCGACAGGAGGCGTTTGAGTGCATTAGTGTTTACATTGACTAAGACCAATTCGGCCTTGGACATCAACACAGTGGCGGANACACTTTGACTCGGGCAACCGCGTACACGACTGCATGCGCACCCAGCCTGAAATGAAACTGCACGACTAAAAAAAAACGGCGAGACGCTTCCTACACCTTGTTTTGGCCGCTTCGTCATTACCAGGGTTAATTATAAAAAAGATAATTGCAGGCGGTCTGGTACTCGTTGTAACAGACGTGCGCAGGCCCCGCTTGTGGGCCCATTGCACTGATCACCTGGAAATATTTTTGTTAAATCCGAGCTGAGGAGCTAGAAACCTGACTCAAGGGTCTAGCACTGCGGAGTGTGGCCCAGTGGGACTTGAACGAACCCACGGCCTCGAGTAAAGAAGGCGGGAACCATCACACTAGGCCACACGGCCTCCTCTCAGGGTTAATTACCAAACTCAATATTTCCTCACACTCTTGCTGTCTTCCTGATTTATTGTTGGCGGCAGCCAAGGGTGGGGGGGGGGGGGGTTCAAAAAACAATCTTTTTTTTGCATTTTACGAATAGTTCAGTTTAACGTGTTCGTGGCCAGGTTGCAACACCGCCTATGCACATTCTGTCACAAAAATTAATGATTAACACTTATCTAATTGAGTTTGTAGTGAGCTGAAAATGTCAAAAACAACTCATTGATTAGATTGTGTGTCGTGGCCAAGAAGATCGTGAACTCTCCCAGGCAGAATTTCTGTAATTAAGTTTCTCTTGATACATAACCTGGTTCAATTGCAGTAGGTTTTGCCGTCAACCTCAATCAATTAAACACCCCTAAACAAAATGTTTTTCAAGTTTTAGCGTAGCAAAATGATCGAATAAAGGGCACTGAAATGATAGAACAAGGCAGTTGTAAAATGATTCCCCTTGAATCGTTTGTCTATTCTCTTTTAACATTTACTAATTTTTTAACTAAAATTGAGTCCTGAGTTCAATGAAAATACATCGCCCACAATTTAAAAACTGTGGGCGATGAATGAAAATATCGCAATTTGTTTTCGGTGTAATTGTGAATTCAACGTACAGTTTACACGCAATTTGTATTGTAATAAAAAATTGACAGTTCAGTAACGATTCAATAATAATTTTCTGCTAAATGAGTCATAACATACATCGATTTAATATTGGTTCTTTGTCTTAGCAAGTACCATTTTTATAAGCAACAGTTGAAGTGCAAATATCCCAGCGTCCGACGTTACGAAAACGCCCAACTCGCGAGTTGGGTAAAATTTCAACTCGCCATTTCGGATTCGTAAGGTTTGTCAGATTTGTATTACCACGGACTTCTGATAGGTGTCCCTTGCGGTGCAGTCCATTGTGATGCATACGCTGCCGCCGGGCAGAGAACCAAATCTAGTAGGTCACGATCAAATAAAAAAACAACGGCAAATAAACGCGACTGTTACAGTGAAAAACTGGGGATTTTTTAATGTAGTGTTAATTATTAGAAAGTAAGCATGCGTATCATTTCCTAGTATTCAACAATTTTGTAATTCGTCATGTTGCAATAACGCGCTTTATTCGGAATTGCCACAATTCCCCTTAGACGCAGCGCTACAAAAATTTGGCTCCGTTTTAATCGTCTGCTGATGACTACACCAGTTACGACCTCGGTGTGACAAGCTATCACAAGAAATCTGCTGTTGGCACGCTGTTGCCACAGCACGTCCATTGTACAATATTTACGATTCTCACTACAAAACTGATCTGTCGTGTTATGTACGTAAACGCGTTTCCCGAAGTACGTACACCGTCTACACTCAATTCACTCACAGAACTGCACTGTGATATAGGTATTTGAATTGTTAAAAGAATTTTTCCTGAGAAAGATTCACCCGCCGGCTTGTCTCACTGAAATAGATCGGTGTTCTAAAATTGATCCTAGTACATGTACGCGGTAACTTACTGGGCACCTTGGATTAAAACGTTTTCAATCTTTATTGTACATACGTCGTTAATGAACGCAATTCTCGTTTGAAAGACATTAATAGCGTAGTAAAGGAACAAAACAAACAGTTGCCGCCCAGACCCCGCGTAGTAATTGATGCGGAAAATGCGTGCGTCGCTCGTATACATTTCTGAGAAATCTTGTCAACTTGCCACAATTCTTAAAGTAAATCTTATAAGTAACAAGCTTGTTTTGAATTAGATTTCTAAAACAATTACGCAACTCGATATGAATTTTTATCAACCTTTATTAAACAAAATACACATAACAAAACGTGATTGGCAACTTCAGCAAGCCATACATGTCCACAAACATACCTGTGGTAGGGGTCATTTGCAACTCAATGTTATCTCAACATTAAGGGGCCAACTTTCATTGAAATCCTCAATTTTTTTGTCTTATTCTGAAATAGCCAAGACTTCTCTTTTAAAACATTCGAAATTGTAATTCGTATTTGTTGCTGCCATGAGATATGAACTTTTCTTCAAGGTAAAATTAGATTTATTATAGTTGCTTGAAGGCTGGACTGAAATATGAAGTTCTGCCGATGCACGTTTTATCAATCCAGGATTCACAATGATACAACTGCGTATTGCAGCAGCGTTGCTTGGAAGGGAGGGGGTCATCTCCAGACCGTATCCCGAAAAGGAGGTGGGCGGCAGGGTTACACCCCCAGTGGGTGAGGGCAAACCACTGAGGGACGGCTCAAACCCTAGTGAAGAGGGAGAGGTGGCTTGCAGCTGCGCTTGTGACATCGCTGGCAACGAGAGCTGTGGCGCTCGAAATTGCTGGCAATCAGGGGAGAAGATAGACATTGAGGTGCTGTACTATTTAGGGTTAATCTTTATGAAAACGCAAACCACCAGTAGTTAAGAGTTAAACGAAAAGACCAAGGGTTTTACGAGATATGACAATATGAAGACGGGTTTGATATTCAAAAGTATTTGAACTCGGACTCCGCCCTTTTTCAATTACTTTTGCCAGCCTTGTACTGTTTCAAAAGGAGATTGCAATGTACATTTCCACTGAAAGATACATATGCAGAAACAAAAAGAAAATAAGACGATGAATTTATATAACTCTGGCAAGGTCTTGGCCTTTTTGTTTACTATGAATGACTCATAGCGTTTACTTGTTTAATGTTTAAATTGCTTTTGCATATATTAGCAATGACTTTAACTGTTATATGATTAAAACAAAAAATATTGGATTAACGGTCGCGAAGACACTGTAATTGTGTGATCTGTACCGTACTTATTATTCTGATCGCCAACCTTGCTCATAACAGTCATTAACTCTTTGCGCGAAAATACTTAAAAACGAGACTTTGCACGTGACACCTTGATTCAACCAAATTTCATGAAAGCCGTATTTTGATAGCAATTGTCTACGAGAAGACACCCAAGTATTTCTTCTAATCCGATCTAAATCAGCTAACATGTCATAAGACGCTTTAGCGTATCTAATAGGTGGCATTTTCAATAACTTTAGCCAATATTTTACACATGTGACACAGTGCTTTGCATAGAGCGGAAAATTCCACAACACAGCTAGCTGCGTTTGAACAAGAGTTTCAAACTCCAAGAGCAATTTTACAGAATTTAACATATACATTTTCAAGCCATTCACATTCTTTGAATCCCCAGATTGTCGCACCGTAGCACATAGTTGGCACAGCAATTTTTTATTGAACCCGGTCCGCAAGAGTTTCGAGTCGTCGACTTTACCACTGCACCACTCAGCAGGTGACGTCATCGAACGTGAAAATAGAATACTTATATGAGCACGCGCAACAATCGCATGTTAAACAAAGGGTAGTGTACCGACATTTATACGCTATGAAAAATAAAACGCATAATCTCCATAAAAACGATATTTTGATTCAGTGAAATTTTTCTCTCGTGTTCTCTCACTTGTAAATAAACCGGTCTCCAATTTGAATGCGGATATCGTGTCATCAGGATCCTTTGGCTGGAGCTCTATACTCAGTTACCAGACGATATTTTCCCGCTTGGCGTGATAAAATGTGTAGTAAGCTATAATAGTGTCTAAACCTTATTTTATATATTCACTCTATTTCTATTTTGTTTAAATTTTCAGTTGGCTTTGAGTAAAAGCATTATTTGACAAAAATAGCTCGGTTTTTCTTAAAAGGTCACGACCTCCGACCCCGAGCCTCTGACATAGAAAGTAGTTACAAAGCCTGGGTGAGTGGAGAAAGGTAGATCGATTCATTGCAATGTTTCTCGTTCAGAATGAGGTATAAATAGATTATTAAATGTTCTCAGTCGTTATCCCCGTATTCTAGAGACCTCGTGGATTTTGGAGAATTATTACCCTGGGGGCTAACGTCCCTTGGGCGATAATTTTCCAAAATCCACTCGGGCTCTAGAATACGGGTGATAACGACTTCGCTATGTAATAACCTATATTTATTCTGCCCTTAAAAGACTAGAACAACTCTTAAATGGGTTGACTGCGTGTACAAATGTGCCTGTTTAATTTTTGTTTATTGTACTTTGGGCCAGAGGCCTTTCATACAAAATAAACGTATACAGCTTATTATACTGAATAAAAAGTAGAGAGAAAAACTTGTAATTTTCTGTAAAAAAGTATTCCCATGATGTAAAAACGTTATGGCAGCTCAATGAGTAAGGTTGTAACAGCAGTTATTTCCACATCATTGGGGAGGGGGAGGAGGAGGGAGGGAGGGGGAGGGAGGGAGGGGGCAGGGAGGGGGGAGAGGGAGAGGGAGAGAGCGAGGGAGAGGGAGAGAGAGAGAGACTTTTATTTACATTAAGACATAGTACAATGATTAAATAATTGCGATTTAAATCAGGAGGCCTGCTAAAGGTTTTCGACCGCTAATAAGAAGGTCCCCTGTACAAAATAAATTAATATAAATAAAAATCGTTAAGAATAAGTGAATAATCCAAAAGAGGAAAATAAAAAATACAAGATATACTAAGAAAAGAAATAGAATTATAGCCGTGAAAGGACCGACACGCCAGGAACCAAGAAGTGGACTGGCACAGCTCAAGAGATTTTGGGAACACAACTAGATACTGTTACATATGAAGCAATTGGAAATATGACAGATTGGATCATAGTTGGAGAATGCTTGCAAAGAGTGTGTTTTTATTATATTTAAAGCAGAGACTGGTATTTCGTTGTTAGTTTATAAGGCGAGGAATTTCAGGCTCTTGATGACAATTTGTTGGACGGGGGAATTGAAATTTTGGGTTATATTGTAACAGCAGCTGAGTATTGTTTCAGGTATGCAGGAGTTTTAACGTTTTAAGTTGGTTTACATTGAAAGTAATTTTTAAGAAGGTAACTGGCCCAACAAGCTTACTCAATTCATGATTTTTGATAAGCTTGATTTACGCTTTTACAAGTACTGCGGAGTAATCTCGTTCCAAGCTTAGCCCGCAATGAAAAGTAAGGGAGGAAGCAAATTTAGGGCTGGAGAAGCATTAGAACAGCCTCCCTTTCAGCAACGCTAGGACCTCGCTGAAAAGCAAGACTTCGCGAGATTACGTGAGATATTGCCGTGCATTTTAAATGAAAACACGTGACTTTGACTAGGTTTTAGCGAGGTCCTAGCGTCTACTGAACGCACGCCAGGACTCTCAACAAGCTTGCACAAAGTTAGCTGAGTAAAAAGGAACTTTTTAACATCACTTCCATAGGTTTAATTGTCACGGTCCACAGAAACAGTTGATTTCCAAATGCAGGCTGTACATGGTCAGTGCAAGGACACGGGACACAGAACTATTACACAAAGTTTATTGCAAACAGTTAACTTAACTACGACCGAAGCTCCACAACCACATTTTTATTCACACATGTCATACAATTTAACATATGCATGGCTGAAAATTCCATGCATACACTTTGGTACTAAATATGAACAAAACAAAAAGCTTCAATCCTTATATAACCTGTCAACAACATTTTCAAAAATTGTCCATGAGCTTGGAAATGACGTTTAGAATACCATAATCGAGTGGCTCACGCAGATGCTCCACTTATCAACAAAGTACCCTTTCCCTGAAATTTCTGGGACTTTTTAGTAAAGTTAACACATATTAGAAGAAACGAAAAGGCGCTGCTGTGTTTTTTTTCAGTGAAAAACCCTTATTTCTTCACAGCTTGAAAAATTGAATCCGGAATTTCGGTATTCATACAACACAAAGTTAATTCCAAAAATCTGAAATAGGTGCCCGGTCCCGAAGCGGACACTCCGTCATTCTGAATGCAATTGACTTGTGTATTGCTTCTTGTTAGATTTCGCAAACATCGCCGAATTCAACCGAAAAAGTGATAAAAAGTGTTATGAATGAAAATTTTTTCTCTTTATGGTTTCTTGCCTGAAGCAATAAATTAAGTAATTTCAGGTGTGACCGGGAGTCAAAATCGCAAGGACACACAATGGAGTTCTTTTTCACATTATCTGGTCAAAACAATTTTCGAATTAAAAAATGTATATTGAAATTACAGTGTATGACATTGCTTTTACCTCTTTTTCAAATAAAAGTGCTTAGAGACGTCTTTTCAATAACCGCAAGAAGATTAGCGCCAAGTTAGCTGTTTTTTATTTTACCGCCCTCTTTTCCAGAGTAAAATTAATCAAAATCAAAATTTGGTCAAATACGTCAGACGCTGGGTCGTTGAGATAACGCTAAAGCTTTCAAATAATGCGTTTGATTTTGACAAAAGCATTACAAAACTTAAAATTTGAATGTCAAAGTGCGTGCACCTGCTTCAAGTGTGCGGTTCGGGACTGTTCGGATATGAACACTCTTCGTGTACACCTGTGTGCAAAATATAAAAAGTCTAAGGCTTCCTACTTGAGATGACGCGGCAACAGCTGTTTCATAGATAAAATGCTATGGACCCTGCTTTGCGCTGACACGCGACGCAGATAAAAAGCCCTGAATAACCGCATCGGAATCAAGGGTATATGAAGCCACCGTGCACATACAAAATAAATTTTGTCAATTTTTTGTAAACTGACTTGAGACTAAAGGTCGTCTTAACACATAGCATCAGCATATTGTAGTAATAACTGTTTGCACATACAGTTATGAGCCAAAAGAAAACCCAAAGAACTGCTTGCAAGAAATTTAATTTTTTTCCGAACCAAGCCTTCAGTTTCGTTGCTTTAACGTGAAGGCTGCTGTCGAAGTAATACAGACACGTGGAGTCACGTGCTTGGAAACTTCCTGCCACTGAACGGGTGACATCTACCTTCTTGCATTAGCACGACCTATACTAAGCTTTGTGAAACGGGGGTTACTATCACAAGTTCAAGAAAAAGGCATATGATTATCATATTAAACAATATAAAGACGTCCTTCCTATGCAGTTATTACATAAGCAAATGCAAAGGAGAGACAAGTTGACCCCTCCTTTCAGATTTCGAACTCACAAGCATTAGTATCAATGGGCCCGAGGAAATATTTTTAGAACCACCATTACACTAATGTCTCCAATCTATTCAATTTTCTTGACTAACTTGTCAGTAAACAACAAGCCAATCACAAGGCTATTCATTTGCTTTAGACACCAATTTTAAAGCACTGCCAGGGTGTCGGCTTTAAAATACACAACAACGACCTCTTTGTGCATTTCCGTTAATTATTGCCCCAGTTTCTGAACAAACTCCCGGACTTATTTTTGGAATATCAGACAGTTAAGCAATGTGGCGGCTCCTAATACATGCCCTAAGCTCACTGAAAAGAAATATTGACGCAAATCCACACAGAGTGGTGATATTTACAAAATGCTTGTGATGTCATTGATTGATTGATAAGGTTGTCTCTATAACATAATTTAAAATGGTTAAAAAAACAAAAAAAAAGAAGGAGCATCTCTAAAGACAGCTTATCTTGAATAAACGGCTTTTTCGTGAATAATAACCAAATAAGCACAAACCACAAATAGATCACTGTCTCATGCAAATTAATAAATTTCCGGAATAACATCATCAAACAGCAGTGTGTGACAAAAGTCAAAACACCGTAAGGTGCTTCAGCATCACCAATATAATATACAGTTTTAGACAACGAAATGACGTAATCGACAGTATGTGCTGACACTCGACAATATATTCAAATTTAATTGTGTGTGTTCGTGTGAGCATGCACATGAATATGTATATATACTGAACACAATGATCTTGCAATCAAACACATGTAAGTGTTGAAATAAGACTAATACATAAACGAAACACTAAACAGTTATGCCTCAACTATCCTTAAAACAGACCGCTGGTTGGTGTCGTCACAATCATGGTAAATCTTGCTGGCAGACCTCTTTGGTTACGAAGTATTCAAAATACTAGGTTGTGAATGTTCGCTCAACCAGAAGCCTTGTCGGTCTTGAGGCGTTTTTCGTATTCTTCTTCACTGAGTTCTGAAAATACAACAGCCTATTGTACACACACCTAAACAAGCATAAATCTAGAGCAACAGTCACGGACAGCCTGAGTTAATTATTTAAGTACTGTATATAAAAAACCTTGTTCATTAGGTGCCACATTTCAGGTACCTGGTCAATGATCTGAAAATCGAATTCGAAATTTCGTGCATAGGCCCGAACGAGAAAACAAGGTTAAAACCCTGTTTCGGTGTGTACCATCAAAACTGGATGAGAAGGGGAGGGTGGGTTAACGGACCCGTGACCCCTGTTCATTGCCAAAATGCCCTCACCCCGCTTGAAACCATTGTACACGCTGTACATTTTAATTGTTGGGGCATAAGTGGGCTAAAATATGGCATGTACTTTGTGATGAAACAAGGTAATGCTTGAGTTTAACGATGTTTTTCATTAGAGTGGTAGTATATGACTATTGTGACCAAGGTGAAACTCAGGCTGCGGCCTCAAGGCGATGTTCCTTATCTATATGTCGGGGAATCCATTGAGCAAGGCGCTGGTTAAATCACTGCCACGTGCAAGAGCGACTAGCTTCGTCTGATAGAACCTGGCCATTTCCGTTTGCTTACCACCAAACTTACTACAAAACGTACCGAGAGTGACGATATTACTTCATGTACGCCAATCGAGGTACGTTTTGTATTTATTCCATACGCTTCGAATTCCTCAGTTTCTTTCATGTTTCCGCAAATTTTTTGAATACTTCACTCAGACTGTTCACATGGCGAATCACATCCTATTATGTATGTACTTGCGCGTTAGGTTGCAAGTTTTCTCTAGTAAAACAAACAGTTTTAAATGTAACGATTTATTACTTGAAAAGAGATAACAGCTCGGAAAACAACGGCAACTTAGCACTGAACTTGTAACATCTCGTGAAAATAGTTAAAAAACAACATTTGAAATTGTAGTTACCGTGGAATCGGCGCCTGAGTTGCAGACGATATAATATTTAGCAAATGAAAACTGAGACAGAACTGTCATATAATTAACAGTCCTGTTCCAGATGTTACGATTGGGATCTGATTGCATGTTGAGTGTTATTTACTCTGCTATAATTGAATCACTTTAAAATATTTTCGGAAAGTTTGATGATCGAACCAGCTAATGAGATCGAGTCGACATTGCCCTACCTTTCCATGTCAGAGGTCACTGTTAAAGTAGCGCGGAGGTGAATACGGAAAACATTATTACATGGCCGAATTTCCTTCCACAGATTCAACGCGCATGAGATAAATTGCTTGAGTGCATGTGAAAGCGCAATTCTTGCTTTGATACTGTAAATGTTTTTAGATACTAATAGCCTTGATTAAGGAAATAGTTTGTCTGAAAATAATACAATCTCGAAATGTCACTTTTGTTGTACCGTATAATTAATACACTATGTGCGCGTATTTAGGCCCGTGTACCTGGCCACGTTTGAAGCTGCGGCTATATCCAAAATTAGGTGGACGCGCCAATATAAGATTAACGATTTTAGTAAAAACGCCCTTGAAAGTGATACTGTGGAATTTGTGCACCCCCTCATTTTTAGGAAATAATAGCATATCAAATATGAAAACATTACAAATAATTTTGCACATGTCAGTAACTAAGACTGGAGTTTTATACGTGTCATTTCTACAAAGTACGTTCGCAAGTAAATCTAACGATGTCCTATCTGTGTTATAATGTAGGAAATGCGCTGGGAAAGATTATACGCTTTTGCCGAAGACAAAGCGCCTGCCCGCATCAACAAGCATTATTTCGGATACACTTCCTTATGCTTGGGTCTAAATACGCGTAGCCGGCTTCTCTTTGAGAGGGTCATGCAGTTTGCCAAAGAGCCGAAAAGCAGTAATTGTTTTACGACATTGACCAACATTTGAATATGTTTTCTCATGCTAAATAACAGATTATTTGTTTTGGAATTTTTTTGATTTTGCGTCGTGGTTTTGTTACCTTCGCGTCACACATCAAATTTTGTAATAGCAGCATAGCTAAACCGAAGTGCAGACATTAAATGTGACTTTGGTCAAACGGGAATTTGGAATTCATCTAAGAAAAACATCCCTGTGGCAGTTTGCATCAACTAACGCTATTTCACAATCCCAATAATATAAAATTATCTACATTTAGTAAAATGCAGCGTGATAAACGTAAACTTGAAATAGGCACGCTTTTGCGAAAGTCATTTTAAGCATTCTGTGACACTGTTTGAGCTAAAATACCTAAAGCAGGTGACGACCCCTATCTTTATTGTTACTTAGAAAACAAGGTGGGCGTCAAAACACCCAGGAAACCAAACAGCGCCTGCTCGTGGACAAGCAAATTAAATTTGAGGTATTCAACATCAAAACAAAAAAACTTTTACCTACGCCAACATAAGAAAATCAGTGAATCGGGAAATAGAATTGAAGTTGTTAAATTTACGTCGAACAAAGCATTAACCTGTCTTGAAAAGGACTTCACTCATTTATTCAATCAAAACTGGTTTTGCAGAAACCCATGTAAAATCCGCACAAGTGCCTGTGTTTAGGCGCCTACAACAAGAAAACTAATTCGATGACCCTCACATATTTTTTGCAGACTTGTAGCATGCAAATAACACATACAAAGTATGAAATATCAAAAATTAACGATAAATCAAAACTGATCCTATTTCCACTTCTTCAGTTTCAAAAGATTCTGGAAAAAGCTAATTTTCGGACAAATTACCCCTGACAATTCCTCAAACTTTTTCCCTGGGAGCCCTACAGTACAGTGCTTTGCTTTAGGGCCCATCAGATTGTTAAGACGGTCCATAGGCATTCACAGTGATAATACCCGTGCTCCGATGACATTCAGTGGCTAAATGGTAATCTCAAAGGATGACTCCAAACAATTAATGTAAATTTGATACTAAGTTGTAGTCTTACCCTGGCGTAAGATCTGCATTACGCTATCCCCATGTCTTGCTTCTTCCTTGTTAAAGTCAATAGTGTACCTACAAGTTGACAAATGTATTGAACTGAAAATAGTCGGGTTTACAATAGCAAATAATAGGACAAGAACAAAATAGAACAGCTTTAATAGGTGCCCACCGTGTGCATCACAAACGATACTGACATATGGAGTGTCGACGATGCGGTGATCGAATCAATGTGCGCACCATCAGCTCTGATGGATCTTCATACTGAGAACACGGAAGAGCGATCAACAAAACTGGCACATATTAAAGCAAACGTAATGACAATTTGTCATCACATTAGTCAGGTCTTTCCTCAAGAGGAACTCGTGTGACAAATTCTTCGAGGAGCCATCAAATAACTCGTAGACATAAACGCGGGTTAAGAGGAAACTAAGATAGCCCCTAGATGGCGCTACTGTTGAACAGTTAAAGAATTAATGTTAGCCAAACTCACCAACACATCCTTGAATTCGATAATTTTTCAAGCGGATGGCAGAAAAGACGACAGGCGCCAAGAACAGACATGGGAAACAATCAACATGGTAACTGGGATGACAAAAAGGCAAAATCCATAGAAACATATATGCTAAATTTCATGAAAACCTACCATACAACTTGGTAGAAATGAAAGCATGTGGAAAAACCAACAAGGGGACACTGTAGCAGTCGCTTTTCCCGAAATAAACGTCAGCCGCGCTCTCTTGCAAATAGTGCCTCAGAAACCACAATTTCCTGACCTTATATCAAGATATATATGTCAAATATCGAGGGAAAGGAAAAAATTGGAGTCGGGGATGACTCAACATGAAAAATCAAGGAATTTGGTTGATATGACGTAGAGCCAAAGATTGCCACTGGGAGGCGCTACCGTATTCCTACTCGTGACCAAGTACAACCGTGCGCTCCTCAACACGTGATCGTTTGAGTAGTTTGGCAGATAGAGACAGACATACGCTAAAAAAGGCTCGACAACAGAGAAAATGGCCAGTAGGTGGACGTAGAATAGACCGAATTAGTCCGACATTAGGGAAAATATTGTCGTTATCTCGTTAGAAACAAACTTAACCGGATACGTCAAAAGTCATCATTGTCTCTCGTCAGATCGATAGGAACACATCTGCCAATTATCATGAAGATCCTAAAAGGGGCTTAGGAGACAAAGCAGACGCATACGACGCTGGGCAATGTGACATCACAAATATATATTAGGGAGCATTAAAATCTTGTGATTGAACCCAATCCATAGTCATGCCATTACTCAATTCTGTGCCATAGACGGTATGTTTGTGTTAACAAACGTCTCACCACCCTAATACTTTTTATGGTTCCTCAAAAGGTACATGTAGCAACGGGTATTCCACAGTATGGCCATTTTGCATGAGGGCTGCTGGAGTCACTGGGATGCTTTTAACATTCTCAATATTGGTGATATCATGAACCTGGGAACTGTTGTCGACATCATTTTCGGAGAAATCTAAATTAGCTTTAGTGGACAAGACTTACGTTGCTCCGTCGATCTCGATTTCCGTCGAGCCTCGAGGGTTTTCCTTATACTTCAGATCCAACAGAATGGTAGTTTCTTGACTGTACATCAACCACTCGTTCGACTTATCCAAATAGAACCAAACTATTTTTGTACCGGGTGGTTCTCGAAATGGAAATTCGTTAGGCTCCGACAGGTCAGGTGCGCTGAAATAGTCCAGTTTCAGGTACCCTTACTTTAAACACATGTGCTTTCAGAAGCAAAGCTTTTCGGCACGTACACCTGAGCGGTCCGTGGCGTCCAAAACAGCGGTTTATAGCATTTTATGTGTATACGGAATATACCATGGAACATTTATATATTAACAGTGTGAGAATTTGAAACAATGGAGAAACAGCTTCGTGTGGCTGTCTTCATTAATCTCTACTCACTTGCGTGTTTGCGTATATGGCTATTTTTCACCATTGTCCTTTTTGAGCCAATCTCATAATCCGAAACATACCAACGTTATTCAGATTTCTTCGACTTCGCAACATGATAAAACAATAGGTTCATTATCAATGATTTAAGAAATCATTAATAGGAACTGCTGAAAGAGAAGAGGCGAAGCAGAAAGCATTATTATAATCCGTAGTTTTCCGCGCAGTGGTTCAAGTCACCGTAGTACATTCAAAGTTATCTACTCAAATGGCAATCGTATCGAGATTGATCGCCATATCCTCGGCTCCATTCGGAAGTTGTACATCACAAGCCTCGGCGGAATCGTGACTCTTGTCCAAGGTAACGTTTATCCTAATTTGACATATGTCTGTGCTGAAGTCTGCCTATAATCAAATTACTTACACAACTTCTAAGTCAAAACATCCTTCAGATCCACACCGATATGCATTACAGTGTCCATTAGGCCAACGTACCTACAAACAGACAAACAGATAGTTACTAAAGCTGAGGAGCAGACATCAGTCAAGGGCGACGTGTTCATAATTCAAGAAAATGTGTTACTGGGACACCACATTCCTCGATGACATGACAGAACCATAGGCGGATTTAGGAGGGGGCCCAGGGGGCTCGGGCCCCCCCCCCTCTTGGCTGCCGCAAAAAAAATAAAACAGTAAGAGCGTAGGGAAATGGTGAGTATATTAATAAACCCCGGTAATTAAACTTATACGGATGAAAAGAAGATTTAAATGTGTGCAGTTTTAGTGTTTNTCGTCTGCTCCACTGTGCAATGAAGAAAATTTACTTCATTTTTTAAAGAGAATGGAACCTGAGTGACGATGAAAAAACAGAAGCTGCTGGTAAGATGTGAATTTTAATCGAAGCCTTAGTGAATCACTCAGAAACTCGCAATACTCTCTTTGTCAAACCTTATCTTAAGACGATTTCCAAAGCAATCCCGTCATTATTGCCAACACGAAAAACGGATTTGGTCTTTTGGGCATTTGAAGACTATTTTAAATCCGACAAATTTGTTAACAATTGATAGCACAAAATATAAAACGTGTAATAAGCATTACGGAAAGAAGTAGGTTTCGCGCGCAAACGCTGTGGACCATAAACAAGTAGGTCTTTTAGAATGGGACTTGTAGTTAATCGTGGTGGTGTAGTGGTAACGCACGCGCTCGCTATTCGCTAGGTCGTGAGTTCGAGTCTCTGCTACGTTCAGTTTTTCCTGTTTGACACGTTCTCCGTGTTTTGTTTTTTTTCCTTTTTTTTCTTGGATAATACTTCAGGAATCAAGGAAAGTGCTTGATTTTTAGAGGTAAAAACAGAAAAATTTTCTGAGCGGGAGGGGGGCAAACCCCCCTCCCGACCTCCCCCCATTCGGTGCTATGCGCATCTACAATCGTGGTGCAGTTTGCGCAAATGCTTACAGCCGGACAAAATGTTGGGCCCCCCCCTTGTGATATCCTAGATCCGCCACTGCAGAACTATTGTAAAACGTTGAAATGCGCCCACGGCAACACCGCAAACAGTATGGCTTTAGAACTGTTCATTATTAACATCATGTAATTTTCAAAAAAATATCACTCGAGGGCAAAGCATAAGCCACTTTCACACGTGTGTGTGGCTATTCATTGCATACCCATCATTCATAACTAGGGACTACGGAATGGAACTGACTGGTGATTGTGTCGCAAACAAATTTACACGGATGTTGCTAGTTGTTTGGAGAATGCGCAGTATAGATTTCGCCTAAAACACACTAAAACAATGTTATCCTTAAAATAAGGTTGTATAAACCAAACCATTTTTAGGAGTTAAATGGAATAATTTTCTGAACCTGATATCTAACAATGGATGCTTCATTATCCCAAAACTCTTACGACGAAATTGCTGTGAAATTATCTTTCAAGCTTTGTTGGTCATCCATAAAGAGAGGAGTTGGGAGTGTGTTGCCCATTTTTTAAATGTATTACTGTACAGAACAGAGAGCAAAGACATCATGCATGGAAACGTTTTTGTGACTAAAGCTCTAGCCATGACCAAATATCGACACTTCTAATCATGACTAACGTTCTAGTCACGTCGAATTGCATGAGTGCATTTGAATAGATTTAGTCACATTTTAGTCATATCCTTTGCATAATTGGGACGTATTAAAGCTCTAGCCATGACTGGAGCTCTAATCATTACTAGCTTTATGTCATAGACTAAAGCGTTATCCATGACTAGAAATTTTGACAGTTAAGTCCTCGACAAGGGTCTTAGTACGTACAGATTATGCAAATGAAGTGACTAAACGTGACTAATTCTGTTCAAATGCAGTCATGCACAGTCGATAGTCTCATTTTAGTCATGACTAATATGTGACTAATATGTGACTAATTTGCGACTAATAACTTACCAAAATTTTACTGACCTAGGTTAAGGATGGACAATGAAAATCCCAATCAATTACCTCTTTTATTGCAAAACTATTGTGTTGTTCAGTAATTTTAAAGTTTTGGACCCAGCTGAGTGAAACTAAAATGATTAAACAGACACAATAATAGCAATTAGGAAACATTTATGCTGTAGATTACAAAGCGCCTCGAAAACTGATACCTGGCAACGGGCCTGGTCAATCGTAATCCTGTTCAACTACCCGACCGTATTGCATAGCTTAGCGGATGACCGACAAACGCAAAAAACCTCTCTCATTTCCAGGTTGTACAAACACAAAACAAAAATCGCGTCCACCCAAACAGTATTTAGGAGAATTTTACAAATATTTTGCCATAAGCATACGACTGTAGAGAATCAAAGTAAACAATGCCCCTTCGAGAGTACTAATGGTATGTCTCGTGCGCTCCCATCGACTTTTGATGCTTCTGGGCATGTGTATTGAGAATGTGAACGGACTATATTCAGTGATTTCAGTTTTAAAGTTTGACACGAGAAAGGCACTGTGTAAAGAAGAAACGTTCATTCTAACTTACGTATACATGACCAGAGTCTTCAAGTTTGTATACCGTTCCGACTTCGCCAGCACCACCATCTTGGTTTCCCCATTTCCAATCCGGGCCTGAAAGAAATAATCGGTTTAATGAGGGCCAGCTACCATTTGAATGTGTTGATCAGTGCTCTAGGATAAATGTTTTTCAAAAATGGCTTCAAACTTTTTGAATCACTTGCATTTTTCACAAAAAACGTAATTAAGACTAAGAGGATACAAAGTAACACGAATCTAACCACTTCCTTCAATACAGACACATAATGAGTCATTCACATGAATGGGGTTGAAGTCACGAGATAAACCGCCCGTGTTACACTCACCTCTTTTAACTTTAATCCCAACCTTTGGGAAAGGATCGTTGGGATCAGCGACACGAGGATCATTTGTAGTCATGATGTCAAATTTATTGTTCCTTCCGAAATCATAACGGCGCTGTTTACCAGTTATATCCCACTCAACGGTGATGCTTTCTATAAATAATGTACAGTGTAGCTTATTCGATGACACTAGGCAAAAGCAAATGCAGCCTGTTTCACAAAAATGTAACCTGTGTACGACTTACGCAAAAGTCGTCTGCTTAGGGTGTAAGGATTCGTGGGTAATTGACCTATCGCCACGATTTTGAGTGACAGCTTAACTAACCAATCGGAACGCAGCATTATTGACACACCTTCGTTTCCAAGCCGCCATTTTACCCGTCAAACAACACGTCGTCAGGTAAAACCTATTGTTTGTCGACTTTAGTCAAGTGGGCGGAGCTTGCAATAGGTCAATTGGTGAAAACTGGTGGTTAACGGGCAAGCGAGAAACTCCTAACTTAACGTTCGAATGGAAAAAAGGATACTCCGGTGGACTTTGAGCATTTGCAGGGATCGCCAAATATGCGTCATTTGAAGGGTCCTAAAGCCAGTTGCATGAAACAGAACCAATAGGTACACAACTATGTGTCCTAAATTTTCAGAGCATTTGTAGGCTTTTTCACTCACTAATGTTATGAATTTCTATTACTTTACCTTTTACCACATCTTCCAATAACATTATTTCATTGAAAATAAATGACCAAGTCCTTAAATTAAGTCCGTTGAATGAAACGATCCCCGTTTATTTTGTATAATATCTTAATATCCTTAAAAGAATTCGAGATAGTGTTTAATTTCCCTATATATTTCTGAAAGCAAAAACAAGCAAAAATAACAGAAAAAAAGACAACCAGTGCTTTCACAAAGTCCACAAATGCACTAAAACTTAGGAAACACAAGAGAGTCATTATTGGAAATGTTCCATGCAACCGAGCACAAAAAGCTTCACATCCCTTCCCGTATGAGGTTTACTCGTTTTGGCGAGAGTTGCAAGTTTGGGCTCACGCTCCCGTTTCAACTGTGTGTGAAACACGTGTAGAAGCTATGATACTTCACTGTAAAAGGACACTGGTCTTTTCAAAGTTTGCTAATTTGAAAATACAAAATTAATGGTGACTTCTGTGATCGGTAGTATCAAATTTGAAGTGTTGAAAATACTAAGTGGAACGTAACTCTATAAATATAATGAAAAATTAACTAATAATTGAAAACATTGCGTATGCAACTGAGTAGCTCGGATGAGACGTGCAACATCAAAAGCACGACATCGAACATCTAGGCCACGTAAAACTTAAGAGAGTAAAATTTGAAATTATCGGGGTAATTCCAAATTTAACTAGAAAAGCTCACAGAAGTGTTCGCAAACAAACCGTCTGGGTGATGTTTCACAACTGTTCCAGTACCGAGGTGCTCTGAGTTATTTTTGTCGTCTCCGACGTAAACTACACGACTCCCTAACGGAAGATCTGAATTCAACTCCCTCACGTCTTCGTTTCGGTCTTCACCCTTAGAACCTCCATCCTCATAAGCTATGGCTATCACTACCTTGTAACATTCATCCTGTGAATAGAATATTTAATAACGAATGAAGTAACTGGATCGGTTAAGTAATTGTAGCAGTCACGATGCAAGATGGGTTAGGGCGATTGCTCTTTCATTTTGAAGTTGTATAATGTGTCACACTGAGTTCATGGAAGAAATTTGCAACGAAAAAATGACCCCAACCCCGAATTAGATCTTGAAACATCAGAATCTCATTTTAGTAGTGCATCTCAAAGAAACGCGGTTTGAGCATCAAAATACATGTATATAATTTGGGAAACAGTGTTCGGTCATTTGTGAATCCAAACAGCACCCCAATGTCTGCCGCAAGTGGGGTTAGAAATGGCTGCCATGATAAATAAACCATAACAATGGTTATGTTAAATGGAAATCGTTACACCACTAACGGAAACTATGGGCGAAACTTATAAATTGCAATATAGGCGTTGATAATTAAATACAAAGCTTATGGTGCTTTTTTTGTAGAGATGGTCATGTCAACTTGAATACGTCTTTCAGGCATTCATAGTGTACTAATTCTTGACAGAATCTCGAAGCTTTTGGTTCTTCTGTCCAAAATAGTTGACCAGGCAACGCCACACTCCACGCACAAAACACGGAATTTGGCCCAGGTAAAACCACATCAGTGAATGCAACCTGCTCTTTTCAGATGCTAATAAAGAGCAGTCTCAGTTCGTGAAATGATTTCTGTAGACCCCAATTCCTGGGTTCGTTAAAAATACCTGGTTCACACACTTAATTTGTCCATTCGCAGCACAAATCATGGGTCATGAAAACATGTTATTACAAAGAATGTCTCAATGTACAAGCTTCTTTCAAGCTTACGTTTGACTACCCATACATGGAAAGGTGCGTCATTTTGCCATTCATTTCACCCCAGTAGCTAACGACTTTTCGCGTGGGTCTCCTGTTGAATATTTCTGAGTATGCCAGTGCCTCTGGTCTGACTAGCAGAGAGATAGATTATTAAAACATTGATTTCTGGGTTATATCACTGAATCTGAATTTTGACATGCTTAAGAGAAATGAAGATAGTGGTCGCCTAAAAAGTCGGACCCCAATCAATGTGCTAAATACACTGGTACCCATTTCAAGAATCGGCAACCGATTCCGATATTCGCGAAACATTCCTTTAGGAAAAGTCAGTGAAAATTTCCGACGGCCCAAAAATGCGAATTGTTGCCTTTGTGACTGAACATGATATTTACGTAAATTGAAGAAGAAGCGGGTGTCTGCTAGCTTGCGTGTGGATGGTTTGATCTGTTCAATATTTCTGAAGACATATTAGCTCCATGTTACAATAACTCCTTCTTGTGCTTGTGATGAAGACGTTTGCACCTATTGTCAAGTTACATGGTATCGAATAATGAGATAAATATACACCGCTTCTCCTTGTAAATTGGTAGTTTTGGATTTAACCATTTCAGAAGCTCTTCATGGGATTTTAAAGCAACTACAAGCCACCCTTTTGTCGTAGGGAATGAAATTGGAGGTCATTTCTGAACTTGGAAAGAATTGACAGACAGCTGGTGCTCGAGATCGGACATGGTCTCAAGGAATGAGGTCTCTTTTCTTGCTGAGCCCAGACATCACTATCTCATCCAAACTAAGGGCTCTAGCTGAAACCCGTTTTAAAACACTAAATGTCTTAAACTACAGTCAATGTACCGACGGGAGGTGATATTGCACCAGCTTTAAAGGAAGACGCGCGAGGAATCTCACAGAAAAGGAGCCCAGGGTGGAAAATCAGTCATTCAGTGTAGTTTTACAGACCACTTCTATAAAGTAAAAGCAAAAGATACCGAGAGTCTTAGTTTTGATTGAATGACAGTCTGAGAATCCTTGAAAAATGACAGACACCTAGCCGTTGATAGTAAAATGTTGGCATGGATCATTACCCACAACAATCTTACCAGCTCCACAGGATCGTCTACGTCGAGAAGTTTTCTTGATTCTTCTGCATCATTGGTTATCAACCAGTTTTTGAAACTCAACTTGTCCGGCACCAAGTCAAGGATGTTAGCTTTGTCTGAAGCACAAATTTGTTAATCATAATGTGTCACAATGCGGTATAGTAACAGTTTTAACCCCTGTTCACATACTCGGATAAATCTGCATTGACTTTGTACGCGACAATCGGGTTGTGTTGAGACAGTAGCGCAAAACTTGCAGACGACGTTTGCTGACTGAACAAACGTTGGACCGGTATCGACCATGTTGCACTACAACCTACAGGTGGTATATGACTTAAAGGCGAAGGCAACCCAGTACGCAGCAACAGCGTGGCATGCTGACTGACTCGTAAGCAAAAGCAAACGACGACCGAACTTATCACAACCGAGGTAGAACAATGACTGACTCGACTGCTCTCACAGTCAGACTATATGAAAAGAAATTGGCGCGAAATTCTTGCCTCCCAAAACGTCACTTCCGGAGTAGACGACGAGTAATTAATTAAGTTACGAAAAGCAGTAAATAAGTGAAAAATATGTCTGGGATAATCAACGAACCTTATTTTTGCTAAAAATGGCATGAAAAAAGGTTGCCTTTGCCTTTAAAGCTGGAAAAGTCGTGTCGGTCTACTACTCTACCTACTTGGCCTATTTGAGCAACACTCGATTTTTAAGCCACATATGCAAAATCGAGTGTGTAGACAGGGTGAATGAGGAAGTGGTGGAATAACATTAAAGTCATTCATTAAAAAATGATTACAGTTAAACCTTTTAAAGCCAAATACTAGTCTTGAACTGATTGTTAATAAACGCTGCGTCGACTAGTGGAGGGTCTCAATCACAACTATAAACTGATAATCAGTTGAAAGCATTTCATGGGTTCAAAACACAATTTTATTAATCATTTGACTGTTTAGCAAACGGTTCCCAGAGACCCCATTTATGTCAAATGTACGTTTATTGAAAATCCAGCAGATAAAAATAACTAAAAAGGACAGTAAAATTGTCCATCCCATTAACATATATCATCACCACATTAATTGCTGAAATAAAACAATGTCGTGGAAAATCCGCAAACCATCAAAAGTTAAGGAGTTTGAAAACTTCTTAAAGAGGGGTTAAATGGGCCAAATGACTTTGAGCATGACAAATTTATGCATTATTTGTCAACTCAAGCGTGTCATGTCTTCTTTTATTGCTGAAATTAACTAATTACGTTAATTACTACCACACAATCCCACCAGGAGCCCCATTTAATGCCGAAAAATTAGGTGGGGCTCGTACTAATCGAAGCAAATTACGTCATCTTTGTGACACGAGACGTGCAGGCCTTTGACACAAGAAAACTCACAACACGATGACGGGTGCACATTTCAAATGGCAGAATTTCAAAACTACGTCCATCAGAGACAATTTTTTTATTTATATACATTAACACAGATCTTGCTACTTAAAACGGGCATAGAACATCCGACGGAGTCACAGTGCCCCAGTAGCGTGGCGTTGACAAAGTCAGTGGTGAGATCCCGGTGGGGGCCACTCGGACGTACTCAAAATAACATCAAAGACTTATTCTCTACTTAAGACATCGGGCTCAAGGGACTAAAAATGGACTGTTGTTCAAATAGCCCTTGTGGGCAGAGTAAAGTAATTGATTGTTTACTGTCCCAACCGGGTTCAGTTGTTCACGCTATGGCTAGTCTAGAAGTGTGCTGTCTCACAAGATGGTGTGATGGAGGCGAGGGGGGTTACCGATGGGGGACAAAATGTGTTGTAATTAATTAGTGGTTTAGTGGAATAAAACGAAACAAAGATATGATGCACAAATGTACATGTATTTAACATCCCTAAAGGCACTTGTCTCATTTTATCCCCACTTTAATTAGCAAACGTGAGCAAATTAATTGACTGTTGGGGTGAAATACCACCAACATTGAAATACGTATTCCTTGTGGTTTAATGGAAGGACAGTGACTCAGATGAAAAATGAGTTTATTACGCAGAAATTCACAAGAAACATCAAGAAATAATAAAAAACTTTTACACCTACCTCTAAATGGTCTCGTAAATCGACTGGCATAATAATTCCATCTGTAGTAACCACTGATTTGTTTGAGTGCATCAACGTCATTGTATCGTGCGTACACTCCGTTACCATTTTGTGCCAGTGACTTCAGAAACGACTTAAAATAAAACGTTAAATAAATAATAATCCGGTCAGTTTATGACCAACAACAATCCGATTCACAATGAATTGAGACAAACAATTTTACAATAATTTTATCATATGATGGTTATATGTTAAACTCTACTAAAAGTTGACCACCGGAAAGATGCTAAACCTGTGTAATTTTTAAAATGACTGCCACAGCTTCTAGAAACCACTAAGCAGCTGTAACTCATGAAATAATTGTGAAAAAACCTGATAGAAAGATTGTAGTGTTGAAGAACGCGTAACCCATTTGTAACGCTAAAAATCAGACCACAGCACAGGTCCAATCTTCTTACCCGAAATCAAACTCTAAGTTATTTTAGGCATATTTTTCTACTTTTCTCAAGATATGTGTCTATTATTGCGTGCCCCGTGCACATTATACATAGGTGTTTTTAGTCCAAATTTGCACTTCATGACCTTTACAGCAACAAACTCGAGTGAAAACTCAAAATTCCGAGTTCAAACTCGTAGGCCATAGTCCCAGCTTACCTATCTTTCACGCCCTTATCTATTTCAAAGTGTCAACAAGAACTTTGGATCATGCTTTTCCAGATGTTCAAACGTCATTTTCAGCTAAGTTACCAATAATACACTGGCACGTTTAGCACAAATATTAATTTCAAAGTTGGAAAAAAAATCAAATATTTTGCTAGACACTAGGTGTCAGTGCAGAATGATCAGAAGAGCCAATGAAACCACAGGAGAGTATTGTGTCAGTGTCATTTCTACTATGTCTGCTCCCTGAACCACTGTGCTTCTTGAACCAAACACGAGTTTTGTGCCAACTGTGACACTGATGAGAAGATGAATTACTGTACGAGTGTATGAATTATTAACACAGCAATAGACTGTCAGGAGTTCTGCCCGCTGCTTCATTCATATCTAGGAAATTACTCACAATCCTGAGCTTCTTAGTTCCATTTATGAATTGTTTACAACCCAGATATAATGCTTTGCGATTTCTGTTTTTTGTCAATATTTCTTTGTATGTTCTGTGTATTCTTCAATAAATGTGTGTGTGTGTGTGTGTGTGTGTGTGTGTGTGTGTGTGTATATATATATATATATATATATCACTTTAATCCTGAGCTTCTGGAACTTACAGACATGGCCGGAAATCTGAGTCAACTAAGGCTACTGATTTTGAAAACAAATGGATCCCTGAGTGTAAGGAAATTTTCATTTCTGAAAAGTTTTATTTTTGTGACAAAATAGAACTAATCTATCACAAACAGTCAGTGTTCATTGGTGTCACGAAAATTGAAAGACCTTAAACAAGGAAGAAAGAGCGAGCTTATCGAAGAATTACTGAATTAACGCTGAGTCCTGTACTACTAGTAGTAGAAAACCAAGGAAGTTGCCAGTTCCATTGAACAGTGCTCAAAGAAAGAGGCCTATGCTGCACCATTTGTCAGAAAACGATGGTGGTCACAACTTACAAGCAACCACACAAATACAAGCCAAAAGGAAATATGAAAACGTTTCCAAATTTGAAACATTACCTGGTCCTCATTTTGGAAATTTGCACTGAAGTGGCAGTTCCAAACTCAAAGGCACTGGCGGCAGATTTTACTAATGTGTAAGTGATCAGTATTGTTTTTTTTCTGAACTCCCATGTAGGGGGCGCAGCTTTCGAGCCCCAAAATTCAATTTCTTGCTCATGTCATTTTAATAAGAATAAGTCATTTTAAATAATAAGTTGTTCTTCAATTTTAGCTCAGATTTTTGAGTACCAAATTTTGTAGGCTGTCATGAATTGGAGATTTTTTAGTGTAGACTGGAAGATGTTTATTCTTCCAGCTACCCACCTTATAACAGGGGATGCGTCGAAATGCTACAGTAAACGTTTTCCAATTTCACACAAACACTATTTCCAAAACGACGCCGAACCCTTTGTATGCAAGCTCTACGGTGACTCATCACCTACAGTTAAGAAGCATGTTACCACATATTCAGGTTGAAATCAGTGATGGAATCACCTTTACCTCCTAATCAGGATTATTTGCTGTTACGTGCCAAACCAGCAAACGGGATGGCTGTTGGAACACAACACGGTAATATGAAATTTCTGACTCTGCCATTAACCCCAGAACAAGTCATGAAAAATAAATTGCAAATATAAATGTAAAAATGTGACTGGTGCGAAAATGTGCTTTTGTTTGAAGTCAGGCATACCGTGTTCCTAGCTGTGTGACTGTCGGAGTGAATAACACGGTTTCTTAAAACAAATTTGTTCACGATAGTGATGATGTTGATGAAGCCACTTGGGAAGTGTACGCTATGTTGTTAAAAATTTAAAAACTGTAACATTATGGAAACATTGACAACATTCTGTCGTGCTCACTGTTTGTTCACTGTGACTGTGAAAACTGTATTCAGTGTCTGTTCTACGAGCTTGTTGAGAATGAGCGATGTGGATTATGAGAATTATGACAACATTACAATGGAAGTGGTGATGGTTAATTCAATGAAGAAGCATTAGAAATTTTAAGTTATCCATATTTCGATTTAGATATCACATCTTCGTCTTGTTCCAAATGGTTTAAATGTTGCTCTTTTGATATGAGCTCAGAATACAATAGTGTTTTGGGCCAACAGGAGTCGTGGCTGAAATATTTTTTTCTTTTTAACACTTGTTCTGAGTAACTTTATAATACTGATGATTTTTCTTGCCTAGTAACTTCAAATGAACAAAACCAAATCATTTAAAACTAAAGCACATTTAGTTAATTGTCTTCCGTTCTGTCAAGGATGTTAAAGCGGCTGTAAACACACAATCCGTCCCTTAGACTAATTAGTATCAATCAATCTGCTCCTTACACAGATGTGGATCTAAGAATTTGAGGTAGAGTGTGCCAATATCAATGATCTGTGTTTGTACGTAACTTCATCAAGCAACAGAGTTTTCTGACGACACGTGTTTAAGGTAAACGTCTACCCTCATCCCCAGTTATCTCATTTCTTCAATATAGCTTTTCAAATCTTAATTTTTAACTTGGCCACAGTCACATCATTTACAAGTCGAATGAACAGTGAACTGTAAAATGGAACATTATCAATGCTCAAAACACCACAATAGCGACGAGATCGGGATTGCACCTTTACCTGAGGATCCTATCAAACCAGGTAATGCGTGGGAAAAGTGGCTTGGAAGTATGGAGTATCCAAATCACAAAACCTCAAGACGAAAAGGAAACTATCCTCACCACCCAAACTTCCCGTGTCCGGCAAAGGGTAAAACTTGTGGCATCTGTGGCAGGTTAAATAATTTTATTCACAAGTGCAGAAGTAATCCTCCAAACCAAATATGCTCAATCTCTAGAAATCGACAACCCTGACCGTTACTCGGAGTCACGCGATGACTACTTGTTCGCAATGTCAAGCAAAGCTGCAGACCCACCGCTCTTTGACGTGTGTATTAACGACGTTACCCTGACCATTACGGCATATTCCGGTGCATCTACCAATGTTTTGAATAGAGTCGATTACCTCCAGCTGATCGGCCCTCCTGACCCATTACCTCACAAAACCATAATGCTTATCCCTATGTGCCAGTCAAACCTCTTACCGGCCTTTGGCGGGGGTTATGTAAGTGTGAACCAGTCATAGTCCGTGTAGACCTAGTTCTGAAACCAGTCATGCAACCACATCACAAAATCCCATTTCATTTTCGCTAGAAAGTAGAAGATAAGTTCAATGAACTTGGCGATTCTGACATCATCAAGAAAGCAGAAGGTCCAACGACATGGACCTCACCAATCGTTATTGTACCCCAAGCCAATAACTCCGACGAGCATGTGAAGAATGT
This sequence comes from Phoronis australis, assembly GCA_002633005.1. NCBI lineage: Eukaryota > Metazoa > Phoronida > Phoronidae > Phoronis > Phoronis australis. Next base: position 615,506 of record NMRA01000053.1, read on the forward strand.
GTAGACATGCGAGCTGTCAACAAAGCCATCATCAGAGAACGCCACACAATCCCCACAATTTACGACGTTTTAGCTGACCTGAATGGGTGCAAGATATTCAGCAAAATTGCCTTTCTCCAAGTTGACCACCAGATTTTGCTTCACCCTGACTCTAGACACATTACAATATTTTTCACACATAAACACAGACCCGTGGCGATACAAGCGACTAAACTTTGGAATGTCCAGGTCAGCGGAAATTTTCCAAACGATCGATATCGAGACCAGAGCAAATACCCCTGGCATAAGAAACATCAGTGATGACATCAATGTAAGTGGCAGGAACCTCGAAGAATATGAAAAACGCCAGTGAGTTGTTTTAACTCGTCTTCCAGGGAAGTACATCCTAATCAATCCAACCAAATATGAGTTTCGCACAAAGTTCATGTTATTCTTTGGACATACGATCTCTTCAGACGGACTTTTCCCAGATCCGAAGAAAGTAAACGAGTTTGAGTCACTTGAATCCCCAGCCAATGTATCTGATGTGAGAAGTCTGTTGATTTCTACGGCGTTCTGAGCCAGGTATATCAAGAATTTTGCCATTGTCACCCGACCACTCAGACTACTCACTCACCAAACCCAATCATGGGAATGGGGAGACAGTGAGGCAAATGCTTTTAATGACTTGAAACATGCATTACCAGAAAGCACCACGCTGGTCTAATTTGACCCCAATAAGGAGATAGTCATCTTGACAGATGGAAGCCCAATTATCATGGAAATAATCCTATTTCCCAGTGTACCCTGTCACTTGTGTAGTCTTCTGTTTCGTCTTAGAAGTTAAGAGACCATTCAACTGATGTTTTCTAAAAATTTTGAAGTAACAGACTTCGTCATCTGTTAGAAGATTTTACTTAGTTCGCTAAACTGCAAACAGGATTGACGAAACACAGTTGTCGAAACTGAATCGAGGAAACACGATTCAGTTGACGACACTGAAATGCCGACAATGCATCAACGTAACGCAGTTGACGTGACAGAACGGAATCGACTGAACTGGTTTGACTAGGCCAAATGCCAAAGACGAAACAGGACTTTACAAAACACGATTGAATTGACGAAGTAGCATTATGTTTGCGATTTATGATAAAATTGATAACATGAGGTTGGTGAGTTGACATCGTAATCACGAAATGGCATAAACTAGAAAAAATGAAACCATTGAGTTGTCGTCTGATTCACGAAATAGCATTGGATTTGCAGCATCATAAGACTGAGTATGTTTTCTTGAATTGAATGTTCGATAGTAGCAATTTGTGCCTTTTGGGCTCCCCATAAAAAATCAACAAATACTGAGAATTTTGGGTGAGACCTTTGCAAAGCTTTTCCCCTAAGCAATTGAATGTGTCCAACAATTGCACTTGCAGTGGACTAGCATAAGCATGTAGTGACCTTTGCATTTATGTCTCAATTATTGAAACTGTTTTTGTGATTTTGAAGAGTCGTGACAGTCGTCTTATTCAATTGCATTAATATCAAGATACGGGGCTACAAATCAAACTGTTGTCAAATTGTCAGTTTAACAATCTGTGCAGACTTTCAATGGATAACCTGTACCAAACTATTTGCAGTAAGCCAAACCATTTGCGCGAGTGACGACTTGCACAAATTGTTGCGTTTCAAATTTAGGATAAACTAGAACGTTGAATTAATTCTTCAGTCAATACGAAGACTGCCCTGCCTACTTCATCCGAACAAAGTCTAAAGTTACAATAAAATTGCAGTTTAAGATCAATTGCAGAGATATAGGAAATATATATTATGATGGTGAGCTGTTGTTTCCCATATCTAAACCACGAGTGGGATTTGAATGGTTTATTACCTCCGTGAGCAATAAATCCTCCAGATCTCACAATAGGTCTTAGTAAGAAAAATTGAGGTCGAAAACACTAACGATAATCCATTTGAACTAATGTTTCTCATACAAATTTTACCTGTTCGTAGTCAGCTCCACACGCCACGATGTCTATTCGCATTTTGACAACGCCATGATGGTCAGATTTCTTAGCAAACACGCATACTGCGCTCATTACTCGCATCCGCGCCTGCGTGGAAGATGAAAAATAACACTTAAAATAGGGAGCGATATCACGTTACCGTTCATTACTTCATTATCTAATACGCAAAACAAAAAGTACAAATTGTTCGTAATCGGTGTCCTTAGTTTGAATTTTGAGTTAATCGCCATTATTCGTGTGTTTTGATTACATTAATTGTAAAAATCAGATTTGTCACTCGTCTTCGTTATCAGTCAAGGCTTTTGTTTTAAATTCTGATCGTCAGTGATTTCCATCAACCTTTGAGCAACAATTGTTCAAATTCAGAAATGCTCTTCAAGATGTGACTCTTCAAATGAAGGTACATTTTCATTTTTCTATTGTGAAAACGTCCTAATTTCATAAAAAAATGAACTTCAAAATCTTTCCCTGAGCCTAAGGAAAGCCGCCATCTTGGAGAAACCATATAGCCTAATATACATGTACACCTCAAATGTGTAACCTCGAACACTTGATACCTTTCTCTTGATTACCACAGTACTGCATTCGTCTGCACCTTCTCTACCTGACCTGCACAGTCCTACTGGCTGAGTGAAAGTCACGTGTCTTTCAGAATTAGCAGCAATGTAATGATGAAATTGAAAATGACTGCCAAATCCGTGTTCCCGTCAGATCTTTGCACATCATTATCTAGCTAGAAAGCGTGGAATGTACTTTTACTATAATTTCTATCTGCTGTATGCCCCTCCTACATGTATGAAAGTAATGACACAGGAAGGAGTACGCATACGATCGTGCTTGGTGTAGAATACTTAAGATTTTGGAGTTAAAATTATTCTAAAAATCAGAATTTTTTTTAGGTGTAAAACCCACCTGCATTTGAACACATAAAGAGGACAAGTTTAGAAAAACGTACGCTTTGCGACTTTGATCTGTCGTCGGTGACGACGTCATCATTATGAGGGTATCCATCACTAAAGACCACTATGCGGGATGGCACTCTTCGGCCGCACAATACAAGCTTTCCACCTAAAACGCAGGAATCTACGTTACAATTCAAACGCTGAATGGACAGTTAGGCTGCTAACATCATGCATGAATGAATGAATGAATGAATGAATTTATATCAGATTTTCAGTTCTTATGTATCGTTGCAGTACGCCCATCCTGGAATGAAATCTCTTTTTTGTTGAGGTAGAAAAAAACATCCCATATCTAACCTACTTTTCCAATAATCAGACACCCATTTTGTCAGTATCTTGGTGTCAGCATTGCAACTCAACATTTACGCGTCCGAAATAAGGCAAGTACCGTCCAATCCTTACCACATTTTATGGTGATTTAACACAAGATTCGGTATTTAGTGAAGTACAGTAATAATCTAACAATGCCACAAAGAAACGCAAGTCAGTCAGATCAAACAAGCAATGTCTTCCGTGATGTTCTACTTAGTCAACTACGGTTATTGGCGGATATGAAGGCGTAGCCGAAGTCAAATTCAGTTTCTTTGATAATAACATTCGTCACGTTTCATAAACAACTATCAACGAACTTGGTAGATATTGAGACATTTGCAAAATTCGCAAAAGACATAATTGTCAGTATAGGACCATGAGACAAAATTGTCACTATAGGACCACGAGACAACTACTACGCTAACAGTGGGGGGGGGGGGNNNGGGGGGGGGGGGAGTTGTTACCTCAACGCCTAAGAGAACAAAAGTCAGACTGTGACTAACCAGTCCTAATCTATTACCCAATTAACGCGCGTGGCTTATCCGCGCTGTTACAATGTCAGAATAAATATTGATTAAGTAATTAGTAAGAATAGATCTATTTTAAGTTGCCTGAAATTTGTGCATATGTACTTTTAAATCATGGGGTCAGACTTGTTGACATGTACTTTAACGTCATAATCTATTTTTAGATGGTGTTTACAACTTTGGGTTCTGGGGTCAAAGTACTCTAGAGATTCTAGAAAATTCTGAGAACAAATTGTAACAACCAATAATGTGATTGGATATGATCATGTGGTTTTTATTATATTATGGGCTGAAATCAACAAGATAATTAGATGCGCTATAGTAGTTGAAGCATAAAGACTTGCTACGGTGTACAGAAACAATTGTACGACAGAGCCATCTCGTGGAAGATTCTAGAAAGGATCTTGGCAAGGGCAAGGGTTAACGAACAGGAAGTTAACTAAGAGCTTGTCACTACCTGAAGTGTTGCGTCAACAGCAAGAGACTGTGACCAGCAAGAAGAATCGCGGGTAGAAGAAATTGCTTGCAAGTGTTGCATCACCAGAGACGGTGACCAACAAGTACACTGTCGCTATACAGTGTGTGTGTAGTTCGAAGATTCACCAACAGGACAGTAATCCAACAAGTGGAGAGTCATAGCTTGGATATCAGATAAGACATTTGATTGTTTTGGTTGTTTTATTAAAGTAATCTTTAAAGAGGGCGCTAGCGTAGTTACTCTTTGTAGTTGATAACTTAATTAACAATAGGTTTCATTTGTCTAATTAGGGGTTATCATATAATAAATTAATTACTGGATTTGATTATTCACTCTCCATCTACGCACAATCTCAAAGCATAGCTACCTTTTAAACAAACCCACAGTCAAATCTCTGACATACAAAAAACCTCTTCTCTAATTTCTCTTACAATACATTGATTTAAAAGAGTGGAAGACGGATAAAATGTATTTTCCAGTTTTAAACACAGTCATGTTGGTTGCATGTCTTCATTATTATTCGGTTTTTGACTTCTCGCGCGTTAAACAGGCGCGTTAGTCTTAATCCAGTTATCCCCATACTACTACTTACGGTTTCGCTTCTTTTTGAGACTTCAAAAAACTAAGCGAAGATATTTTCAAAACCGTTTCTCTATATACTATGAATCTGGATTTATTTTAACATCGATCTCTTTTTATGCCGCATTCGTCAGTGAAATCACTGTCGACGAAATGCCGGCCACAGACACGGAGATGTTCCACGGCCTCATACTTGGCATTGACTGTGTACATTTCATTCTTCACTGCCGCGAGCCACTTCCAATTAGCATTTTGGGATCTCGAGGAAATCGATATACCCACTTTCCTCGCAGCTTCATAGTTCGCACATGCGGGAACAATACACCACACCATAGCGGCACTCACACTGCTGAAGAGTCACTGACGTCGCTGCGTCGTTTGCTCACATTCTTCACAGGTTAACGCGACACCTCTCGGCGAGGTAAGATCGACCGTATACGAGGTGATGTGGATTTTGACCGATTAAGACGGTAAAATAGACTAATTAAATCGGGTGGCATTCTCCTTTAAGTTAGCAGCGCGAAGATTATGTTTGGATCTCGTATTGTTGGTTACGGTTATGGATTGAAAAATAGATAGAATGACGAGTAGTTCACACAGTTTAGTGATTATGTATGCTGAGACCCTCCGACGTACGGTTGCTCGTACTCCATTGTTCACAACTGTTTAAATTGCGTCTCAAATTTTATTCATTTCAAAAATGGCTTTTTCAAATTTTGTGGTGATCTCAGTATTTTCTTTGGGAAATCTTTTTCTGTATGGTATGGTATACGTTGAGGTTATTGAAGGCGATAGCATAGGAATATTGTGGGTTGCACAAGGATGCCTCAGTTTGTTGGGGGCTTCTCTAGCAACGATTGAATTTAGATATACCAATTGTAATTCATGAGTTAAGCGCTCATTGTTGTGTATTATTTCATGATATAACTCAAAATGTCTTTAAGTATTGGGTAACTGGGGTCACAGCCGGCAAGTCGTTGACAAACTGAGTTTCAGTTTGCAGCGTGTCAGAATATTTTGTAGCAAACTAAGGCGCTTGGTATTGTATTAAGAGAAATAACAACAGGGCAGAGATATGAAAGCTAGGACAGACGAGTGCTAGAACGTGTATGAATGTTTTTCGAATATTGAAATCGTTAAAAGAATTATCCATTAAAGCTGCTTTGTTAGGGTAAGGGATTCAAAGTTCTAGGTAGAGGTCTGTGTGATATTCAGGAGAAATTGGATTTTTAAGTAGTTTGTTTTTCTCGGATATTGAAGTTGGAATGAATAAAATGAGTCTAATAATAGTAAGAATTAACATTCGATCACTGGCGATAAAATTACGCATACATTGGTTTTTCAAAACCCCTGTAAGTCTCTTATTCTAAATCATATCAGGATAAAGAAATAACTCGAACCGATTGGTTCAAAACTGCTTAAGGTGAAAATACAAAAAGTTTTACAAGCATTGCAGAGCGTAGTTTAAGCCTTAACGAAGTTCATTTTAATTAATGACAATCTCCGCACCTAAGATATAATGCAAGATATAAAGATGTGCTTGTTATTGAAAATCAAGTTAACTTTATATTTAGAAATACTTTGCGGACTTATTTGTAAAATCGTGATTTTACATTGCAGAGCCGATAGGGAACTCAATATATTATCTGATTTCGAAACAAACCATTCTCAGCCACCTCCTTCTGGGCTTCAGTTAATGCTTCCACCATAGGCGTGCCACCTCCTTGACTAAGAATATCTGGAAGTTAAACAGGCAACATTTAAAATTTTGACATACGTGCAAAATAGGTTTAGAGCTGACGAGTTTTATTCGTTATTTCATGTCATGTTTTAGTTGCCTTTGGCAACTGACGTCTGGCGAGGCTTCACATGTAAGAAAATCAGATAGCTGATCGGACGTCAGATGTCCTTCTGGCCAGATAGAATGTGAACACCGTACAAAATGTACACCAACCGTTGCATTTTAAGTTGTGAAGATGCGATTATTTTTCTTAGAAACCGCACATACTGCACTCAACCCAATCAGGTGAACAAAATTAGCTTCAGCTAAGACTTCTATTTTGTGTTCTGGTATCAGGTTGATATTATATCGCCTCATCTGCACTTTTCAACACACTGTTATGCTGAAAGGAAAACTTGAGTTACACAGGCATCATGATAAAGTAAAAAACGATAACGTTGAAGCTTTGTCTTACCTGGTATCCGATAAAGACCTTTGTAATTACAAGTCAATGACTGCAGGCGTTCAGCAGTCCCACCAAAAGTTACAATACCGACATTTTCCTTAAGATTGTATAGTTCCTCGGTTCGTTGCATGTCTGGAACGAGAAAAACAACAAGGTGAAGATATGTCGCATCGAGGCAAGATACTGATCCAAACATACTTAAACAAGAGGAACAGAGAACTTTGATATGTGCCCACCGTATTCATCGCATGCAGTACATATACATAGGATAATCATTGCCACTGAAGTGACTGATACTAGAAACTTTAAACTAGCCTCTAGGAGGCACAAACCACCGAGGGTTAATCACTTAGTAACCGAAAAATATTATTACTATCTACATGTCTAAGGTTTTAGTTCTACTTTGCAGTAGGTGGCACAGGCGAATCCAGTCAAAAAGATACATTTGTAGTGGCGTACGTAAGTGGTTTCCCACAAAAACGTTCTCTGCTCGTTCCTGTCAGTGTGAAAAAAAGTCTTTGCCCCAATTTAATTTAGTAAAGTAACCGACAGCAAGTCCAGTACCTTTCATTGGTCAAGTTTCAGAGAAGTCAATGAACTCATCACGTTCAAAATCACCAGGAGCTACCGATGCGTCCAAAAAACAGTTCCCTGTCCTACAGATAGCAAATTCATAGAGGTAACACTTCTAAGGGTCACTTCCAGGGGACACCAATGCCTTGTGGAACAATCTAGGTTCATGCGTGACCAAATTGCGTCCCGTGGTCCAACTACTTTTAACCAGAACATCAGTCACGTAAGGTGACGTATATGAACTTCGCGTTGCTTTGATTCTTATAATGTACTTGAGACGTACCGCCTATCCATAAATTATGATTGAAGCAAGATTGCTCCCACTGAGTACACCACGGTTGAAATCAATAAGAATTGCTTATTTGCATATGTGTAGCTCACATTAATTGCAAAATTTTATTATCTATTCCCCGTCATGTTGGCCTGTAAAGATGGTTAGTGGCGAACGCCTTGGTAGGCAAGCCAAGAATAAGTTACAGTCCTTTGTCAAATATTTTGTACCATAATACAATGCTATGCATTTCTGTCTAGCGCTGTCTGAGTTCATGGCATGATTTCATCTTAGTAGCACAAGTAAACTAAATTAGTTTCCCACCCTGTGACTCGTGTGTTGTCGCCAATGCCCATTGTGTCGTTTTTTTTTTCTTCAAAGCATTGGCCGGTAACGACTGTGTGTTTAAATTTGTCTTCAAGCGCAAAACGCAATACGACAAAGAACCAATATTTGTTTTATGGACCTTAAGTACTAGTCCACGAGAGCACCAGCCATGAGCGGCAAGGTGGGGGTCAGCCGATTTTCACCAAATTTGGCACATAGGTAGTCCTATCGGATCTATAAACAGCGGTAAAATATTTCCTCAAAATATTGCGTTTTTTTAAAGTTATAGGTCAAACACATTTTACGGCTTCGCAGCCATGTTTTCACGGTATAAAAACTGTCCAGTTTTAACTGTTCATATTTTTCCTTGAATGAAAGCTATTGATTTATTATTCACTGGGCATTGTTTAGTGGTGCCTGTTGATTGTTACACAGATGTCTTGAAACACGATTCCGATTTACCACCATCATTTAGTAGTTTTACTACACTCCCCCCCGTTATGCCATTTTGAGGTTGTGTTCAGTACACTGCTGTACCAAATCTGCCCCCACTGTTATGAGAATGAAACTTAGCCAAAATGTTGACAAAACATGTTACTTTCATTTCATAAAATAAAAACTTTGTCAGCCAGTTTATTAGTTATATGTTTTGGCACCTCAAATGTACTAAAATGAGAAATTTTCATATAACTGAAATCGATGCGTGAGCACCGTAAAATCCGATTGTCCTTCATGTTTTTCGATATTTTGCAACAAGTTAGTTCCTCCTGAATGTTTTGAACGTTTTACTACTGATCACTTAGGGCTGTAGTACCCCTAAATACCATACATGGCTCCATTTTGTAAAAAGCCGATTATGTCCTCCACAGTGAACAGGGTTAGACATGAACTCGACAAATGTAGGTTACATGTATTTTGATTTACATTTACAGTTACTTTGCAATTTCCTCATGGGTATTTCTTCACACATATTCAAGTCAGATTTTCTGTTGATCAAATGTTCATGTAATGCATTGTAATATCAAATGAGTGATAAGTTAGGTTGCATGACCGCAATTTTTCCCACGACTTAAAACAAAAGACCGCAGAAATTTTCCTGACGAAATACCGGGTTTGCAGTTCTGTTAAAACATTCGAATGACAAGACAAACTCCACCACTGTCCATGGCAACTCGTCGCATGTTTTTTTCCCATCGGTCCTATCATTGTTTTCCTTCGCTGTGTCATTGTTAGATGTAACAACACAGGTCGCATGGATATAGAACCTTGCGTACATCAGACCGTTGCCGATAAGTGCTCGTCATATCTTTATTATAACAACGGAAACAATGAAGATGCTAATTTATTGTTCTCTATGCGACCAGGTTTCCAGTGGATGACCACAGAAGAGGAATCCCAAAGTACCCCCAACCAATTACCACGCACCTTAGTAACTATTACCGCGCACACGAATCCTTTCCGTGGAACCTGAACACCAAATTTTTATATCCGTGTATTGTGTTGTATTGCTCATGGTACGGGTTCAGACTCTGTTGTATTAAGATTCCAATCCCCAACCCTGTAATATGTAGTTTGAGTAAAATTTCTAGACAATGCAGGTTTATGGATTTATTCTCCTTCAAATGAAGAGTAAAAATCAAATTCTGCACAGGTTTTTTAAAAGCAATCACTTATTGGAAGATCACATATCTAAAAAATAAAACCATGTTTGACAATTTTATTCATTATCTTATTTGAAAATTGCCTACCTCACAGACAATTCATCTAAGTTGAAAATATTCCTTGTGAAAAAATATAAAATACCAACCAGAGACTTGCATACTACAAAATATGTTTTCGTAATACAATGCAAAGATAACTGTACAGTCAAAAGTGCAAATGTTATGACTCTAATAAAAATTGCCTTCTAGATCTTTTCAACACTCTAATTGCTACAGGACAGAGTCAACCACACAAAGCTCATGAAGTCAGGGAATTACATTTAAGGTGATGTAGTCTCACTGCGAAAAAGTGATTTCGCAATATCGCTGACAACACTGGAAATCTCTTCTTCACAAACTTGAGATAGCTGTATTTACCACATCAATGTTCTTATCAAAACTAACCACCACAAAATGAAAAATTGGCTTGTTGGTTCCAATTAAGCAGCATTTTACAATGAAATGGTCATGAAAAAATACTTTTGCAACACGGTTTGCATTATAATTGCCCTACGATTACAGTTGTACATACATACTATACCCAGTAACAAAATTACCCATGGGAACCATAAAATGGTCAATTCGCCAAAAAAACAAGGAGCCACCAGAGCTAATGTGCCACTACTTTTCAGTACTACAACAAAAAATCATTTGAAGTGGACATAAACTCGCCTAAAATCACATAAAACAACTTTTGATTTAGACATTTTACCATCACGAAATAGGTATTACTTCCAGGTCACTTTGAGCAATTTCAGAACTTTGAAAGATCTGGCAATATGCAATTGCTACCACACTAATAATGTGCGATTTTATACACACAGCATGGTCTCAAGGAATAGCAAACTGTCAATTCGCTACAATTCCAGAAATCACTTCCCATCTGGATAAGGAACAAACTGAGCAAAGTTTATAGAGGTAAATGGTCTAAATCAAAACTTATTACATCCTGGACAGAATATGGGTTTACAACCCAGGCAGAAAGATAAGTTAACAAAACCAGCCTAACTGCAACAGGGTCTCAAATTTCAGTAATATATACCCATATACAAACAAAAATCTACAATGGTAAATAAAATGCGGAAACATAAATTCAGATCAATTACGCATCTTCAAGGAAAAGAAATAGTACAGAGGTCAGAAATCATCTAAATGTGATGGCGACACTGAGTAATCCTGTCAGACCAAAAAATCCAGTGGCTAAACAAAATGAACAATGTACCATTACCATGTGGCCCAGGATCATAATCCGTGCCTGGACAAAAACTCAGTCTTAGACTAGGTAAATTTTAGACTTGTGCTGTTCACACAAGCAGTTCTGGTGCAAACAAAGCTTGCGACAACACACAAGCCTACTTCCCTACACAGCTGTGCTGATACAATAATGCCCCCACTGGATTTAGCANATTTGGTCAAAAATGACTCATTCCACAGCAAGAAATTGCCTCATTTTGCCCCCAAGAACACTTCCCATGTATCTCCTAAACCACCAAACTTTGTGGTGTCATACTTCACCCATTTTCTCTCATCCCTAATGTGATTTATCAGACTAAACATAGATCTGAATGGTTGACCCCCCGCCTTGCCGCTTTTTGGCTGTACAGTGGTCGGTGGATCCGTGGACTGATACTTAATTACACTTTCGATTCGCGCATAACAGGCTCAAAACAACGCTTCAATTTCTGGTATTTCCAGTTTTCATCATATCAAAAAGGTGCCTGCAGCATAATAAGAGTAAAGAAATTTCTAGAGAAATAGCAATGAGAGACAGTACGGCAGCAAAATATTAATTTTGGCATGAGTTTCTTTATGAACGCCTATCATCTCATAACACTTACCGGAAACCAAAGTCCTGAATGCTTGTCTCACATGCTTAAAACCTTCCTCGCCCATGCTGTCCGAACAATCGATGCAGAAAACGGTACCCAGTTCATCTGATTTAGCCCATGGTTCCGTATCTTGAAAAACATTTATCAAGTTATTTTAAAAACATCTAAAATAGACAGATACAGAGTCGTGTTGTTTTTCTTTTCTTGCCCCAACAAAATGGCCATCACAATTAAAAACAAGCTTAAAAGCTTGTACATGAAAGAGTAAATAAAAACGTAAAAACCGCAGAACTGCTATTTGTTATTTTAGTGATTTTTTCAGTTAACCAGTCTGATTTCACAGACATGTTCAATACTCTGGTGAAAACGAAAGAAACAGAATCTTTCATACCAAGTGTATTTCTTTCCTCGAGTTTTGTAGCCCACTTAAGATGCATGTCGAGAACAAATGGATTACTGCAATGACGATAACTCAGACACAAAGCAACTGTACTACAGCAGCACATTTTCAGCGACGTGTTTTAAATGTATTTCATTGAACCTAATACCGCATAAGGTGGCATTACCAAAACGGGTACCGAACCGTTGCGACGCCCTTCGAGCGTTACTAAGAGATCTCTGGTCGTTTCAAGGTGGGTTGCGTTCCATAGACGCAATAGTCTTGCAAAAAACTAAGGTCACACAAGACTTCCCAAAATCACTTTAATAAAAGGCTAGTGTTGTGCGAGTATGTTCAAGCGTATGGTGTACCATGGACAGTTCCGACCTAATATTTTCACTTAAGTGCGACAAATAGGCACATCAAAACCTCTAGCATGCGTCAAAAGAGAATTGAGTTTTCAAAATTTTGTGGGAGAGCTCCTCAGACCACCTGCGGGAGGGAATATCCCTCCCATAGCCTGCACGCTGCCCACTTCGTTGACCATTTGTCAATCAATCTGAAAATGCTTCCGACGTCACTGCATAAACTAGCAAAATCAGGGCAATTGAAGTGTTTTGTCGGTGAGGTTGTGATCATAAATTATTCACTGATTCTGTTGCATAAGTGACAGTTTCTCGCTGATATTGCTTTATTAGGGTCTTCAGCCAACAGTCGAAACCTAAGTACCTAGGTAGCTGTTTCACGTTCTGCAAATGTGCAATACAAGTACATAAAACCATTTTATGGTTTCTATTGCAACCTTTGTTTGTGGAACACAGATGGCAGACTGCAATATAGCGACACAGTGTGCATATTCTTCTCTTTAAACAAATAAATAAAAACATATTGCATCATGATAGTAGAGTGTGACCCACGATACTGGGCATGGTATAATAGAAAACTTAACAGTATACACCTTATATGGTTGACAACAATTTGTAAATCTTTCGCTAGGGAGGCGTCACTGGTCACGCAAAGCAGTATGGGTAATATTTTGGTTCATTGTGAGAATGGTACCTGGTAGAGGACGTGTCATTGAAAAAGCTACAATTATTGTTCCCATGGCGAAATCATTTGAGGTGTATAATTTGACGCAAACAAAAAGCAAAAAATTAGCTAGAGATCGGTTCCATAGTCCAAGGGGCCAAGAGTCCCAAATGAAATTTGCTTTTTGGTCAATAGAATGGTCGATAGTACGAAGGGCCGATAGCCCTCACTTTATCTAACATATCTATTTACCATTTTACCACCTTCGTGAACTTATTGATTTACGATAGGTTGAAGCTTCCAACTTCAGAATGCCTGATTGCTACCGATTAGTCTTGCAAAAAAGGTTGTCATCTCGATGTGTCCAGGGTTCTAAGTGCCCCGTTTTATGTATATCGGGTCCAAATGACCATTTTGAGTTGTCTAGGTCGCGAACGACGATCTCATGTTGATTTTTTGGCTGGCCGAGCGCTGACCAGAGACACATAGAATCCGGTGTGAACGCAGCCATTATACCCCTGCAGAAATTGTCCAGCTTGCATGTATTTGAATGAAGCATCCGGGTAATCAACTGAATAATGCGTATGCTGGCATTCAAACACATGCAGCCAGGACATTCCCCACAGGGGGACAATCACAACTACCACACCGGGACACATAAAACCCGGCATACATACATGTAGAACCCCGTGCGATGCACAAAAATGGACATATAGAACCGAGACGCATAGAGCCCCGATATGCATAAAACGGGACACAAAGAACCCGGGACACATCGGGATGACCCCGACGAACTCTATACGAATCCTTGTTGTTTTTAACTATGTGGGATCGACAAGACAGGTTTTAATTGTTAATGGAACATTATTCTAAGTTGTTGCATATGGTGTGCCAAGCAGGTAACTTCTTTCCGAATGAATGTCACAATTCTATCGGCGGTTTTCAGAAAAAAAAAACACTTACTCGAAATTAAAGCAGGTCTTACCTTAAGCTAAATAAACAAAAACACAAAAATACCTGATTACATTGATTGGATGAAGAATGATCAGATATGCATATAAACAAAATTGCATAAATTCATACAAAAACGTTTCAGTTATAACTCAGTGCTGACAAATAATGCAGGACAACAATTTTAGAAGTGTCGTGTTATTTTGTCTGTGAGCACTAACAATGGTTTGGAAAATTTACCAAAACGTTTGTTTGTATATATCTGTGTAAGTGTGTTAATTAAAGCGTTCATCATCACCTTCCCGTTGTCCACTTGGCCTAAGGCACAGGTTATACAAGTCCAAAATTGTTTTGTGACGGAAGGCGTATTTATATCCTATTTAAAACAGAAGCTAAACTTGTACATGTTACACAAGAGTAAACAGCAAGTACCTTGTTTACTCAGCTGACCAGCTTTAGCTTTAGCACCGGCATCCTGCGGTACATGAGCGTACGCAGCACCACCGTCGTTGTTTTCCTCATCATTCTTGAAATCTGTTGCTTTGATTTCATCGAGCAATACATTTGGGGCTGTATCTGTAATTCCTTAGTAAAACCACGTGAATGACTGCATCCAGTTTGGTCAAATGTTCATATTATGCTTTTGTTTTATTGTATCTATATATTCCAAATTAAAGTAATATTGGGAAAACACGATTACATCGAGTTTATTGATAATTATGATTAAACAGGTAAGTATGAACAAACGTAACAAACGTAAAATTTTCCGTTTTTTGATGACATTTTAAAGACTGATTCTGATTATCAAACCCAAACAGCACCCAGAAATCCTCCAACAAATTCACTAAAAAGAAATTTGAAACCGATTTTGAGGCCGGTGGAGGCCTAAATAGGTAGTTAGCAGGAACGTAATGAACGTTGTGATAACAAAATTCCTATTAAAAACGTTTGAGTTAGGACTTAAACCAGTCAGTGCTGACATACAGAATGATAGAAGATAACGATTTTAGAAGTGTGTCCTACGATTTTGTCTGTCAGCACTAACGACGGTTTGGGAAATTTACCAAGACTTTTGTTTATTAAAGCCTTCGCAGCACCACCGTCGTTGTTTTCTTCATCAATCTTGAACTCTGGTTTGATTCCATCTTGCCATACCTTTGAGGCTGGAACTGTAATGCGTTAGTAATACACAAGTAAATGGTTGCGTCCAACTTGGCCAAATGTTCATATTTTTGTTTTTGTTTTATTTTATCTTTATCCAGATTAAAGTAACATTGCGAAAACACGACTATATCGAGTTTGCTGGTAACTATAATTATACCACAATATTAGCCTCGAATGGCCGATACAACCGTGTAACAACCCAAATAGTTATCTCACTAGTGAGATAACATTTTGGCGGGAAACGAGGCCGGGTTCGAACCCGGACCGCAAGAGTTTCGGTCGTCGACTTTACCACCGTACCACTCAGCGGCTGACGTCATCGGACGTGAAAATAGAATACTTATGAGCACGCGCAACACTCGCATGCTCAACAAAGGGCACTGTACTGAGATTTATACGCTATGAAAAACAAGACGCACAATTTCCACGAAAACTATATTTTAATTCACTGAAATTTTTCTCTCATGTTCTCTCACTTGTAAATCACCGATCTCCAATTTGAATGCGGGTATCGTGTCGTCGGGATCCTTTGACTTGAGAATTATACTCTGTTACCAGTTAACTTTAACAGACAGTAGTTTCTCGGTCGAAGCTCAGTATGATAAAATGTGTAGTAAGCTATAATGGTTGCTAAACCTTAATTTATACATTCCCTTTATTTCTACTTATTTTAAATTTTCAATTGGTTTTGAGTAAAAGCATTATGTGACAAAGTTCACGACCTCCGACCCCGGGCCTCTGACATAGAAAGTAGTTACAAAGCAGAGGCGAGTCGATAAAAGGTAGATCGATTCATTGCAATGTTTCTTGTTCAGTATGTTGTATAAATAGATTATTGCATGTTCTCAGTCGTTATCCCCCTTATCTAGAGCCCTCGCGGATTTTGTACAATTATCGCCCGAGGGGCGTCAGCGCCTCGGGCGATAACGACTTCGCCATGTAATAATCTACATTTACACAAGTGAGTATCGACAAAGAAATGAATGTAAAATTTTCCATTTTTTGATGGAAAGTTAAAGACTGATTCTAAGTTAAAGTTCTTTTGTGGCAAAATAACATATAATTAAACAAAAGGTAAGAACTTCACGTTAATGTGTACAGAATGTGGATTATGAACTGCTTTAATATATTATTAGATTATTTTACCTTCTTTATCTTGTGGGATACTTCCACTGGAAAAGAAATACCATGAGTCAGAGGTAAGCGTGGGGGTAAGACTTGAGAGACGAAATGCATTATAAATGTCAGTTTCGAACTAGATCGTGTACTAGATAACGGGGTTAATACCCTTTATTTTTATAGCACGTTTACTACATCCCGCATATGTGAACATTTGGTAATTTTTTCAACTTTCATCGCAATTGTCTACGCGATGCCGCAGCCTTCGACCATTTCGTTAAATTGATTCGTCAGTATCACAATCAATAATGACAAACCATTCATTCCACAATCGCCCTCACCATTCCTGCTCTGTGTATCTCCTTCAGGTCAATTGTTTCAAGGCAATTTAATTGCTTCAACATAAGAGTGGAGTAATTTTTGATCTGAATCGTGGCTAGATGATACAATCGTGAAATTTGGCACAGATTTAGACTTTGACTGAGTTTTTGAAAAAAATATTTATCCATCGAAACCTCAAACATGGCGGCCATTTTTTTCAAGATGTGAAGGTATTTAATGACAAAATTGTCTCTTATACCTTGAGGTTACAGTCATTGTGTTTTTGCCTTCTTGAAATCAATTATTCCATCGTTTATTGATTTATGTCCAAACACTCTAGTTATGACACTTAATCATTAAGAAAAAATAACAGTGAAACAAAGAATCAATTGCCCTTGACATCAACTTGTTGTTCAGTGGTGTCAAATGTCCGACAATTTGTTGCTTATGAATAAAAACGTACCTGAATTAAATTAAGTAAAATTCTATGTCACTATCAGTTTAGAGAATTTGGCCTTGCTTGAGGACCACATTTCAGTACCAGCTTTTCTAGACATGTGCCACAGCATACGGTAAAATTGGAAACACTCTGGGGTTGCCAGAGAAGTCCATGGCGGATGTTTTTCGTTCACAAATCAGCCACAGAATTTCCTTCAATGGCTACTGACGAAACCATAGATCTGGAATGCAAACTTCGATCTCGTTTCTGAGCATTAGCCGCCCGTGCCTGAATTTAGTTTGCATTCGTTTGTTCCGTTGTGGGGAGGTTGAATAAATGTCCACTTCCTTTGCTAAAGGTTGTAGGTTCGAGTCCCACTGAGGCACACCATTGAGTCAGCTCTTTAGCACCCCAGACAAAAGTAATACAAACGACTAGATAAGTCATTGTTGATATTATTTCAATGATTCAAAAGATTTCTGTTCTAATGGTGAACACGCAATCACGAGAGCAAATTTCCCGGGAAAGGACTAACTCCTTGTACCCACGAAGAACCGATACTCGAATATTTTACATGTCTGGCATGCTGTGTGGGATGACTATAAGTCACTGACGATTGGTGCCAAAGACACGGATATTCTTGATGCATACACTATAAGCAGTAGGCAAGAGCGTGTGTGCGTGTGCGCGCGCGTGTGTATGCATGAACGCTCGCGAGGGTGTGTATGTGTTAGGCCATAGTCCCAGCTCTCCTATCTTTCAGCTCCACGACTGCTTTTGGGGAGAAACGGGAACTTTGCATACTAGTCAGGTTTTTGTGTAATTTTGTTGGAAATTTAGGGGGAAAGTGGAAACTATACATTTTTGAAAATCTCATGGAATGACAAATCAGAAAATAATTGATTCCATTTTTTGCGGCCATCTTGGCAGCCATCTTGGATTTTCAAAAATGGCGCCGGTAAAATGGATTTTGTCCAATATCTACACTTTTGGGTCTCTGTTGGTTTTTATGGCTACACCTGCATTTCTCAGGTCAAGGAATTGAGAATTTTAATTTCTTGGGCGCCATCTTAGCAGCCTTTTTTAAAATGGAGCCCGTAAAATATATCTTACTCAGTATCTTTGATCTTGGGTCACTTAGAATGTTAGTTTTAATGGCTGCACCCACATTTTTGTGGTCAAGAAATCTGAAAATGCAACTGAGAAACATAATCAAAACCTCACTTATTAGCAGCCACATTTTCTAAATGCATTCTTCATGTAATCCAACACATATGATCACTATCTTACTTTCTTGTATATTTTGTTCGGAGCTTGTTTCCTTCAAGACACTTAAAACTAAACCAGTACCTAAACAACTTATTTACGTTTGAAGAACGTGAAAGTTTGTTTTTTTTGTAGTGTCAACAGTCTTTCAAAACTTTGAAATCAGTGTATGGATCATTACTATAGCCACCACTGTCATCAGGAACCACATCATCATCACTATTCTGACATTCAGCACTAAACTGACATACATCTGTGTAAGATAGGTTCTTTGATCGGCAAGAGCATCTTTGGGAAGAGGAATTGTTTTTGCACTGGCATCTAACCATCTCAATGATAGCCTCTGGCGCCGGAAGCTCCTCAGTTATGAGTGTTTCAGTTGGTCATCTTTGTCCTTATAAATTCATTCTGCAATGGACCAAGGAGCTCCTGTCGAGCAATGTCTGCCTGGCCCCACACTCTGGCTTGAATAAACACCCTCAGCACATGTTGTTTCAAAGCACCAATGGTTGGTGGACGTTTGTCGCTGTCAGCCACATGTTTACAGAAGAGGTACCATCTCAGCTCTGGGATGCTATTTGTGTCTATACCCTGTGGTGAGTATGCACATGTAAATTGGGGCTAATGTGCAAAGAAGATCACCTGTTACTTCATAAGCAGTACAAAAAGTCTGCTGTACATTGATATCATCGGTGTTTGCCTTCAAAATATATATTCAACCTACAGAATGGACCAGTGTTGTCTATCCATGTAAAAGCATGGAAAGCAGGAAGAGCTATTTGCTCGGACAGCACCTAATATTGTGCATATTGGATTCAACTTCACAATCCCAGATGCCATGGGGACTGAAGTATTTCTGAGAAGCCTGTCATAATAGGCAATGACGAGTAAGTTGAGCCTTTTTTGGTCATGGGAGAGGAAACGGTTCATTGGGATGTTCTTTATGTAAGTCTCATGTCTTATCTGGTACAGACTTACTTGACCCATTCTCTGCCTCCTTCTTTCTCTTGTGGCTTGTTTCAAAGAGTTGTCTTTGTGGGTGTCAAAAACCGGAATGATATCGTCATAATCTCTAGTTAAGAAAATCACTTCCATATTATCCACACGTGCAGTTTTGTGGCTTCGGTGAACACACTCATTGGATGTTGTTTACATGTTTTCTGGGTCTAAAACCACTTTTGCAGCTTGAGGACTGTCCTGTTCTAAGACGTCTGCCTTGGAAAGTTTCTGCTCAAGGTGGATTCGATTCCATTTGTCTGTGAATGACAGCATTGCCCCACTGGCAGCAAAGATTGCTCTTGGTATTAGGGTGAATTCATAGTGGCTGATTGCATGTTTCTGGTCGATTTGCCCAGCAGGCTACAACTTCTGTGGTTCTCGTCATTGATCCTCAGCCTGGTTACTGCTAAGCTTATCTGCCATCCGACTGTCAAAGGCAAAATGCATTTCCACTGAGTAGAGGAGAACTGGATTCCAAAGTGAACAGTGGAAATAATACCGAAATCTTCAAAAGATATGTCTCAAATGTCTTTTCAAAAAGATATAGATATACGCTGTTAATATACATGTAGGTTAATCTGCGATTCTGTGATTTCTTTAAATATTCTTGGGGTTCGTATCTGCTATTAAAATCATTTAGATTATATGTACCATTTTAGAAATTTTTTTCAATTCCTAAAACTAACGTTCTAAGTGACCCAAAAGCAGAAATACTGAGCAAAATGTATTTTACGGGCGCCATTTGTGAAATTTTAAGATGGCCACCAAGATGGCCGCCAATAAAATTAAAATTTCCAATTCATTGACTTCAAAGCTGCAGGTGTAGCCATAAAAACCAACATTCTAAGTGACCCAAAAGCGGATAAATTAGGCAAAATCCATTTTGCCTGTGCCATTTTTGAAAATCCACGATGGCCACCTAAAATAGAATCAATTATTTTCTGATTCGTTTCCAAAAATGTATAGTTTCCACTTTCCCCAAAAAATTCCAACGATTGTCAAAATTTGGACATAGTAAACCTGACTATACAACCCATCTACAGATATTCAAAAGTCAATTTCAAAAAAGAATGCGTTTAGTAAGAATTTTAATTTGAAAAAAATAACATCAGCTAATATGTTAGCCACCAGAACAACCAATGAGATGCCAGGAAAATAATGTATCTTTACCTTTCCCATTCCCAAGATGTCTGCTTCATGAAAACATTCGAGGACAGCCAGCAGATCCTATCCTGCTGGCTTGACTAACTTGTTTACAGTTACTGTTAACACTGAAAAGTATTAATTCTTGGATGGGTCTGCAAGTAATGGGCAGTTATCAAGGGCCAAGACTCATACACGTAAACCAGCAGGCAGCAGTTAGGAATTGAGGAAATCCAAGTCAAAAGGCAAGTGTCAAACTCAAAGTCTCATCATAGCCTACTGATACAATTCTTGGTATGTTCCTGAATCATTTGTGCTTCCGCAAGTAGCAGTTTTGAGCCAGCTAGGACACTGCTGAAACCATGAACTATTGAATGATTGTGCGACTTCACAATAGACTGGCAAGATGTCTGCCCCTTGTTGCATTCATGTCTCAGATTCTGCTAAAAATTCTGAGCTCCCGGAATTTTTGGATATTACGTAGTCTAAGGCTACTGCAAAAATGGATCAACACTGAGTGGAAGTGAACTATCATTGCTGAGAAGTTTCTAAGTTTTTTTTGAAAAAACAGAGCTCTTCAATCACAAGCAGCGTTACAGATACTTTGCGGATGCAACAAAAATTGAAATAGCTATTAAAAAAGAAAAAAAAACCAAGCTGGTGAAGGAAGCAATGTTGAGCCTACTAGAAAATTAAGGGTATTGTCACTGTCATTTCCATTTAACAGTGCTCAAAGAAATGTATATGTGTGGCCACCACAATGTTTCATTTGTCACAAATCAAAGCCTATCACAGAGAATTTCACAAACAAAAAAACTTGAAAACCTACCCCTGTTTCAAACACTCACCTGTAAATAGGCCTACCTATTCTCGATTCGAAAAACTCATTTATGGTAAACAATCTTTAGTTTAGGCTAGAGAAAAAAGAATTATTTGTCTTGAAAAATTTGCAGTATTAGCCGTCCCAATGTCAAAGGTACTGGCAGTAGTTTTTACCTTCATGTGAGTGATCAGCACTGCTTTTTATGTATAGTAATTCATTATCTTGAAAATTCAAATGTTGCTCCGATTTCAGGGTCTCGCATTTTGAAGATTCTTAAATAGAGAATTTTTAGCGTTCGGAAATTTTTTTACTCTTAAATTCATGTGCTATCTAAAACGGGAAGCATCAAAAGAATTAGCTCTGCGGTAAATAAGATGCTTTCCAATTTCACACAGAAACTATTGCCAAAATGACCATTCCTCTATTTTCAAAGGCTGAACTACAATTTTGGGATGATATTTTTTTTCCATGTCTTAAATTGTTCAAAGGCAACTGTACTGTGCAATCAATGCTAGTAATGATGCTCATTTCTCTTAATGCTTACTTTTGCTGAGAACTAACAAAATCAAATTTCACTCGTTGGCCGTACTGTGTGCTAAAGGGAAAAGCATTTTGGTTATCTGTTTCAGTAAAAGTATCATTGTAACAAGGCTGTAGTGTTTAGATGAAACGATATTCAGGGTCACAAAATTTTTCTATTCCGGGTAGGGTGCAGGCTTGCAGAGGTATTTTTTAAACTTTGTCATTTAAGTCGGGCTCAACATTATTTTGTGTTTCCTGGTCAACTCATGGAAGGCATTGAACCTTTTGTATGCAAGCTGTATTGCGACTCATCAAAAGTTAACAAAGCACGCTACTACATATTCAGGTTGAAATCTATGATGGAGTCATTTCTGCCTCCTAATCGTGATTGTTTGCTGTTACAAGCCAAAAGATCAAACTACCACCATGCCCTTCACAAATAAGCCTTGCAACAGCACGTCAGTGCACCATCTCCAGCTGGTAATGGGTGGCTGTTGGCGTTTGTTAGTCTGAAGTTGCACTGGATAACTCTGCCTTTAGCCCCAGAAAATGTCATGAAAAATTTTAATTACAAGTGTAAAATGAGAGGTTGTAGTACAAAAATTTGCTCCTGTTTGCCATGTTATAGGATGTGTGGCTCTAGAGATTGTGTAAACATAGTGTCTCAAGAAACAACTTTTAATGACAATAAACGACGATGGAGTGAATAAAGAAACATAATAAGTTTGTGCTGTTATCAAAGAACATTAAATCTGTAGCCAAATGGAAAATATTGACAACATTTTATCATGCTCATGGCTGTCTGGACTGCACGGTGTATCGTTCCCTGTGACAGTAGACAGTGAATTGCAGTGTGGATAATGATAATTAATTGCGACAATTAATGTAAGTGGTGAAAGTGAACTTATTGCAAAAACGTTGGAAATGTATGTTGTTCATACAGTATTTTTGTTGTGATATCAAATCTCCAAATGGTTAATAGTATTGTTCTTTTGGTAGGACTTAAGAATATATTAGTAAGTTTTCTGGCCTGCAACATGAGGCGCTGCTAAAATTTTTATTTTTCTCTTTTTGAGCAATTTTCCACGTAATGTCATAATATTTATCACTTTTGTGCCCACTAACTTCAAATGAACAAACCCCACTGAAATTATCATTCAGTTTTTGGCTAGTGTTGTTGGTTTTTGAAGATTTGTTTTATGTGCCAATTTTTAGATCAAATTTCTCGAAAACGTGCAAGTCAAACCTTGGGAACTTTTTAGATTCTTAAAGTATAGTACTCAATGACCTTAAAACACCAAAATTTTCTTGCCCCCAAAAAGTAGCCACGGAAGTGATTTTCAAGGCCTCCTAGAGTCGAATGGACTATGGCCTATGTGAGTGTGGGGTGCATAAAAAGTATCAGTTCCGAGAACCCTGTGTACTTTTGAAAGCTTCCAAATCCATCCATCTTCTCCATCGAAGTAGAAGGACTGTCAATTTGCTTTTGCTTCGAATCAGGCTCGTAAGTTTCTTGCCACGGAGGGTCAGATTCAGCCGCAAAGATGGAAATATTGCCATGGTAACTTAAGAAAGTTCAATTACAATCCCTTTTAAAATTCAATCCAGCAATGACGCTGCTTCGGCAGAACAGTTACGCCCATGACGGAAGTTGTTTTTGACACCAGAACATGGCTTGTGCAGTGGTCTTAAAACATTAGTTTGTCTCTATCATTCGTTTACTTACTTGCTGTAAATCCTGTCATCCTCTGTCTTGGAAGTCAAACCAGTACCATCCTGTGATACATAACACAGTTTAGTCAGAAAATGACACCTCTTGCATGTCTTAACTTCAACTCTGTAATAACACTTCTGAATGGGTAAGTGACTGCAGCGAGCCGAAAAATGATGCCGCATGTTTTCTGATAAGATAGTTGGTGTTTGAGAATTTGCAACCGTCGCACAGCAGTTGTTGTGACTAGCATTTCAAATCGGAGGAACTATCTGTTGCAAGGTATGTATATTCCTGTTACGACAACTTTGTTAAAAGTTGTTGAAAGTTCAACACTCAACCAAGACACTTGCGAAAAATATAGCGCAAGTCTTTGCAAAATATAGCCATAAATTACACGCAAAGCGTATGGTCGCATTAGGTTTATTCCCAAGTATTATCCATCTTCGGACCGCAGCCCAGGCTGAAGTAAAAATTACCAAGTACCGCTTAAGATGAATTCTCACCGTTTTGACGCCCACTTACGTAGTAATTAGTAGTTATAACGTCACCCCTGTTTGCACTTGGGGGCAGCACAATGTACTCATTGTCGTTTGCTTCGTGTTGTTCTGAAAATTAAATTCCCGATTAGCTTAATAGAAAAATACTGGGTTTCACGCTGTCGAAAATTTTGTTCGTTGATATCCCTTACACCTTATTCCCTTACACTTGTATGTTTGCATTTCCAACCGCTTAGAACAACTTTAAAGACTATGACTGAATTTCAAAGTAAACTGTGCAAAAATACTCACCGACGTCCTGTGGAAGGTTTGCTATACGTTTTAATTCATTTTTCAGTTTCCAGATTTCTTCCTTCGCATCATCTTTTTCTCGGATGTGCTGACGTTGCAGATCTTTTATTTCTTTGTCTTTCTTGTCCAAATTTTCATGGTATTCTGTTTCCTTACGTTCTAGTTCTTTGTTTTTCTTTTCCAAATTTGCATCGTATTCAATTTCTTTGCGTTTGAGTTCCATTTGTAGTTTTTTCTCAATTTCCATTGGCTCTTCAGCTAACTTCGCGTAATGATCCAGCTTACTTTCTAATTCACTCACTCGCTCTTTAAGATTCTTATTTTCAGCAATAAGCTTATCTCTCTTACATTGAAATTGCGCGTTTGCTAATTCAACGTTATTTTTATACTGTTTCAGTGCCGCCGCTGTTTTGTCGAGCTGTGCTTCTGAAGAGTTCGCCCTGGCGATGTGCGACTCCAGCGTTTCTTCAGCCTTTTCCATCCTTTTTCTGTACTCACGTGCAAACGCCTTCTCATCACTGAGTTCTTGTTGTAACTTTGACTTGCTTTTTTCATGCTCAATCACTTGGTTTTCCAGCTCACGAATACGTGAACTTAAAGCCATCTCTTTCTCAACATGGTTGGAGCAAAGAAGTTCAATTTTTAAACGCGCTTCGTCCAGCAAACATTGCTTATCTTGCACCAACTTCTCCAGAACAGCGTTTCTATTCTGCCGACGATACTTTCTAACATGTTGCATATTGTAGGACGATAATTCCAACACGTGTAAAATATTTTGAGTGGAGTAAGCAATCCTCCGCTTTCTAGAAGGCAGGTATTCTGTCGTTTTAACTTTAAGCTTGTATTCTGAAAGTGAATATTTGACAGCAGTTTCAATCCTTAGTTCAATTTGAGGTACTTTTTTTGAAACCAATATAAATTTCACATTTTTGCCAGATGTGTCTCTTTTGAGGCGCTTGTAATATTAGAACTAACACGATGCTCATTCATTTTTGGAGATTTGTAATAGGCATAGGTGAAAATACAAAATAAAAAAAAATGTTGTAATTGTTAAGTGTCATTGTAACGGGGCTGAAAAATAATTCCAAGGGATGCTAAACCTTATTTTGGGCTCTGAACAGGGTCTGTATTAATGAAATCTTTAAATGTGAGATGTAGTGAGAGGATATCTAGTGTAAGGGCCAAGATAAGAACAAAATGTCATATCTCCGTTTCAAAATTAGAACCGAAATCGTTCTAAGATGAGACCAGAAGCCTGTTACAGAGTAAGCTTAAGATTAGACTTCAGGCCTAAATGACCAAAATTTAGGACCAATATTACTGTAACCTGTTGAGGAACAAATTTAGTTGATATTTTCACAATCTTATGTCCCTAAACAATGTCAAATTGGAGATCGGAGGCTTTCGATTCGAGAACTGGCAAAGGCTGAAGAGACAATGCAGTGCGACATAGCTTCACACATGAAAGAATACCATACCAGGGTTTTCTCTAGCAAGCGAGATTCCCATTGCGCCCAAAATGTCAATAAAGCCCCATTTGGATTTTTAAGATCACGGCTATTCTTTAAACCAAAATTTAGCACACCGACTCGCTTAATCTTGTGAATTCGCAACAAGTGGCGGAAGCGTAGTTTATAATCTCACTTACTTCAAAAACCGACTTTTAAGTTAAAATTAAAATTAAAATTTCTCTCTAAGTCAAGACCCAACTTAGTATTCATGAAAAGGTCTTTTCTGAAATTTCGTCTTCGGTCTTAACTTAGTCCGATTCAGTGCAATGGGCCCACATTCGAGGCCTGCGCACGTCTGGTACAACGTGTATCAGACCGCCTCCAATTGTTTTGTTGTTTAGTCCGATTTTCGGTCTTCACTTAGACAAGTTTTCAATCTTAAGTTTTAAGTCAGTTTTCATGAAACGGAACCCTGGTGAAATCAATAAAAACAAGTTTTAGTGTCTCAGCGCATCCATGCTTTAAGGAATACTTGAGCACACTGACCCTTATTCATACTCCAAGTTCTTTGACATCATTAATATATATTGATAACTCGTAGATAGAGAAATAGCATTCAAGGTATGAATCTCACCTTTCGTAAGCTCGCGACGCATTTTCATGTAATAATCGAAATCCATAGCAGGCTTAACTATTGCAGGATTCATCGAAATAAGTTGTTTTTGCTCGTCTGTCATTGCTAGGTCCATCAACCGCCTTAAGAAACCGTCGCGGTAATGTTCGTTATTAAGCACAATCCAATATTCGTCCAGTTGACAAACACTGCTAAATTGTAAAGTGAATATGATAGAGCCTTCGCGAAGACTTGTAACTGTTGTTTTCGTGTCTATTAGGTCAACTTGTTGGGGTTTCCAATCGCGTGTAGAATATTGGACACTTTGACCATCATCCACCGAGACGTGCAGCTCACATTCAATAGCTGAAAAGAAAAATATGCATTGCACTCACTTTTTGGATCGTTTTAGAGGTATGTCACTGTATAGCAAGGGTACCAAGTCATAAAATTATTCACAGAATTATGAATATATAACCTTAACTTAGACAGAAACAGTAACTGGTAATGCCACATCAAATCGCTGTCGCAGAACTTCAACTTAGGTAGTTTAACCCTAGTAAGACCAAGCTCGTTCAATACAAATTTCGTCCATTTTCGTGTGTATAGTATTACTACATGTACTAATGTCAGCTTGGGCAACGAAGTTCGCGAGCAAACGATATTTGAAATAAATTGAAATGTTCAACTATGTTCAACTTACGAAAAATGACGAATGATCGTGAATAAAACTCTAAAATTCAAATTAAAAATGTCCAAAATCACCAAGTGTGCGGGTCTTAGCATTCTCTAACATTTATGGTGGAAAAGCTTCTCGGAGTTCCGGCAACATTTTGATCCTCAATTATCGTAACAGAACGCAAGTTAGAGCATCTTTGGGATGTCTGTACCTGGTATAAAGAATACGATTAGTTTCCACTGGTTTAATCTAAATTTTATCTGTCTTATTCGCCGAAGTCTGATACACCACATTTAAGTTATCTTCGCGAATTTTACAAGTATTTAAAGCAAGTCCTTGAAACGAATTTTGCTTGTGGTCGTCGTCATCATCATCGTCGTCGTCGTCGTCATCGTCACCACCACCACCATCACCACCACCACCATCACCATCACCATCACCACCATCACCACCACCAACACCATCACCACCATCACCATCATCATCATCATCATTATCATAACCATCACCATCATCATCATCACCATCATCACCATCATCATCATCATCATCATCATCATCATCATCATCATCATCATCGTCATCATCATCATAACTATTAATTGCAATCGCGTAAACCTAAAAATTATGATTTTCACGTAATTTCCACAGACAAGATTATTTTGAACTTGCAATTTTCTATTTCATTGTCTACAAAAATTTGTCAGGGATTTTAAGACCTTTTAGTCCGAGATTGCTGCTGTCAAAATTCAAGATTTTCCATCTTTTCAAGGAACACCAAAGTGTTCAATTCAGGCTCGAAGTCCTCAACAGAAAGTCTAAAACACATTTTTGTATCTAATAGAGCATGGAAAGAGAATTAAATAGTGTCACGAGAGTAACGGCATTTTCCGTGAAAAATCACAAGATTTAAAAAACACAATCTCGCGTTAATAAACCTCTGGCCATTATTTTCATACACTTCAACCTACTGTACTTAGTTAATGAGATCAAATTTTAAAGATACATATGCGTTTGCTGTTAGGTTAAGCCCACCACAGTTTCCGTGGGCAAGTGCCATAAGCGAAAAGCCACTTTTGCAATTTTCGTCTGCAGACATATTACAACACCTCAGCGTTCCACAGACGCAGCACGAGGACACACTGAGATTTGTCTGCTAAATTCTTGTATCTACTGATCAAAGCACAGGTTTTTTCGATTCGTGTCCAACCGTATTCTATTGAAACAGTCAGTCGGCCAAAATCAGAAATATGATGGCAAAATCTTATTGTGGCTCATTTAAAACCCCGGGGAGAGGTTATCAAGGCAGCAATACTCAATTCATCTTAGTAACACCCCTAAGTTTCAACAGCATGCATTCTGAGCAAGGCTGCCTGGTTGTAATACAAACTTAGTCTGGAACCTGAAAAAGCTGATACTGACTAACTAATGCCTCGTTACCGTGGCAACATTGTCACTTTGCTATGAATGTGACTTTCGTTTTCGCTAAATTTTTGCTAAAATACGTGACCATGTCGCCCGATTTATGGCAGATTCATAAAAAGACTAAAATCAAATTCTACGCGCTTTCTAATTTCAGAAAGTGTGTTTTTACCGAGAGAACCTAGTTTTGTTGACATTTTGACTACACACACAATGAATGATTGAGGTTTAATAATAAATTATTAAGTGGCAATGCCAATAAATGATTTGGAATCCCTCGGAGAATAATAGTGTAGTCAAGATGCCAAATTTACCACCATGTATCCAACGGCGTTTTTACCTCAAAAGGTGTAACCCTGTTGTTCGCGGTATAGTCAAAATCCCGACACCCTATTTCAAAACTATTTCAAATTTACAAACCTTTGTCCTTTAATGATGATTCAAGCTGGTCTGCAACGTGTCTTTGGCTATCTATCTTTTTCAAATATTTGATAAGCACAACAAATGCTTGAGAACCCAGTTTTGGAAGAATAAGCAATAATTTGCGGATC
Organism: Phoronis australis; assembly: GCA_002633005.1. Classification (NCBI taxonomy): domain Eukaryota; kingdom Metazoa; phylum Phoronida; family Phoronidae; genus Phoronis; species Phoronis australis. Next base: position 644,623 of record NMRA01000053.1, read on the forward strand.
TTGTCTGTATCTGTTTCTTGGTTGTCGATTGTTTCTTTCAGATGACAAGTTATTACTTTCTTTTGCAGTAGATAGTCAAGAAGCCCTCCCTTGATGATCAGGTTGCGAGCCATAAACAACGAGTTTTCCCGCAAGGCACTCCTTTGCTCTTCGGACATCTCTTTTGACACCTCTTTTCTTGGTTGGTCTGGGGGTAATAAAGATATATATGTGAGTAGCACCAGGCCTTGGTGCTAAAAAAGATGTGATTGCTATGTGCAAAAATAAGGTACTCTAAAAGCACTTACCCCTCCCCTTCCAATATGCCATCATAATTTCCACAATAATGAGGAAAATATACAGAAATAATCTGAAAGAAAATTCAAGACAAAATAATAGTTTTATTGGAGATTTCCTATGCGTGCCATTTTTCAGTTAATTATGGAGAAAGGGCAAGAATTCAAAAATAAGAGTTGGCGAATGGTGTCACTGGATGCAGACACTGAATAAGCTGTTCACATCTACTGCAGAATCCAGCGCAATGACGATGACGCCGTCTGAATTGGCAGCATCGATTCTCGATAACCAGTTTTATGCTGCCTTTACAAGCTTTTAAGTTGTTTCTGAAGGTTTGGCCGGAATAGATTCGTCGTTAGCCTATTAATCGCTCTTGAAATCCTATTACAGTACTTGTTCGGCTGCGGAGCACCATTGTGCAAATAAAGTGAACGCGTTACTTGTTGCTTTGGCGTTTCTCGCAGGTAGGCATCTCTTTGAATATTTTTTGTTGGTAGAGTTGCCTGATATTTACATACTGTTGTCTCAGATACCACAGAAACGTTAGTTACATGGCGCTGTGTTGCATGCCATTTATTCTCAACAATTGGTCATCGACGCCGATTTTCTGAAAGTCAAGGCACGATTTTCTAATAAAAACTGTTACGGACTCCCATCTATTGGCTGTTGCATAAACCACAGTTGAAGTTACTGTATAACTATAGGTGGCGCGCTAGTCGCCGCGCATGTGCAACCCCATTTTTCTTTGGTGACGAATTTTGAACTGAGACGTGTTTCTTGTTCGTTCCCATGTCATCCCACACAATTTCGTGTGTCATTAACAAAAACTGTAAAGCTGTATTTCACCCTCTTTATCTGGCTGAAAACAAAACTCAAGTTAAGCTCGGTGTTATAAGACGTGCTATATTTGCAGTCGATTTGCATTGAAAGTTTTTGTGACTTCTTGTAGGAGTCAATCGTTCTGCTATCAAATGGTCTTTTCTGAATCTACTTTTCAGTGTACATAACATTGTTCTCTTAACATCTTCCTTCCAAGCGTGAGTGTCCACTTTATGATTTTTTCATCAAAATGCACTGAGTGTACATTCAATGTTACCATGGTCATCTCCGCCGTCGTGGTGGTCGTGGTGGTCGCCGCCGTCATCACCAAAACTATTATTTGCACGAAATGAATTTTCAGATGCTTGTAATCACGTAAACTTAAAAATTATGGCTTTCACGTAACTTTCACAGACCAGAATATTTCGAAAATTTGAACTTGCAACTTTGTAATTTTGTTTCCTACAACTTGTCAATACTTTCAAATACTTTAGAGATTGCTGGTGTCAAAATTCAAAACTTTACACCCCTTCAAAGAACATTGGAATATCCGTCTTGAGGACAGTCGTTTTCTCAGGCTCAAGTCCTTAATAAAATTTTTGTACCTAATGGAACAAGCAAGCAAAATGAGCAAGTGTCACGGGAGTGGCGGCATTCTTCGTGAAAATCACAAGACTTAAAAAACTCGATCACGTGATAATAAACCTCTGCCCGTCATTTTCATACACATCGGCCAACTGCACTCAGACACTGAGATCAACACGAATTCTAATGATACACATGCAATTACTGTGGATAGTTTCAACAACTGAGATTAGGTCACGCCCACCATAGTTTCCGTTGATAGGTTCCACAAGTGCAAGGCCACTTTTGCAGAAGTCCTCCCCAAACATATTAGAACAACGGTCCAGCGTTCCGCAGGCGCACCACTAGAACACCCTGAGCTTTAATCGTAAAATTCGTGTATCTACTGAACACAGCACTGTAAGGCTTTTCCGATTTGTTTCCCATGATATTTCACTGAAATTGTTACGGTCAGTAGGCCAAAATCAGAAATTTTAAATGTAATATCAAATACACGTTAGAAGCCCGCAATCATGGTCAAATCGTATTGTTGCTCGCCCGTGAGACCTAGGGGAGTGGTTGTCAAGTCAGGGATACTCATTTCCTCTAAGTAACACCTTTAAGTTTCAATAGACGCAGCATGCATTCTGAGCAATGCTGCCTGCTCATAAAACAAACATAATCTCGAAACTGAAAGTTCTGATAATGACTAACTAGTGCAACATTGTCCCTTTGCTATCAATGTGACTTTCGTTTTCGCTAAATTTTGTCACATTAATAAAAAGTCTAAGATCAAATTCTACGCGCTTTCTCCTTTCAGAAAATATGTACTATTACCGAGTTAGAGCCTAGTTTTGTAGACATCTTGACTGCATACACAGACTTGTCGTTGAAGTCCTACATAACCTAAACAATGAATGATAGATGTTTAATAATTAATTATTAAGTAGTATTATCAATTAATGATCTGAAATCCCTCAGACCATAATAGTGTAGCTAAGATGACAAATTTACCACCATGTATCCGACGGCGTCTTTTCCTTAAAATGTGCAACCTTTGCTGTTTGCGGCATAATAAAGTCTCAGCGCCCTGTTGCAAAACTATTATGTTTACAAACCTTGATCGTTTAAGGATGGTTCAAGCTGGTCTGCAACGTGTCGTTGACAATTTCTCATTTTCAAATATTTGATAAGCACAGCAAATGCTCGAGAACCCCGTCTTGGAAGATCGTCCAATAACTCGCAGATTTTATTCTTATCTGTTTTTTGGGCGTGGATTCTTTCTTTCAGATCACAAGTTATTACTTTCTTTTCCAGTAGATAGTCAAGAAGATCTCCCTCCTCAACAACCAGGTTGTGAATCATAAAGGTCCGATTTTCCAGCAAGGCATTCCTTTGCTCTTTGGACATCTCTTTTGACATCTGTTGTGGTGGTTGGACTGGAAGTAATAACCATACAAGTGTGGGGTAGTACCAGGTTTCTGCATGTAAAGGACATGTGAGCGTTAAACTAAAAAAGATTTCCAATCTCCACAATAATGAGGAAAAATATACAGAAAGAAACTGAAAGCAAAATTCAAGACAAAATACTAGTTTAATTGGAAACTCATTACATGTTCCGCGTTCCAGTGAAAATGGAAAAATGGCAAGAGTTCAAAAATAAGAGTTACAGAAGAATATCCCTGTGTGCAGAAACTCAAGAAGATTGTCACAACGGTCGCATAGTCCCGTGCAACGACGCCGAAGCCGTCCGAATTGACGTCGATTCTCGATAGCCAGATTTGTGCTGCCCTGGTGAGCTTTTAGGTAGTTTCTGAAGGTTTAGTCAGATTTGATCCGTCTTTAGCCTTAATTGTTCTCGAACTCCTGCCACAGTACCTGTTGGGCACCGGTTGTTAATATATAACGAACGCGTTACTTGTTGTCTTGGCGTTTCTCTTGCTTGGGCATTTCTTTGAATGTTTTTTTTTTTTGTAGATAGAGTTGCCAGATTTTTACATATTTTTCTCACAGATATCACAAAAACGTTGGGTACTTGTCGCTGTGTTCCACCATTTTTATTTTAACCACTTGGTCACCAACGCTGATTTTCAGAAAGTCCAGGCAACATTTTCTAATGCAAAATCAAAATTTGTATTTTGCCCTCTATATCTGGCTGAAACAAAAACTTGAGTTAGACTTGGTGTTCAACGATTCTTTACCACGATAGGATTCCATTTCCTTTTCCAGCAAGAACATCAAAACCATCAGCAAATAATAAAAAAACACGCTTCAGAGATTTTTGTGGTAGCCTAACTATGAATATTCGTGTTGCCCGTGACTTGAATTGGTAATGGAATGGAATCCTATAAAATTTTGAAACGTTATGAGATCAATTTTCTGATTTCATTTTTTCGTCAACTAAACAGGGCAAAGTGCAGGGAAACGTTCAGTAAGAGTTTCTCTCTGCGAGAAAGTTATTGAGCTTGACCCATATTTAAACTAGAGAATTGATATCCGTGTGCATTCATCAACAGTCAACTGATTGTTCAAAGATCTAATTCAATTCTAACCCAGATTAAATCACTTTTCCTCTATTTTTCTTTCTTGATTAAGAGCAAGAGGGGTGTCAACACAAAAAATAAAAACAACAATAAGATATTACGTATGGACCAAAATGTTGTAATTTGCGATACTCAAACACAATCTCAAAAAAGTACTTACGCAGACGTTTGAAACTCACAAAATATGGAAATGTAATTCAACCTATTAACACACTGACGTCATGCAACGAAGAAATTGGTTTGAAATTCAGTCACTATTTAAGTTAATTTGTCTTTTCAGTAACCTGTATGAATCTTGCATATATGCCAGAGATACACCTGTCTGTAATGGGAAGCAGATTCCGAGACTCACACACTGCTTTGTGGATGTGTACAAGGAAAATCCCTCACACCAAGTATCAAAATTCAAGGAAAATTTAAAATTGTATCAAACACCCAATAGCGTCTCTAACCCCTTTGAAAAATCATGAAACGCTGTTAACCATTTTATTTCAGTCAAAAAGTAGGATAGTGTTTCAAGTTTTTTTGAATCGAGAGATGACTTTGTATGCAAAATGAATTGTCACTCAAGTCACACAAAATGCCCCTAAAGAAATAGAAAATTTAAAAAAGCGTACGTACAAAGAACTTTTGAGGTTTTAGACAGAGTATAATAATTTTATAAAACAAAATCTAGGTACAAAGCACTTACTTTGGGAAATAATCGAGGAATTTTGAATTTTAAAGAAAAAAATAACGATTATTTGGCTTCCCGTCACGTGATGTCATTAGTCGTAGACGTTCATCTGTTGACAGTAAATATGTAATGGTGGATAGTTATGCTTGTGTAAGAGAGAGCAAGCTTGACAATTGCTGTGAAGACAGGCACGGAGATGAGGATGAAGACGACACTTACGTCATAGGTGAAACAGTTAATGAGTTATACTTGGCCGCATCGACCGACTTTGGCGAGTGAAGCCGAGTCGGAGCCCAATCAGTCTGCAGACAGTCTTGATTTCAGACTGGTAACTAAAGCCTTTCACTGAATCACGGTATAATTTTCTAACCACTTTAGTGTCGAGTAAGTTTTTAACCGAACTGTCTAAGCTCACTCGTGAATAGCGGACACTGATTTCATTTCTTCGAATGACGATTGCGTTTGTGAGGAACAATTATATCTAATTGTAGTGGTGCTACCTGGATATTACTTCTGGTAAATGATACTCGTTTCTCTCTTATATGTTACAAAATCATGATTATTTTGGTCCAGTGTCCGTCTCCAACCTCTGAGTCGGATGCTGTCGTGATCTCAAACTATTTGCGTGTAATCTCAATCCCATTTTCTAATATTGGGCATTGATGTATATGTGGATTGCACACATTCCTACAAATTGTTAAACAATAATTAAGTGATGCAAAGGTACTGCAATCACATTCATTGTCTCAGTCATTATTTGATGCTGACAACCACGTTCCCAGCAATAGATCTCCATGAAATGCCCCTACACGTTGGAGAAACCTTCGTCAAATCTTCGTTTCTGCGACAGATCGAAGCACGGTTCTTCATGATGGGTTGAGCACAGCGTGGTTCCCAAACTTTTCGCTTGCTCCACCAACTCACGAACCCGTGCCGTTTCTAGGCGATAATAGGGTCATTTGGAAACGCAAAAGCTGAAATTTCGTCTATCCGACTGCTGTTACTGCATCCTCTGTACACTGCATATTTCCATAATACTCAATCGAACTCAGTTTTTGAGACCACTTCGGCTCGCGGCTGCAAACGCATGATTTGAATATTTTACAACACCATCGATGCTGTATTTCTTACAATGTCCAGTTAAGAAACAGGCCTGATAAAAAATAAAACATTAAAGCTACTTTCATTTCGTCTTCCTCATCGCATCTCCATTCTTCCCATTCCTCGCCTATCCCTTCCATATTTTGTGCAGTCAATACTTTTTGAAGGTAAGTCTTTCCATTCTAGGCAAGTTATCTAAATCCAACAGTACTTTTTCCCGTCCCCAATCCGTGGTTTCTATTGCATGACGTTGTCTGTTAACTAAACATGAATGTTTTGAAATGAGCTCTTACCAATCCTACCTTCGTCATGGACATAGTGCTGTGAATCACTGGCCGGAGCGCATGACTGTGAAAAAATACAATACTGTATGAACTATTGAAATAAAAACAGAGTGCAGGTGACCTAGTGCTTTTTTCGGTACATCAGGTGGGTTTAGGCAGCAAAGCCGGGCCCATTATACTAATTACCTGATTATGACTCATGGGGACCCGACATCATGGGATTCCGACTATGGACATCTGGTTTGAATTCTAATTTGATTAATGGTTTATTCAGCAATACTCTAACGTCCGGACAATCCGCTTGATTTAGTTGATTTCAAGTGTAGTATTAGTTGGACCGAGAATGTCAACCCTCGGAAATGCACGTGCTTGTCAACTGATGGCAAATGGAACGTACTGCATACGCTGAAACTGTATGCATTCCCGTAACCTTTGAAAGACACCTTTAAACATATTTAAACTGATTGAAAAAACCCAGAGATGCATGTCAACACGTCTTCGTCAAGATACTACCTGAAACCTAAATTTCAAATTTTATTTTAACTGTAATCAGGCGGTGAATAATTTGCCTAGAAATATTTGGAATAAATCCTTGAGGATTTGGCTGTTTGGGATACCTAAACAGACATTTAACCCTTTGGGTTGACAAGTGGCCCTTACAGGTAGGTTTACAAGTTTTATGCATTTGGCTCCAGCCTTCACAATGTTTGAAACGACAACATTGAACTTACGTGCTGAAACTCCTCCACGCTCTTGCTGCTTAGGGTTTTCGTGTTGCTGTTGGGTGTACTCGTTTCGTCTAAGCACATTGGAATGGTTTGTTCAGGCGATTCTACGTTAAAAAACAACATAATAAACAATCGCCTTTCGCTACGTGTTCAAGATGAAAATTTCGGGTATTAGTCGAGTTCTAGAGCAAAATAGTGGCAAAGCTCAAAGGTAAATACCAACGCAAGCCGTTGTTATGGGCCCATAAAAGATGTAAGATCACGTGTAAAATTACTTTGCCTCCTGCAAACGCATATTTTGATTATATTTCAACACCATCGATGCTGTATTTCTTACAATGTCCAGTTAAGAATCAGGCCTGATAAAAAATAAAACATTAAAGCTACTTTCATTTCGTCTTCATCGTCGCATCTCCATTCTTCCTATTCCTCGCCTATCCCTTCCATATTTTATGCAATCAATACCTTTTTGAAGGTAGGACTTTCCATTCTAGGCAAGTTATATAAATCCAAAAGTACTTTTTCCCGTCCCCAATCCGTGGTTTCTATTGCATGACGTTGTCTGTTAACTAAACATGAATGTTTTGAAATGAGCTCTTACCAATCCTACCTTCGTCATGGACATAGTGCTGTGAATCACTGGCCGGAGCGCATGACTGTGAAAAAAATACAATACTGTATGAACTATGGAAATAAAAACAGAGTGCAGGTGACCTAGTGCTTTTTTCGGTACATCATGTGGGTTTAGGCAGCAAAGCCGGGCCCATTACACTTATGCCTGACTATGACTCATGGGGACCCGCCATCATGGGTTTCCAACTATGGACATCTGATTTGAATTCTAAATTGATTAATGGTTTATTCAGTAATACTCTGACGTCAGGACAATCCGCTTCATTCAGTTGATTTCAAGTGTAGTATCAGCTGGACCGATAACGTCAACCCTTGCAAATGCACGTGGTTGTCAACTGATGGATGACGGCAAATGGAACGTACTGCATACGTTGAAACTGTATTCATTCCCGCAACCTTAGAAAGATACCTTTAAACATGTTTAAATTGAATGAAATAACCCAGAGATGCATGTCAACACGTCTTCGTCAAGATACTACCCGAAACCTAAATTTCAAATTTTATTTTAACTGTAATCAGGCGGTGACTAATTTGCCTAGAAATCTTCGGAGTAAACCCTTGAGGATTTGGCTGTTTGTATACCTAAACAGACATTTAAGCCTTTGGATTGACAAGTAGCCAAAACATCCAAATCATGTAGGTCTACAAGTTTTATGAATTCGGCTCCAGCCTGCACAATGTTTGAAAATAACAACATTGAACTTACGTGCTGAAACTCGTCCACGGTATAGCTGCATAGGCTTACAGTGCTGCTGTTGGGTGTACTCGTTTCGTCTAAGCACTTTGGAATGGTTTGTTCAGGCGATCCTACGTTAAAAACAACAGAAGAAACAATCGCCTTTCGCTTCGTGTTCAAGATGAAAATTTCGGGTAACAGCCGAGTTGTGGAGCAAAATTGTGGCAAAGCGCAAAGGTAAATACCAAAACAAAGCATTGTTATGAGCCCATAAAAGATGTAAGATCACGTGTAAAATAACTTTGCCTCCTGCAAATGCATGTTTTGATTATTGTTCGACACCGTCGATGCTGTATGTCTTACAATGTCCAGTTAAGAAAGAGGCCTGATAAAAAATAAAACATTAAAGCTACTTTCATTTCATCTTCCACATCGCATCTCCATCCTTCCTATTCCTCGTCTATCCCTTCCATATTTTGTGCAGTCAATACTTTTTTGAAGGTAGGTTTTTCCATTCTAGACAAGTTATCTAAATCCAAAAGTACTTTTTTCCAGTCCCCAATCCGTGGTTTCTATTGCATGACGTTGTCTGTTACTTAAACTAGAATGATTTGAAATGAGCTCTTTCCAATCCTACCTTCGTCATGGACGTAGTGCTGTGAACCACTCGCCGGAGCGCATGACTGTGAAAAAAATACATTACTGTATGAACTATGGACATAAAAACAGAAATGCAGGTGGCCTAGTGCCTTTGAGGTACATCAGGTGGGTTTAGGCAGCAAAGCCGTACCCATTACACTAATTACCTGATTATGACTCATGGGGACCAGACATCATGGGTTTTCAACTATGGACATCTGATTTTAATTCTAATTTGATTAATGGTTTATTCAGTAATACTCTAACATCAGGACAATCCGCTTGATTTAGTTGATTTCAAGTGTAGTATCAGTTGGACCATAGACTATAGTACATGGACCGCCAACTCCGTATACTTTCAATGGACGAAATCTGTGAGCTTACGCACAAGCCTTTACGTCATTATTCACTGGCGACACCTGGCTAAATTATCTGGTGTAATTTCCGGCAAGTACGTCGTCTGCTAATCATGGTCGGTTGCTGTGTGGCCGGTTGTTCGGCTACGCAGGCGAAATGCAGAGGCGTTAGCTTCCATAGTGTACGGAGACCCCAAAATCCGTTGTGGGAGAAAAAGTTATGTTCTCGCGTC
>NMRA01000053.1:655297-727793 GCA_002633005.1 Phoronis australis
TAGGCCTATGTGAACCGTAAATCAAAAACTGTCCGATAACTATGCTGCTATTGGGCAAGCAGACGACATAAAGGGTCGGAACCGAAGTTTGAATTTTGAAATTAATTACCAGTAGCATTGCCAAAAGTACTCACAATACCAACACTTCTACTATTGAAAGACTTTGAAAAGCGTTTCAATACCGAAATTAATATAAATTAATGTTTTTTTCGCTGTTTTGGACAGTAAAGTAGATGCAGGTATTTCTCGTCAAATTAAAACTGACCGGAAACTGCAGCAGATAGGTCAGGAGAGTTCAACTCAGCTCGTAAGAATATGCCGGAGTTGTGAATCTGTTGTCTATAATCTATGGTTGGACCAATAACGTCAACCCTCGCAAATGCACGTGGTTGTCAACTGATGGATGACGGCAAATGGAACGTACTGCATACGCTGAAACTGTATTCATTCCCGCAACCTTTGAAAGATACCTTTAAACATATTTAAATTGAATGAAATAAACCAGAGATGCATGTCAACACGTCTTCGTCAAGATACTACCTGAAACCTAAATTTCAAATTTTATTTAACTGTAATCATGCGGTGACTAATTTGCCTAGAAATCTTCGGAGTGAATCCTTGACGATTTGGCTGTTTGGATACCTAAACAGACATTTAACCCTTTGGATTGACAAGTGGCCAAAACATCCTTATCATGTAGGTCTACGAGTTTTATGAATTCGGCTCCAACCTGCACAATGTTTGAAAATAACAACATTGAACTTACGTGCTGAAACTCGTCCGCGCTCTGACTGCATAGGCTTACCGTGCTGCTGTTGGGTGTACTCGTCTCGTCTAAGCACTTTGGAATGGTTTGTTCATGCGATTCTAAGTTAAAAAACAACATAAGAAACAATCGCCTTTCGCATCGTGTTCAAGATGAAAATTTCGGGTAACAGCCGAGTTGTGGAGCAAAATGGTGGCAAAGCTCAAAGGTAAATACCAAAACAAAGCGTTGTTATGGGCCCATAAAAGATGTAAGATCACGTGTAAAATAACTTTGCCTCCTGCAAATTTATGTTTTGATTATTGTTCGACACCGTCGATGCTGTATGTCTTACAATGTCCAGTTAAGAAAGAGGCCTGATAAAAATAAAACATTAAAGCTACTTTCATTTCGTCTTCCTCATCGCATCTCCATCCTTCCTATTCCTCGCCTATCCCTTCCATATTTTGTGCAGTCAATACTTTTTTGAAGGTAGGTCTTTCCATTCTAGGCAAGTTATCTAAATCCAAAAGTACTTTTTTCCCGTCCCCAATCCGTGGTTTCTATTGCATGACGTTGTCTGTTAACTAAACATGAATGTTTTGAAATGAGCTCTTTCCAATCCTACCTTCGTCATGGACGTAGTGCTGTGAACCACTCGCCGGAGCGCATGACTGTGAAAAAATACAATACTGTATGAACTATGGAAATAAAAACAGAGTGGAAGTGGCCTAGTGCCTTTTTCGGTACATCAGGTGGGTTTAGGAAGCATAGCCGGGCCCATTACACTAATTACCTGATTATGACTCATGTGGACCCGACATCATGGGTTTCCAATTATGGACATCTGGTTTGAATTCTAATTTGATTAATGGTTTATTCAGCAATACTCTAACGTCCGGACAATCCGCTTGATTTAGTTGATTTCAAGTGTAGTATCAGTTGGACCCATAACGTCAACCCTCGCAAATGCACGTGGTTGTCAACTGATCGATGACTGCAAATGGAACGTACTGCATACGCTGAAACTGTATTCATTCCCGCAACCTTTGAAAGATACCTTTAAACATTTTTAAATTGAATGAAATAACCAAGGGATGCATGTCAACACGTCTTCGTCAAGATACTACCTGAAACCTATATTTCAAATTTTATTTTAACTGTAATCAGGCGGTGAATAATTTGCCTAGAAATATTCGAAGTAAATCCTTGAGGATTTGGCTGTTTGGATACCTAAACAGACATTTAACCCTTTGGATTGACAAGTGGCCAAAACATGTAGGTCTACAAGTTTTATGAATTCGGCTCCAGCCTGCACAATGTTTGAAAATAACAACATTGAACTTACGTGCTGAAACTCGTCCACGCTCTGGCTGCATAGGCTTACCGTGCTGCTGTTGGGTGTACTCGTTTCGTCTAAGCACTTTGGAATGGTTTGTCTAGGCGATTCTACGTTAAAAACAGCATAAAAACAATCGCCTTTCGCTTCGTGTTCAAGATGAAAATTTTGGGTAACAGCGGAAATGTGGAGCAAAATGATGGCAAAGCTCAAAGGTAAATACCAAAGCAAAGCGTTGTTATGGGCCCATAAAAGATGCAAGATCACGTGTAAAATAACTTTGCCTCCTGCAAACGCATGTTTTGGTCATTGTTCGACACATTCGGTGCTGTATTAATTACAATGTCCAGTTAAGAAGCAAGCCTGATAAGAAATAAAACATTAAAGCCACTTTTAGTTCGTCTTCCTCATCACAACTCCATCCTTCCTATTCCTCGTCTATCCCTTCCATCTTTTATGCCACCAATACTTTTTTGAAGGTGTCTTTTCCATTCTGGCATGTCATCTTCATCCAAAAGTAATTTTTTCCCGTCCCCAATCCGTGGTTTCTATTGCATGACGTTGTCTGTTAACTTAACATGATTGTTTTGAAATGAGCTCTTTCCAAACTTACCTTCGTCATCGCCGTACTGCTGTGAACCACTCGGTGGAGCACAGGACTGTGAAATGAAAATAGAGCACTTTAGAAACTATGGACATCAGGTTAAAATTCTAATTTTATTAAATGGTTTATTCACTACAATAGGATTTATTTTGAGATGATTTCAGTGTAGTGTCAGTTGGCGTTAGAACGTCAACCCTCGTCAATGCACACGGTTGTCAACTGATGAATAAGGGCAAATGAAACGTACTGCACACGCTCAAACAGAATGCATTCCCACAACCGGTGAAAGCTACCTGTAAACATAACTAAACTGAATGAAATAACTCAGAGCTGCAGGTCAACAAGTCTTGATTAAGATACTACCTGAAACTAATTTCAATTTTGATTTTTAATTGGAATCAGGTGGTGAGTAACTTGCCTTGACAAATTTGAAATAAATCCTTGAGAATTTGGCTGTTTGAATACCTAAACATACTTTTAACCCTTTGGATTGACAGGTGACCCTTGGGTCTATAACAATTTTATGAATTAGGCTCCAGACTGAACCATGTGTGAAAATGAAAACGTTGAACTTACGTGTTGGAAATCGTCCGCGCTCTGGCTGCATAGGCCTACCATGCAGCTGTTCTGTGTATTCGTTACGTCTAACCACATTGCAAAGGTTTGTTCAGTCGATCCTGAGTTGAAAAACAACATAAGAAACAATCGCCTTTCGCTTCGTGTTCAAGATGAAAATGGGTAACAGCTGAGTTGCGGAGCATAATGACAAATATAAGCTCAATGGTCAAAACCAACGGAAAGCGTTGTTATGAAACCATAACTGTGCAAGTTCACGTTTAAAATAAATTCACCTCTTGCAAACGCAAGTTTCGATCCCTATTCAACGCCGTCAACGCTTTTAATTCATTCTCCTCATCACACCTCCATTCTTACTTTTTTCTGTCCCTTCCATATTTTGTGGCCGGCACTACTTTTTAACGGTAAGCTTTTCCCTTTCTGGGCATGTTATCTGTAAGTTATTCTTTCCTGTTCCCAATCCATGCTTTCTATTGCATGACGTTGTCTGTTAACTATACATGTATGTTTTGAAGTGAGCTCTTTCCAATCTTACCTTCGTCATCGACGTAGTGCTGTGAACCACTCGCCGGAGTGCGTGACTGTGAAACAAGATACAGTGTTGTATGAAATATGAACAAAAGGTTTGAATACTAATTTGATTAATCGTTTATTCTGCAATACTCTAACGTCACCACAATAGGCTTCATTTCACGTGTAGTATTAGTTGGACCGAGATCGTGAACCCTCGCCAATGCAACTGATGGGTGAGAGCAAATGGAACAAATTGCACACGCTGAAACTGTTTTTATTTCCACAACCAGTGAAAGCAACATTTTAACATATTTAAATTGAACAATCCAGAGTGCATGTCAACACGTTTTCGTCAAAATACTGCCTGAAACCTCAATTTGAAAAAAAATGATTTGGAATGTAATTAAGTAGTGACTAATTCGCCTTGAAATATTTGAAATAAAGCCTTGAGGCTTTGGCTGTTTGAATACATAAACACATTTTAACCCCTTGGATTGAGAGGTGGACCTTAGAAATACAACAGTTTTATGAATCAGGTTCCAGCCTGCGCGATGTTTGGAAATAACAACGTTGAACTTACCAGTGGGAACTCGTCTGAGCTCTGATCACTCACTCTTTCCATACAATTGGTAATTATGTCCGCTGCGTCCAACCGGTTTAGAAGTGTTTGATCAGACGACTCTGCATAAAAACATCAAACAATTGTCTTTCACTTCGATTTCAAGACGAAATTTTCTGGAAACAGTAGACTTACTGAGCAATATGATGGCAAGTTCAGACTCAAGGGTCAAAACCAACGCAAAGCGTTGATATTCCCCGTAGTCCGTTGCAAACGGCATGTTTTTAAACGTGCTTCTCAGCTTCATGTAAGTTATAAGGTGACAAAAACTTGAACACAAAGGGATAGTTGAAACATACAGGAATGACTACATGTAGTTCCTCACCTTCTTAAACTAACTTCAATCCATACAGTTTGAAAACAGATTTTATCAGATTCAACAATCAAATAAAAAAATCGAAGTAGGACACAGCCTTAGGCATTCAAAATTGGCAGGTGTTGTATACACTAAGCGTAATCGCGACTTTCTCGGAAATTGTATTCCATAGAGAGTTTTGTTCGTAAGGCGTTATTTAATTCGCGGTAAACGGGCAAATTTGAATTAATCATGATGCATATTCTTATTTATTTTTCACATGAACTTAACTTATTTTACAATCCCAACGACATAACATCATCACATTCTCGTGGAAAATCGTGATATTGAAAATGGCTCATTCTTATGCTGTGCTCTTCGGGGTAAAGTATCATAAACATGTCGAAAAAATCATGAAATGCAGTTCTTTGAATCGAGTGATAACTTTATAGACAAACTAAAATTACAAACTAAACAAAAGTGTTACTTTCACAACTTCGCCCTCCTGCTCAAAGCTCCGTCCTTCATATTTATTTCACCTTGGTTCTTTCCATATTTTGTGCCAGTCAACACTTTTTTGAAGGTACAGTATATCATTTCTCATTTCATTATTTACGTCAACTTCTCGACAAAATGCCGAAAAGACAGCATCAACCACAGAATCAACTACTTCTGTCAGCTTATGAATAGTATTCACGTATAAATGAAATGTTCCAGTTAGCGTTTTTAAGTACAGGTGAGTAGAAGTCTAAATAATCCACCGTTTTTGGACTTCGTGACCTACATGTACCAGCCTTTTCCGCGCTACATCGTGACACAACATATTGACACGGTATGGAGTAAATTAGCGCATTAATGAGACAAGCCTGCACGAGTTGTCGTGTAAAATCCGTACACGTTAGCAAATGACACGTTTTAGCCTTCCATTGCCTTCAGGCAAATTAACTGGAGCAGGGTGTTTTAAATGCTAACAAGTGAAAGAACAATTGTTCCTGGTTCATGGAGCCCCTGTTTCTAGGATTTTGTGCAGATTTGTTTTTAATATGCACGGCAGACGGTTGAACTTGGACACCCTTGAAATTCTGGGTCGAAATGTTGTAAACCATGGTGCATTTTTATCTGCAGTGTGCTGTTGACGACCAGAACCAAGCTTACCTTTCTTCTGACACTGTTGCCCTGGACCCGCGTCAGGTGTTTCTGTCTATGGAACAAAAATAAGTAACATCCAATATTATGTTATGACATTGATCGTGCAGATTGTAACTATGATGATCTACTTTTTTACATTAGATACATTCTCTCATGGAACTTCCCATACATAAGGCAAGTCAAATATCGAAGTGTGTCATCGCGTGTTTGACTGTCATTTGGCGGTCGACAGGTGGGGCAAACAATAATAATGTAGATGCCTCAATCTATCGCCGCCTCCAGGTGGAGACATCTATGTTAATTTAGAGGGTCCCACTTTTAAAGCTCAAAAAACGGATTGTATCAGAACGTCAAAATTACTTATTCTTATTTAAATAACATGAGCAAAATTCATTTTCGCATTACTTGACTTAGTGTATTATGTTTGTCGTATTCTGGGAACCATAGATCACCTGGCACCCTTAATAATAAATATTGATTAGCTCTGATTTCAAGACCCCCTACTTTAGTCAAAAACAATTCTGATGAATAAGTATAGACTTGTTGAAAACACTAAAAAATTGTTCGAAATTTTTCTTTGGTTTCAATTCCGAACAATTCAAAACCAATCAAATGAATTGCGAAAAACACCGACTCACCTACTTTAATGCGTGTCTTTATACGTTCTTGGTAAAAAGCCACGGCTGCAAATTTTAGTGAACATTTCAATTCAATTTTCCATCGTACCTTGTATCGCGTTCAGTGTCCACTGGACAACAGTGAAATAAATGTAATTAGCCACACGAAGAAAGTAAACTTCGGCAATCTTGAATACGCTACTTTGGTGGCATCGATTTTACAGAGAACAAAATCAGTCTTGGTATTAGTTTTTCGAATTCCTTAAAATTTTGGACATCGGAAAGTGTTTACATGTACTTGCCTCTTGGCTGTATCCACGGCTACTCCAGGCGCTGGCTACAGTTTGCATGGAATATTGATCACGTCCATATCCTGACCAATTAAGAAAATCATTGTTAGGCTACTCATTTGAATGACCTTCCCTCTATCCCATGATCCCCCTCTCCTGCTCACCCTCGTTCGCTTCTCTGTTTAATTTGAAACATTTGAGAAAGAACACAATCCATGTCCACATTTCCTAGCAAACGTAATTTTGATAAGCTCCCAATGGTCTTTGTTTAGATCTGTTTAACGGTGATATTTTTTATTTCCGTCAAGCACTAACTTAGTAGCAAGTGAATATCCATACACTAAACTAAAACAAAAAAGTAACAGTGATCTGTTCTGTGGAAAACGACATTCCAGTTATTCTTAACCTTAACTGACAGCTTGTACTATTGGTGGCAATCAAATCTTGCATTAGGTGTAAGTTAATACACCGATTGTCTTTAGTAGACTTGTAGAGCGTAAGTGGAGTGTTGTTCTCACCAGAAGAGAACTTAAAGATAATTTACCCAGACAAAATATATTTTGCATCTTCCTCAGAAAGGAGTAGTATGACAAAGTGTACACGATATAATAGCAGCAACGTACACACCTGAATCCAGTGACTGTGTAACTGCTTCACTTGTATTACACACACTTCTCTGAAAAACAACATAGCAATCATGCAGTTGACTTTCAGGAACTTGACACCATTTGAAGACATCTCATCAGGTTGCAAACAAAGTGGTTGCAGTTGGAAAATTACACGAACGTTGCTCCCAATAACAATTGTAGATTCTTATTTTTTCTGATTTTCCCCACGCAGCACAGAATTGATTAATGATTGAAGTAATTTCTGGGTGTGATAAAGCAACTATGAAGTCTGAGTACTTCTTCATGGAGTTTAAGGCAGTCAGTTCTGACGTAAGTAAACTGACGAAGTGTAGGCAACTTAGAACGAGTGGCTGTCAATACTCTAGATCTAAATAACTTTGAACAGCAAAGTTAGGCAAGTCCGTAAAAACGGACACACTTTATATGTTTTTCATTTTCGATACTCATACATTAAAATGCAAATATACCAGGGTTTTCATTTTTCAAGCGATTCTCACAAAAGAGTGGCCAGCACTATTGTAACGTTTATTCTTACTCGAGGTCATCGGCCCACAGAACTTACATATCAAACACAACTATGAAATAAGTAAATACGCAACATTTTCTACTATCGAACAAAAATTGCGTTTTTGGAGCGTGTACTAGTCATCCGAAAATGATATCAACAATTTACAAGAAAAAACGTAACCCTGCATTCAGCATAATACCTAATCCGTAACACTAAGATCGCCGTAGTTTGGTCATATTTACTTTTCATGTATCGAACCCAGTTTTCTGAAAAAAAGACTTATACCCTTTCGTCAGACAACTCTTTGGTGCATTGACTTGTTGTCTAATGTATTTTTCTACGTCTCTGCGGTTAATTATCGACACATTTTAAGATTTAAAATACAGCTTGGACTCGAAAGACCGGCCATTTAACTCGGGCAATGTCGAATTCCGCTTTGTTTAGCGCAGTAAGCCTCGCTTTGGATTTTAACGTCCGCTTCGTGAATTAGGCCTATGTGAAGCGTACAATCAGTCGAATCACTCCAATAATCGACGCTTCTTATGCTCATCTTAGAAGAGTCGCATTTGCCAAGATGAGGCTACGATTGATTTGGCATATCGAGAGGTCATGAAAAAACCAGAAACAAATACTAAACTCATAAAAATTACTACTAAGGAGGTTAGCACAAGTGGGAACTGTCCAACTAAATAAGTGTTATTCTTTACTTAATAAAATCTCGTCTGCTAAGTTTCATGAGGATCCTTAATCAAACTTGGTAGATAATGAGGGAAACGCAAAAATTAAAACTGCCACTAGCGGCGTAGCAACCTTAAAAACTGTCCAAAAGCAACGCCAACTAAATAACATTTGTCAAATTTTGTAACGAATTTCCAAACCATAATATTGAAAAGTTCTTCGTACAAAGTCTATGAGTTCGTAGCAGCTAACATTTTCGGCTATGGGTTCTATGGCCTTTGTCAAACTAATGACGTTGTGAGTGGGTTGGATGTGTGACATCTTGGGGACATTTATCGGTCATCTCTTCTGCTTGTAGTACTCTGCAACGCCGTAGATATTTGGCTAAGCATACTGACCGATATCTCTATTCACGCAGACACCTTGTTTTTTAATGTGAGAAGCCTGTCAAATGAACTTGCTTCGCGACTTTTCGAACCGTTTGGCAAGTAAAAAAATGCCAGAAACAGAGACAGTATATTTTAATGACTTGGTAAGTTGCAAAAAAGAAAGATTAATGGAAAAAAACGGACACTAGCGTAGAAAACATGCCTGAGCCGTTCAAAAATGTGCAGGTGCTGCCTTTGTCTTATCAGAAAAGCATTTGTCCAGTATGATGAAATTCCAGAGAAGTAGTTACTGAGCAGACTGAAAGAGTTATAATTGTCACGAGGGGCACAGCAGTACTCAAATCCGTCTATAAGTTAACGTTAGCCGTTCTCTTTAGAACTGGGAGACGCCCGCCAATATTGATGGCAATCCTTAAAAGAACTTTGAAGACTGAGGTAGGCGCAATCATGCCACTATGGGCAGTAGTAATGGGGCTATTCGGAAAATCTGCAATAACTAGAGGGCGTGCGTGTACTAGTGGTGACAGGTTAACAGCCTCGATTTCACGAGCCCTTTAAGTACATGGTGAAATGTCTTGCAACCGTGCCAACTGAATCTGAGATTGCGTAAAAAGGGTGCTTCTATGAGAGGAAGTAAGCACGACCTCATACAAAGGTAAGGTTTGTGATTATTTTAACGATTATTCCATGATTATTCTACCGATGCCTGTTAACTGAGGCACTCGCCGATGTCGACTTCGCGGCAGTCAGTCGCCAGCCAGAGTCTGGTTAATCTTTGAATGTTGTGATATGTGATACGATACTTGACGTAGCAATCGGGATCTTTTCGTACATCAAAGCATTATTATTGTTTGGAATGATTTCTAAAAGTTTATCAGTGACAGTTACATCAATCAATGCTGAATGTTTATGCTGTCAACTCGATACAGGTTAATGAGTTAAGATTACAATCCAATCCCAATGGCAAAGGGTACGTGAGTGATAAATATCCATTGCATTAGACTATTTGTTTACTCCCTATCATATGTCTTCTGGAAATCTATTACACGTTGAAATGGAAATCTATCACGTCAGTTTTCACGTAACCTTTGGTTTTTAGGTTTGAAGGCTTGTACCGTGCAGAGGAGATATGCATCGCTTCTGCACCGTCCCTGAATGGACAAAAATTGGTTTTTAGCATTTGACTGCAGCTAACCAACAAGATCTTCCCATCCAGTGCAGATCTGTTGTCAAAGCCTACTTTCAATATTGGAGACAACGAACAAAGCCTTTGAAAAGGAACAGCTATTTTTAAAGTCATTTTGTTAAATTACTTATTCAGGTCCCGAGGGGGGATTGGCATGGGGGGTTGTAATATTTGGTACAACTGAATGTGTGGAAATAACAGGTAATACATGTTTGGGGAAAAGAGCATGGTGAGGTAATTCTTAACCTTCACGAAGTCCCTTCAAGTTGATTTCATGAAACTGTTTTGCTACTTGTATCAATTGTAAAACCACGAAAATATATTACATTTTCCGAATTCACAGTGACTGAATAGTCTTAACTCATGCCTTGAAATGTTGCAAGTCGTTATAAATTCAAATGACTGCCATTTTTGTGAAAATTGCATTTTTGATGGTGCCTTACGATTTGTAATTACTCTTAAACAACAGAAAGATTATCCATCATTTTTAAATGACCCAAGTCTTCATATCTTCTATTAGAAGAAAAACGGTTCCCTCAACCTTAGGCTAGAAGTATGCTTGACAGACCCATGAACCTGTAATCTGAGTTTAAAATTGCTGAAAGTATCAAAATTAAAAAGGCTTGAAAATGGGTAACAAAGGTTTGAAGTTGTCTCAAAAAACTTGTATATTTTACAGACAAGTGATGCGTTTAAAGAATTGTTATGGCTAGGGATAAAAAATAAAGACACAGTTTTATGCAATACTCATTATATACACCCTTGGTTTCTGAAAATAGTAATTATTTACTTTTATGTGAAACTGTAGACCAATCACCATATATTTTTGAAAAACAGGGATAACATTTTTGATCCAATCTGGAGTACTTAATTATTCATATTTCAATATTTGTTCCAGGTTCAGTGACATTTTAAGGCCACTTCAAGCTGTATCATAGACAAGCTTTGTTACTCCGTTCTCTTCCCACAGCACTTCCACACACCAGCAGTGCTGCATGGCACAATGTGCAAGTCAGTGGCCCTGGAGAAATGTGAATCGCAGTACTAAGTTACCATAAGACAATGTGCCAGTGGAGTGTCTGTGTATCCAGACGAACTATATCTGACTGCTACACAAATAAGCCTTGTTGGTGAGGATGCCCTTTCATAGGCAATGAGTCATGTGTGGACAATAGCTTATTTCCTTTCCTGGAAGAAACATGAGGGACTGAAGCTAAAGAAGACCTAGTCACACTCTGGTCTAGTTCAGAGTCTGATTTTGGGCTCAAAACGATTCAAGTGATATGCTGCTGTGTTTACCTTCAAGGGTCTAATTGTGGATGTTATTGAGGCTGAATGAGGTTACATGAAAGAAAGCCACGTGTTGAAACTGGACCTTTTTTACAAGCGCTTCTATAGGCCATTGAAACTAGAACCCAGTGAAATGAAAGCCAAAAGCTGAGTGACATTAAATTTTCCTTTCAGAAGAAAGGCTTTATACTATTGGTAAAAACTTTTCAATTTGGTACAGATTATGGGGAAATGACATTCAGTGACTGCATCGATTGTCTTATTGTATGTTTTCAATTGTAGCTAGCTGGATAAGAATCTGCTATGCACAAGATTCGAGAATAAACAATTATCAGTGTATTTAAAAACAAATGGCAAACTGAAAAAGCACAGAAAGAAACAACATTGCGAGGGAGTCCATAATCAGGCATATCAGGTGCTGAATTTCTGAATTACGTTCAATTCTCTCAGGTTATTGCTGAAGGATTGCTTTTCACTTTGTCCAACGGTGAAATAGATGGTCAGGCGGTTGGTTTCAGTTGTTTTTTCTTGCCTGTAACAGAATAGAAATATTAGCAAATTGTAAAAGAAAAGACAAGACAAAACTACTTTTGTAAGGCAGAACATACTTGACATTTCATCTTCATGTTTATGTGTAGAAACTAATAACCTTTGTACCCAAGTCTTATTTAATATCTGAATTAAAATATGTGAAACAGGCTAAAAGTGATTTAACAATGTGTATTTTTCATGACACTTAAAATGTGCTTCTGATCTCAACAAGCAAAATTCATTCTAGGTGTCAATTTTTTTCCAATGCAATGTTACGACATTTACTGAATTAAGGCTTATTCATGTTAATTCAATAACTGGTCCTGGGGCTGGGGTACACGATAAAATAAAGAAACTCGCTCATCTAGAGAATTTTATTGGAAACAGCATAGTTTTGAAGAGAAACTGCTGTGAAAAAGTCACTCTTGACTTCTGTGCATCACGTACCATACACCTCTTACTTTGGGAGCGCTCCCACCCAGGACAATATGAATATGTGCTGCTAGCCTACCCGACATCGGATGAGTTTCCAAAAAGAAACACTTAGTTCCACTCAATGAAACTGTTATTCAGTGGGGTAACTGGTGGGGATAACGTCACCGAACGATGTTGATAGAAAGTGATTGCTAAAAACTTACCAAGTAATGTGTAGTCTCCGAATGGAACTGCATAGTCATAGAGCACACACGGGGCTTCAGCATCCACACACTTTTTTTAGTTGACCCTGTTGACCGCAATTGTCCACGAATATAGTAACCTTAGGTCTTTTGGGAATTTGTGGCCACCTGTCGAAGACTTGCACCAGGGAAATTAGCAGTAATAAGGCTTAGCGCGACGACGTATTTTGATAAAAATTCCATCTTTTACCAGTTGTTTACATGCAGACAGACACGCATGCGCAATTCAATCACCACTAGTACAGCAGCGACACTGCGAGGAGAATTCTCCGAATAGCCCCATTAGATTAGTCCGAAACTGATGCTAAGAGTCATATCAGTATTCAGATCCGCATCGAAATGAACGTCCACTAGGGAGTATAGCGGTATTCGAGTACATGTAGTTCTGAAACTTCAGCAATGCTCTCGTTATAGGAACATGTCCCTCCAAATGCATGATGACCCTTCATACTTTTGAGACGGCCGCCAAACACGGTCAAAATTCCAAAATTGCCACTGGGGCAAGTAATAGTCGGCCCAACCCAAAATATGTGGATAGCATCGTTTTCTTGAAAGAAATGCACCTGGAAATTATTAGGATACAGCCGAGAAACATAGAAGTATTTGCCATTTTAAAACCAGCATGCGAGCGTATTATTTATTATTTTGTCTCACTCTAAATGGGGGGTGGGTGCAATTTATTATTACAACTCATATGAACACGGTGCTTCTCACTATAATCAATAAAGACTGCTACTTAAGTTGCTACTATGAGTTGTAGAAGATGCAGATGCACTTTAATGTGCAGGTGCAATCCTCCTCTTCATGTAAACACATTTGTAAAGTTCTTGAAGCTCAACCAAGGGCAACTACAGAGGCAGACGCAAAAAGGATTACCACAAGGCGGCACGGCAATGGTAGGAGCGTACGAAAGTCATCGTAACCCACGTTTTCATTGATAGAAGCACGACTACTAAATTCCATTGCAATCCTATAAAGAAATTGATAGATACTGAGACAGATCCAAAACGACTGCCACTAGGGAGCACTGGAGTAGATGGATTCGTCAGAGAATCTATGTCAATCATTCTCTCCTTTCTGTAAACGTATCTGACAAATTCCAGCGAAGTAGTGTAGATACAAATATTGAGATGAGAGAAAAAGCGGAAATACCACAATGATGCTAAGCAGTAGTCTGATTTAGCTTAAAATTAAGGCCAAATGTATTCTCACCTGGCAAATTTGACGACGATTTGAATATTGAGGCTGGCTCAAACAACAACTAGTCTAGGACATAGTCCAAAATCAATTTCGGACATGCTCTCGTTAATAGAAACATGTCTAACATTCAATATGCGTGGCAAAGAAGGATGCAAACGCCAAAAAAACGAAACGAAAATATTCAAAATTACACGAAGCTATCCGCGAAATCGAAAGGACAATTCTTCGCCAAACACATCTACCAAGTTTCGTAAACATCCATCGAGGAACTTGGGAGATTCAAAAGCAAACGCAGTCAAGCAATGCTATTAGGTAGGTAACAGTTGTCGGATTTGTCCGAATAGTTCGCGCCCGTTTTCATGTTCTTTAAACAGTACACACCATGGATTTTTGCACATTTCGAATTACCGGTGGCCACAGACTAAATGTATGACATAAAATTAAGCCAAATCCATGATTATTTTGTGTCATTAGCTCGAAATTTTGATTTCTCTTTCAATTTTGCCAATTTTCACATTTCCCGCCATGTGACATCATGGGTTGAACACAAGAGATCAGCGACTAGCATTGAACAACGGCGGAGAGTAGGGAATTTGAAAGCGACAACGATTATGAGCAAGAAATGAACAAATACTATGAAGAAACGTACGAGAATGGTGGCCAGGATGACGAAATGGGGTTGCACGAAAGCGAGAACGAGTTTGATATGTTTTCAGCTGCGTACTTTTATACTTTGAGGCCTTACGAACTGGATCCTCCCGCGAGAGAAGCGGCCTCGGGCTCGGCCAGTCAACCCAGTCATCCAACAGACGATCCTGAATAAAGAGCCGATGTTTCTGAATAGTAAATATTGTCCTTTATTGAACCAGGCCTTCATCGTAACATCTCCTCTGATTGGAGTCGAAACACGACTCCTCAAAGTGGGCAGAACACAGAGTGGCCCCGGACAGAATCGCTTGGTCCACGCTGAGGTCCCACACTCTCGTTCGGCGCACGAAGCGATGCCACTACTGCGCAACTTTGGCGTCCTTCGGAACACCGAGACGTTCTCCGTCTGACTGCTGTTGCTGCAGCCTCCGCAAACACATCTTTTCATCCCTCTACGAACCTTCTCGACGCTAAATATACTTTACTTTCACTTCACTCTATACACTTAGTTGCTGATCCGAACAGTGTGCCGAACGACTTGGGTTCAACCCATGACGTTGTACATAATTATTATTTTTTTCAATTTTTACGTGTTTCTTTATGAGCTGTTCACTAAAGGCACTGAAATCAAGTAAGATATAATAATAAAATTTATTTTGAGGTACTGGAGTCATGTTGCGTACACTTTAAAACACAGCTGTCAACTTCCGTTAAGATCTAGCTGGGGATAAAGGATATGCATGTGAATGTGTGGTGCATAAAAAGTCAGGTATCTGTTTTCGCTGGCCATGTTTTTTTTCAAAACGTGGCGGGTGCTAAGTTGTCTTTAGGTCGCAGCACCCAGTCAGATGGATCCAACCGACAACTGACAGATGGTGTCCTCTTCATCAGCTTCCGTGAAGACATTTCATGGGATTTCCTGGATTTTTCAGGGAGTAGCAAGAAAACAGTGTGCGGAGTCAAATCAAAAAATACTTTTAGGGGACACAACAACAGTAAAATCCGCCCGAGAAGGAATTTCAGCCATACTCGTTTTAATCGTGTGATAATTGCCAAGTATCAAGAAGATCGTAAGAGGCAGCACACACAGTAGCGGGCGTCGAGCTTCGGAACGGGCCCAACATAGAAATGATAACAGCGGCACCACTATGTGGGAGGATGGAAATACTTACATGTTCATATCCAGCAGAAACAGCTGGCCCGAAATCAGGACTTTTCCTTGCAGTGTTATCAGCGACCTTAGGTTCCTCAAAAGGAAGACTTGGGAAGTCTGCCAAATGACAAATACTACGATGATGAAAGTGTTTTCTGAGAGATCATCGTACTAAATATGAAATTGGTCTTTGAAAATATGCAACGACATAAATTGAATTTTAAAACAATGGCAAGCATTACAAAAATTAATGATAAAACATGGACAGTTTTTCAAACTATACAACCTGATGATGATCTACTTATTACGAACAAGAATCGTGTGTACCTTCTTATTTCTTATTCCCTACGTGGCCGTATGATATTACTTTTGTGTCTTTCAGCAGGTCCACGTGGGACACGTTCTTTCGATCTACGCAAGACGTGAAATCAATGTAGACTTACTTTCTCTCCTTTTATAGCGGTGCTCTGTTCCCACGCTCGCTTGGTGAGTGGTCGTCTCCACGCTCTGATAAGTTTCCTCTGCTCCTGGCGTGGCTTTAATTTCATCCGAAAATGTTTCATCTTTTGCTTCGTCTGAAGTCGATATCCACGTAGGCTCACCTTTGACTTTGGTGCTCATAGTCTGACCAGTGTCGAGTTTTGTTTCATCGACGTCTGGTCTCTGAAGATGACCCTTGTCATTTGAAAATAGCTGCATTCCTTTGCTGCCTGGAGGCCCCCTGGACGTTTTTTGTACCTCATCAGTTGCAGGTGTTTCTTGACCAGTATCTCTGTCGCCATGTATATGTTTGCTGGCATTCATTCCTGCACATGTTACCAGTTTGGACTCATAAGGCATTGTTGCTGAAGCTTGAGGGTAAACGTCTAGGGAGATTCCAGGTTTTTCCAGAACCTCGGGTAGTGTGTCTTTTTCTTCTTTTATGGCATCTTCATGTTTGAAAAGCTCTTCCCATTCGCCTGCGCCATGCACTTCCATTGATTCATTATGTCTGCTGACACTTGCGTTAGATATTTCTTTCATCGAAGTCTTTCCCTGCTCAACAAAATATAGACTAAAGCGAATCATCAATCACATCAAATGTAGTCTAAAATATATCCCAGTGGACAGACTCTCAGAGCATTTCAAAACATGATTGCCGTGTAGGGAATCTTGTTCTACTGTGAGTGACACGGATGACCCAACAAAAATCATACTTTCCTCACTTTTCTTACCAGCTGCAGATCTTATCAATAAAATTGGAAATGATTTCAAGACTTCTTGAAAACTGAAAATTAAAAATCAAGCATGGTAACAGCGAATAACGAAATGTTAGTTATTTCCAAATCCGGATACCACTTTTCACTAAAGTAAAAAGAAGTTCAGACCAATTTTAAAGCAGTAACTGGTCTTAATGAGAAGTAATATATAATACACAAAAGCCAGAACTGCAAATGCAACCCTCAAGTCGTAAACGTCGTGGCAAGAATTGCGACATTTTACGCCGATATGACGGCGGTCACTTTTAAACGGTGGATCACCATTTAACTGGCTAATCCAGGCTCTCTCTACTTGTCGTGCACTGCCTGTCATCATTTACGTGTAATTAAGGACTTTTCATATTAGCGCTCTCCAGAGTAATGAGAGCGAGAAAGCTGCCTCCGCTTGATCCCGACTAAGATTTGGTGGACAAACGGAAATTCATTGATACATAATGGTTCATTGATTTAAAAACAGAAGAATCAATCCCATTTCCAATCCTTCCCATTGTATGATTAGGCTAGGTTCACCAATTTATTTTATCTGTTTGACATTGGCTGGTATCCAAATTCTGTCACTTTATCAGCCATCGACTATGCAGCCGCTGATTCCTCTTCGCAGTGTATGCAACATGATGTGCTTTATCCATGGGTATTTCAGGAGGTTTGTCTCTTTCCGTAAGCCATTAGTATATTCCACCGCATATCAGTGAAAATTTGCCGGCATTATGCTAGCAGTAAAGGTGATAAACCCTATTTAAATCACTAGGTTGAAATCTCCCGTTCGCATTACGTGGGATCTGTAGGTGGCGCTGAACGCTTGTCCACCAAAGACGTGATCGCCGTCTGGTGGTAAATTTCAATATGGCGCTGCTATTTCGAAAGTCAGCTAAAATGTATCGCTTAGCAAATAATGGCGTTTAAACATTGGGTCCCCTTCCTTACTTGCAGCTTTTAAACATACATCACGAGCCTTGCCTTAAATTGACGCGGCAGACACGTTTATATTTTTACGTCAGTGAATGCAGGTCTTAAAATGAGTCGGGGTACAGCCCAAAACCATCTACGCCTTTTGGCTTGCCTCATATTATGTGTATAAGTAAAGAAAACCAATCAATGCACGTGAAAAGGGTAGTAATTTCTGTGAGACGTCATATGCACAAAGGATGAGGGGAACATTTTGTGGACAACGGACCAATCACGTCGCGTGAAATTGGAAACCTTTCACGAAACATAGCGCACGAGTCAACCGAGTCCGCTTAATCAAGTTTTGTGCTAACTGGCCCTGGATTGACTGTCTCACAAATCTTTGGTCTGTGATGCGCAACCATCAATTTTCAGTGTTTTCTTAAAAATGTCAATAGCAGACGTTGCTTACGTCAGACACATCCTCATCGCCAGTTCCGTCTATTTGGCTACTGCTTGCAACCGTAGACAGACGGAGGTTCATAGTTTGCCGCAGACGTTGAACTTCAATCTCCACGTTCTCAATTCTTTGCGTGCAATCAATAATTGCGTCGATTATTTTGGAACCGGATAGGTCGAGGTCTCTTTTCAAAGTATCCATTATCTGCAAATTAAATGCTTAGACTAAGACATCACGGCGCTTTGTAAGTATGGTCACGTGAAGAGCTAAGTTCGTCAATTGTACCACATATTCTATGACTCCTGAAAAGCAAAGGACAAAAATTACATTCAGTAATACAAATACGTTTTCAATAACGCTGGGTGTTTCTTCGAAAACGCAGCAGCACCAACCGCCACTGCAAAGAAACATCCATTACTCGTGAAAGGGGTATAGCATAATCATAGGAGATATCTGAACATACTGCTTCATATGTGGGCAGTTCCGTGACAAGGTCAACGTTGAGACAAAAATAATAATTACGATAATTTTAACATTTCTGGTCTCATCTGAAAACCCAGTCTCTCTATCTTCAGGATCCTGCATGTTTAAATTACCTGTAACTTTCATTTTTTGTGGTAAATGGACTCATTTTTGGGCGCCACTTGTTCGACTTGTATTTGTAAACTATCTATTTTTATAAATAATCTAATTATGAGTATTTGTACAATCGCACGAAGCGACACTAAGTTAAATAAAGACTCCAGCGAGAAGAAATGCGTAACGACAGACTGTAAAGGGTCTAACAGAAACCACCACTCGAATACTAGAGCCAAGCATATTGCCGAACTATCCAAAAATTTTCATTGGACCTGTGGCACATTGTCGACCTCTTGGGGTCAAAGGACAACTCCTGGATGTCAAAGTGTCGTACATCCGTAATGCTAAAAACTAGATAATAGAGATTATTTGTTAAGTCACAAATCGTGTGACAGACATACAGAAAGTTTACACGTTCGTTGCACCTTTGAAAATACATTTTTCAGACAATAAAATTAAAGGCCTCAGTTGTTTTTACTTTCCAAACTTGCAGAAGATGAAATTTGTCTCACAATTAATAGCCTAAACCTATCAAACATTACGACAGTTAGAAAATCAAGTAAATAAGCTGCTACGCATTAAAATTAGATGCGTAGGACTTTTTCAATACAACAGTCTTTGCAAAAAAGATTGCTTTACAGTGTCATATAGTACATTCTTAATAAGAATTCAACTTGTCAAAATTAGACAGTTGTACTTCATTTTGAATTTAAATCGAACAAAACAACAATTTTATGAATTTGTTGTGTGTAAAGACATCCTTAGTTTTTGAAAAATTGCAGAAGCAAAAGTTTTTATACAAAAGACTTTCTAAGCTGCTCTGGAGTTGAAAATAACAAGAGGCATAAAAGGAATACATGTCAGCTTGCTGTTCTGCAAGATTCAAAGATATTTTTATTCTAACCGTTGATGCTATGTTTTGCGTTGAAGAAGACAATGCTGGCCATTTTAAGAGGCAGAAACCTGTTACCTAATTTATGAATCATTTTTGTTCACACCTTCGCTGACTGTAGTCACACTTGTGTTTTCAGCCTTGGGTGGCTTGTATGAATTGCACCGGTTGATTTTACATATTTTTGCTGATTTTACATATTTTTGCAAAAAAGAACCTTATTCACGCTATCTTTTTTAGAAAGATCTTTTTGCGGTGATTAAGGAGATTGAACCAGCATTTAGAAACGAGAATGGGATTTATTGACAACCAGGTTATGAACGGATGTCAGCTGGGAGAAGAAAAAAAATATCTTCTCTGAAAATTGAAAAAATACTGTGAATTAAGAAATGCTTAATAGCGAACCGTGATGCGACTTAATTTAACGCCTTTCGTTAAAATTGAAATGGAAACAAGAATTAAAGGAGAATGCCACTCAAAAAACAACCTATTTGTATCAATTTCGATCGAGTAGTTCTAATCGATAACGGCACGTTTGGTTGCGTTACCTGACACCTGACGGCAGACGGAGGTGTTGAAATTATCCAATGACGTAATTGGTTTCACACGCATTCTGTTCAGCAGTTCACGACACGGGTTAGTGGTGTCAGCTTATCGCTTGAATTCATCGTTTAACACCAATAAATCCTCAAACTTTGATGAAAAACCCTTAAAAATACACCGAGTTCTTATAAAAACGTGTTGTTTTATTTCGCTGTTACGGATTTACTGGTATTTGGACGCACCGTAGCCTACAAAGTTCGGCACTGAAGCCAAGGTCCGTAGCAGGAGTTTGGGATCTGTTCGGAGTTAAATTCGAAGTATTCTTCCGTGAAATACAGATCGACAGGAGAACATAGATCTGTGTTGCTTATACTTGTGATTTTTTGAGTTCTAAACACACAAAACGCTTGTTATCCCGGGCAGTGACTCGGAACCCGATGAGGCCCGTCACGGCCGCCGGGACTGGCACGAACATAAACCAGCTTGAGTTGGAAACTAAACCTCCAGTCACGAAAAGACTATAATAGTGAGCCGACGAAATAATGTGCACGTAAATATTTATGTGAATTAGCCACGAAACTGAAAATCTACTTACTTGTCGGGGGCCGCGAAGTCGGGTTCCACTTCCACAGACCGTCAGGGCAAAGGTTGTACAGTAACAATGATTTGAATAATGTATTTGTATTTCTAAATAAAGATTCCCCTAACATGTGACCATAGCATATTGATTGTTTCACAACAGCTTTCTGTCAGCCAACACTGAATTTACATGGTGCGCTCACAGGGCTTCGGTGCACGGTCAATTACCTTTGTTGCCGGCATCAAAAGCCGGAAACGCAGTGGTTTATTCATTGCTGGCATCTCAAAACATCTGTACTAACGAGCACTCCAAGGCATTGAAAATTGTATCTAATGAGACAGACTTTGTTTCATATACCCGCTTTCTTCGCAGCTGCATAGTTAGGACAAGCGGGAACGATGCACCGCAATATAGCGGCATTTACTCAGCAGACGAACCACTGACGTCTATGCGTCGTTTATCACCTTCCTCACAGGTTAACGCGATACCTCTCGGCAAGGTGAGGTCGACCGTATAAGAGACGACGTGGATATAGACCGATTAAGACGGTAAAAAGGATTAATTAAATCGGGTGGCATTCTCCTTTAAAAAGCTGAATGAAAGCCTAATAACTAATAGGCACCAGCAGCAGATACTTTTAGTACCTGTACATAACCCTAAATAGTATTCCTAACTGTGATGTAGTTTAATGTCTGACTACTGAAGTCCTATTTCAAATACTTTAAGCACATCACTTTTATTAAAAAAAGTGGATAGCAAAATAACCCTGACAAGCTTAGTTAAAATGATAATTAAAGTATTAAACTCTATTCAGATTTTACACTTAGGATAGTCGCATTTACTCATTAGTATCAAATGTATATTCACACTTTATGCAAAAGCAGTTTTTCCTAAATGCCAACAGGTGCCAAATACAAAATGATTATCACTCTCATTCTCATCCATATTGGTTACCATCTTCAAAGAGAAGAGTTGATTTTCGGAGGTTGTTTTATACCTTAAATCAAAGGTTTTGAAAAATTGACATCCTAGTGTATATAGCCAGCATAGGCTTGCTTGAGGTGATGATTTCAGGCAAATCAAATGGTGCATTTTAATTAAAAAATGACATACGTGGTTCATTACACACTAACTCGCTTTCAAAAGAACAACGTAACTTTTTAAAATGCAGAACTTATCCTGAATTAATCTCTTAGCCACAGCAAACAGTTTAATTCTAGAATTATTATCTATGAAATACTTGTGCACACCAAAAATCTACTGGACCAAAATTCTACAGATGAATAACCTTAAGTAGCCAAAGAAAAGTTACAGGGTGCTGAGGAAAGACTTGGAAAGAGGGCGAAAAAATTGGGCCAATACTGTTAAAGATATTCTTCAGATACGGGATTGGGGAGGTATAGAATTTAAGCAAAAACTGTTAGATTGTGGTATCCCAGAATGGAGGATGTCAGTGCAGAACTCCAGCAAGTGCGCATTTTATTTGAAACTTTTTATAATTCACAGACAATTAAAAAATCAAGAATTCTAATTCTCCATCACACCCCTTTAAAAGCAATTTATCAGTTAGGCAAAAAGATTAGACTAACGTTAACACCTGCATTGAAGGCAATCAATGAGGCATAAAAATTAACCTGAGATGAATTATTTTTCACAATTTATCAAAATGTTCTCTAACCCCGTGCGTCACACATGGAATTGCCCATGTACTTTGGGAAGACCGAGGCTACAAACAGTAAACAGATTCAATTACTAATGGTAAATGCTTTGTAAGCAAAAACTATGGGAGAGGCACGATTTTTTATTTTATATTACGAAGAGGTTAGGAATAAATAAACAATTTACTATAAGGTCATTTTTTGAAAAGGCTGCTACAGAGTGTCAAAGTTGGCCAAAAATGGCGTCAGTGAAAACCTGCAAAATAGCCGTTTTTGCCACAAAAATCAAAACATACAAATTTGACAACGAGTTTTGAAAGTTATGCCATTAAATTACTCTATCATAGTCCTTTAAAAATGTATCACTCGTTTGTTATCAGCTAGCTATACATGGTAGTACAATGCATTCAAACATATCTACTTCGGCGCACAATTTTGTTGCAAAATGGAGGTACGTGTCATAAATAGAGAAATAATGTGTGAAAATTCTTAAAAATCGAAATTTTTCTACATCTCACCAAACCAAACTCATGTGCTAAATCTAAAAAAATCTGTGAATTTGGATATAGATTCTACCTGTTGATTTTTACATGGATTCACTCTTAGATTGTCTCAATAGTCTTGAAAATTTGGGAGCATTTTACTGAAATAAATGTCAAAAAGGCCATTTTAGCATGATACACTCTTTTAATGAGGTCACCAAAGACAATATTATACAACTCAGTCTGTCTCTTTCCGCAAAGAAGGAAAGTTACAGCTCAGTCAGTGGTGTCGTAACCACTCGAAATACTGTTGCATATCGTTATTACAGTACATCTCTCATTGCCCTGGCGAGTTTTCTCCAAATGTTTTAAAAGCTATTATAACTACTTTATTTGAAACAACTTTTGATTTACATCACGTATTGTTATATTATCAAATTGATTGTAAAGTTTTCCTTAGTCCAATTGGAGATGATTCCGGGACTCCAAAATAGCTAACAGTTTTTTATAGGGCTTGAGATCAGGCTCTGCTCTGCATTTGGCTTGACATGGCGTGTCATTTCATGTGCCAAGCATAGTTTCAAGAAATAACAAACTGTCAGTTGTTTTTGCAAATCATGCAGAAACCATTTCTCACTTAATTACGCAACAAGTTTAGACCAATTTTACATCGGTAAGCGGTTGGAATCAAATGTTCGCTTTATGGACGGAACCCGGGTTTAAAGTCGTTCTAAGGAGGGTTTTATTGTTTCATTTTGGTAACCTTATTGCTTTTTATAACGAAATATTTGTTTAACCTGTCAAATATGCAAAATAATGATAATTTATAGTTGTTTCTAGTGTAATCATACACCATCAAGATTTTATGAGGCGCTTTCTAATAACTTCTTGCAAGTCAGTTGAAACACGTCGGAGTGACAATTTTTGGCCTAGTGCTAAAAAAATAATTTTATTTTTATTTGTCCTGGGTATAGGAATTTGGACTTCCGTTATAGCTCAGATGGGTGTATGTTAAGGAAATCGTAAACTTTCGAAAAGATTGTAATAACTTTAGATGGCTTTATGTTTAGCCGGTCAGTCAGGCAGTTGTATTACCCACGCTTCCTGAATCTCCGAATCGCAGGCATACTAGATTTAGCGATATTACACCTTAAAATATTCCCAAAATATGGATGAAATATGTTCGGGAGGAGTTTTGGTGATAACAGTGCTAAACTTACTTCGTTTGTACTAAATAAAAATTCCACCCTAAGCCCTATATTCCATAGCAAGAAACAGCACAGCACAGCACAGGAACAAATGAATCCAGACAACGACTGTCCCGCATCCGCGGCAAAATCTCAACCACTCGTGATCGAAGTTGGCATTCTAGTCCTAGAGTTGAAAGGTACATGCTCACACACGTCGAAAAACGACTTAATTTTTGTTTAAATACCGACTTAATGTTCATGGAACGGTATTTTCAGAATTTTCGTCTTCAGTCTCAAAACTTAGCCCGAACTTAGGTCTTAGCTTCGGCAAGTTTTATGTCTTAAATCACTTTTCATGAAACCATCTCCAAGGCCCACTGGTTAAGAGTAAACAAGCCGATTTTTACATTTTCTCTGAGGAGTCCTGAAAATGAAATGTAGATGTCTCTCGCAAATGACAAGTCAACCTGTCACAGCGTGTCGTTTTATTCGTCGAGCATTGTATTGAGGAAATATGACGAAGTGTCATTTCTTTGCAAGATCAATAATTACTTCTCCTATGAGTAAAAATATCCCTACTAAAATTTCATAATTATTGAATGGTAGTCCTACTCTTGACCTCGTTCTCAATGAATTCCTCCTAAGCAACCTTAACAAATTCTTATAAATATATATCACGTAAAAAAGTAATGGACAAGTTGAGACCAATTTTATAGCGGTATTTATCCTATAAGCGTGATAGTATGGCCATGAAATACGGGTCGTACTGTGAGGTTTGATATGGAAGAACTACTTTTCCATATTCAACCCGCGTTGAATATGGGTTTTCCGTATTCAACGCGCGTTGAACACGGATGCCTTCATTCTCGCCAAAATTCCCCGCTGAGCACACAATACACTACAATGATAAGAAACATGATTTTATATATAGCACCACTTTTGGTTCAGCCCCGTGCGCAATATTTTCACATGCCAATACTATTATAGGAGTTCTGAAAACTAAACAAAAAAGTGAAATAAAAATAACATTGACAATGTTTCTTAATATACCTAGAAATTTTGCACCTAAGTAGAACACTTAAATCACACAAAGTTTTGAACTCGCCGTAATATCTTTGGAATTAGGAAAGCAATTTATATTAGTAATACATGCCTCCTTTTTCACCTATTGCACTATACTAATTGAGGTTCTTTACGGTCAAATAAGAGTCAATTTTTAAATTCGTTTTCAAAACAATCAAAATACGTCGAGCCCAAAAGCAAAACTGCATCTTTTGTAAACACTGTATTTTTGTCAATATTACGATAAATTTCGGGATACTTTTTAACTAAAAATGATAAGAACCGTGCGCAAGTAGCATTTTTAAGAAGCGTCTGAACGTGCATCAGCCACAACGTCTGGGTGTCCCGCACAGATATTATTAAACGAAGTCAAGAAAAATCGTCAGAAATGTAAGCAAACTTTAACTAACACTGACGAAAATACCGAAAATAGCAGATATGCACTCCAAGCCTATAGCTGCTGTAAAATACAACTTGAACTGCCGTGTCATGCAGGCTGCAAAAAAAATTCATTCATAAAATTGACTTCGTGGGTTGAATATGGAAAAGTAGTTCTTCCATATCAAACCTCACAACACGACCCGTATTTCATGGCCATACTATGGCATATATATATATACGCGGCACAAAGTTAGTTTCCTAGACGGAACTGGGGTTTATTGTCGCTTTTAATATCTGAATTAAGTTAAAATTGCTTCTTTGTGGAGGCCACCAGTTTTTGCAGGTTCCAGCTTGCAAAATCAGGTAGCTCCACTATTTTGTTCCACAGCGTATGCAACACATGATAAATAATAACAGTATACTGATTTTAAATCGAACGTCTCACCTCGAAGCCATAATTGACCTATCGCAAGCTCCGCCCCTATGCGAAAAGTCACGTGATACCCGACAATCGAACCAGCCTCCCGTTCAGTAACGCTAGGACCTCGCTAAAAAGCAAGACTTCGTGAGATTACGGGAGATATTGCCGTGCATTTTAAATGAGAACACGTGACTTTGACTAGGTTTTAGCTAGGTCCTAGCGTAGGTCCTAGCGTCTACTGAACGCACGGCAGATGTCAGAGGCAAATACACTGTAGCTCAACGACGTTCCTGGTGGAATCGATGAGCGTTTTTGCACTATGTGAAAACGCCTCAACAGAGACAAGAGGCGATGCTTTTCAACAGAGAATCGTACGTTCATGATATGGGAATTTGTGAAGGTGACGATGAAAAAATAAGTGCTCGAGGAGCTAGCGAAAATCTGAAGAACCCCTCGGCCTCGGGGCCACCTTCACTTGACAAATGACAAGGCCACTGATACGATATGTTCATGTAAAGCTGGGTATGTACCTTAAAGTCGAATTATCTGTACGATTCCATAGATTTCATGATCTTTCGAATAAAATCAGTGAAGATTCACAGATACATGTATTTTTATGTTGTCGTCTGCTAAATTTCGCCAAATGAAAAGTAGGTCACAACTGGTGGGACTCCTGGAGTAAAGTAGGTCATAGATTACAGACAACACATGCACTATAGTCTCTGACTAGGTCGACTCGATAGCACTGTTTACGCTTTTCTAATCTTGTAACGACATATTTTGATAAAAAAAATTCAGGTTCATAGCTCAGGTACACACTAATCTCGTCCTTGACAAACAGTTAGCTCCGGTAGGTCTAGGGCTGTGCCTAAGTCAAATTAATGTCTAGAATTCAGTGGCGGATCTAGGATACCACAAGGGGGGCCCAACATACGTTGCGTCGTGGAATTGGGCAAAGTGCGATTGTATGTGCACAGGCGGCCCGAAAGTTGCAGGGGCNCGCCAGACTACGGTTTATGAATAACAAAAATGTACCTCTGATACGAAACAAAATAATGTCCATTAGGTTGAAATAAATAAAAAAAAAAGAAAATAAAAATGTCCTTGAAAACAACAATTTCCGGGACTACCGCTAGAGGGATGAGATCCAACAGGTGCCGAGACAAAGGCAGCTAGACGTAGGAAATTCGGGAGTCAAAATCTCAGATAGCCCTGCACCATAGCCACCAAGCTGAATTGTGTATCTTGGAACTAATATATTTGTGTTATTCGAGTTATCAAGCAACATCGCTAAGTTCAGCTGCTCGTGTGGCCGTATAGTTTGATCCATAGTTTACGCTTTTCAACATCATTTTTCGGCTTAGGACATGCCAAAAAATGACGGGATATTATCCTGAAGCAGCATAACGGATGTCGGTGCTACACACGCCATATCAACACCGTTTCCCCATTCTTAGCGGACAATTTCTTGAGCTATAGACTAAAGTAATTTTTACTAGACTACGTGTGGTTTGTCGGGTAAAATGGCGGCTTGGAAACGCAGACGAAGGTCTGCCAAGAATGCTGCGTTCTGATTGGTCAATTAAGCCTACCGTCATAATCCTGGCGATAGGTCAATTCACATTGCAATTACTATGAACTGAGAAAATGCATTCAGACTGCCAAAACACTCCAGATTAAATAAATCAGGTGACAGGTGGGTGGCGAATGATACAGATTTTTTACAAATTCGAAGTTTCTGAATAGTACATGTGTTTCTCCCAAGATGCGAACTTCCGCTATGAAATTAGTTTCCATTATGTTCATTACCATGAGACCTGGACTCTAGAAGAAATAAGAACAGGCAGTTCGTAATTTCTTGAGATCACGCTCAATACATGAATTGTGTGAATTTGCAAAGCCTGGTCTCTATCAAAAATGAGCTGCGGTTCCATCGATGCCCTAAAGTTGACTGCCAAATTAACAAAGGAAAAGTTCATTAAGACCATAAGGCTAAATGCTCCAAATCAAAAGTTGTTTTTGTGATGGATAGCGAAATGTTTGTCACGACTGAACAAAAATGAGGCAATGGGTCAACAGAAAATTAACATTTTTTCGATCAGAACAAATTCATATCAAATCAAGCAAATGCCATTGGAAGCCTTCAAACGCAATCTAATAAAAATGCCCACCCAAGCAGGCAGAGGCCACTTTTTAGTGATAATGGGGGTGATGGCTGAAAAAAAAACTATTAAGTGACACCAACATATATGCTGCGTTAAGATCAGCCCTTATTAGGTCGGTCTTCCTAGGTGAGTGAACCGTGTTTATAGTAATCAGGTGCAAATAAAGTGGCTGCTGCTCATAATAGCGAAACAAATCACGAGTTTTTGTTTGAGTGGGAAATTCCTTAGGTCACCCGGGATTTTTTTGAAACAAATCTACATTGGGTTAACGAGCAGATTGTTTCAAATCTTCGTCGGCAAGAATCATTTGAAATTTTAAGATCGTATTACATGAATTATGAAACTTCTTGCTCTAAAATAATATAAACATTAGGACAGATAAACATTTGTCAGGTGACGAGTTTTTGAAAACAGGTCGCCGAAGGCTGACACTGGTGGCACACTGTGTTGGTTGCACTTTCGATATTAAGAAAGCATAACCTGGTGAAGTGATAAACGAACCATTCAATAGGAATAATGAACATTGCAACTTCATTTAAACCAGTTTTCTGGGTAACATATGTCCTAGAAGATTTCATTAAATAAATAAGAATTGGCTCACTAACCTGCTATGGAGTCTTGGCCATGTCTACGATGTATTATGATGGCGTTGGCTTCTAGAGCGCGGGTTTATTTTAAGCGACGGGAAATCCCAAAAATATTTTAACAGGTCAGAGATATCGAAACTTGGTGAATGTGCACGACACAGCAAAAGTTGTCGAGATAGCGCAGCTTTATTTCAAGCGACGGGAAATTCCAAAAATGTTTTAACAGATCACGGATATCGAAACTTGGTGCATGCGCAGGACACAGCAAAAGATGAGATATCACTTTTCACTTTTCTCGCCAACTGCTGGTTAGAAGTGTAGATGTTCTACTTGCTGTGACGTATCTTTCTACTGATAACAGTCGACTGTAATAGACGATCTCACGTAGTGCTTGTGGTCACTGTCGTCCCAAGTATCACACTCATAGATATATGGACCGACATTCAGCTCAGTTTAAACTAGTAAATCCATGCTCATAGACGTCACTGTGATGTTGACAAATTTCAGAGTATATTTAAATCATTACATTAGCGTCTATAAACCGTCATTATGAAGCCCAAGAAGAGAACTTTTCATATGGACCACTTGCCTCTTTAAAATTGGCCTCACCTTGTTCCTTTCTCAGATGAGAAGAAATTTGTGCGTCTGAAAGTTCGTTATTTCTTGAGACATAACATGGTGCATAAAATGACACGCCATGGGAAGCCAGTTAGAGAGCCTTGACTCAAGAAATAATATGTTCTTTTAACACCTTGAAATCCAATTTGACTAAAGAACGCGAGACCAAT
Organism: Phoronis australis; assembly: GCA_002633005.1. NCBI lineage: Eukaryota > Metazoa > Phoronida > Phoronidae > Phoronis > Phoronis australis. The sequence continues at coordinate 684,866 of NMRA01000053.1, forward strand.
TTCATAACGGTAAATAGTTTCAGTCAGAAGTTGATTTTGTGGTAGAAGACGGTCTTATAGCAGCTTTAACTCTGACGGAATTATAAATATGAAAATTTCTAAAGCGCGCCGGAAAACGTGCGACGACGCTGTCTCCTGCTGCCTAACAATACAAGAATGTGTTAGCGAGTAGTGGTTCTTTGTAGCCTAATATTACGTTCCACAGCGGATAGACGAAATACGTTCCGCTGAACGTTTGGCTTTTTAGCAATAGACTTGGTCAATCATGGCTAATGTTGAAGCGTGTTGGTGACATTACAACAGGGTCAGGTGTAAGTGTCGTTAAAGGTTTATATTCACAAGATTCGCAAACCGTGAATGGATTTGCAAGTAGGACTTTAGAACATGGTTACGCTGCAATTTTGTGTTTTGTTACCGTTACCATCCGTACCCTGTTGAAAAATTATGGTAAGTACCATAAGACCCTTTGAATTCGTACCTCGTGCCGTCAAATTATCTGGTTCTGATATCCAAGTTCTGACTAAGGCTACATAAGTACTGGCTTGATTTTAACACACACGATGGATCACTCGGAACAGTTTTTTACACTACTGACTTTTTGGAAATCAAACCTCATATGAAAGAAATGTCAATTAGTCCATTCAAAATTGACAGCCACGAAAGACCAAAAATAGCCTGGTTCTGGTGAACGTCCGACCCATTTGAAACCTGCGTTTTACAACGTGTCATCTTTCAATGCTTGGTAAAAACAAGATTCCCAACCTTTTTCAGCCGGCATCAAGTGATGCCGGGGGAATAAGAAGTATTCCTAACCATTCCAGCGGGCATGAGTTACTGAGAAGAAAAAGGACCCAACACATTCGAGCTTGCATCAAGTTTCTTTGGATGAAAGAAGACTTCCGATCCATTTCAGTTTGTATCAAGTGAAGGTGGAAAAAGGATCCGTGTCCATTCAAACTGTCATCAGATGACACTTGAGGGAAAAATAAGTATACCGACACATTTTAGCTGGCATCAGGTGACTTTTTCAGAATATGAACAACTAAAAATACCATATCACTGCATGAATTTTCAATCAACGCATGGATCAGAAATTATTTTGTTTGGCTAATGTGAAAATGTTCACACTTTACATCTGTCCCCTCTGCTAGGCATCCACAACGTCACAGCACTACTTTTTGAAAAGGTGTCTCGACATTACAAGATACGTTTGGAATAAGACAAACCTCGAGAAAAAACGATGTTTTTAAACTCTTCGCTGGCTTCATATCCACGGTGTAAGAGATTTTACTCGCACAGCGTTTGGAAATCAAGTTATTCGGTAAGTAAACATTCATTTGTTCCGTTTGCCGTGACAGCCAGACGTGAAATGAGGCGGTTCGGGAAATGTTTTCATATGTTGACATATTTATTCCAAAGTTAGCTTAGGTTGATCTTAGACACACGTGGATCATGCAGTGAGATGGTGCAAACTCTCACACACTCGAAAACATGTAGAAATCTTTTAAATACCTGGCCAACTTCATGTCCTTAAGTAATTCGAAGTAATCACAAGACGTCCATTTTGCAAAGTGACTAGTTATGCATGATACATAGGCATAGCATTAAACTAACACTGCATGTGTCAGTGTGATAAGTGTTGAATGCCTTGAGAAATAAATTGTAGAACACACCGTCCCTGATCACAGTTTTTATCAAATAATAATTAACAGGCGTGGATTATGTTTGTTCAAAAGGTCTTGGAGCCATATCACAGATACAAAAACAAACGTCTCGCAGTTGAAATGACACATATCACCACATTTTCAAAAAAATTCACATAAAGGATTCTCATTGCAAAATATCTGCAACAAAAAATAAGCTGAGCTTTCAGGCGTCCGGTTCATTCCGTTATTAAATCAATGAAATTTTCTTGCATGGACTGGAGTATATACGTTGTGGTATACATCACAAAGTGTACAACTAAACTGACATTAGATACACATTTTCAGTCTAACGTTTATCTAAATTAGAACAACAATTCTGTAAACGCTTCTTCCTACGGATACCTGCATGTATCGATTTCAACTGCAAGAATTTCGGACCTGAGCAAAGACAGTCTTACATTTTTCGTGGTACAGAAAATATTTTTCTCCTTGACTCAATAATGTTTGAAATCCCGTTTACAAATCAGGCTTCTTGTATATTTCGTGCCAGCCCTGTGCAACGCAATTTTTACCCTATCAGCAACTGATTTCCGACATCGTGACAAATCCAACAAAACCAAATCCAATCGTGGTTATAACATTTTCAACCTTCAAATAGATTCAGTTTTTTCATCAAGCTGTCATATATTATACGCTGGACGTCCACCTTCAGTCATTTTTTTAACCTATACGCGAAATTTCACGCTTGCTAAGGACTGTTACGTTGCTGGCGAAGAATGGGACATTCTGAAAGAAATTGAAACTTTTTAATAAAAGAAAAGAATAGATTCTTCACAATTCTGGATTTAAAACCCAAATTTCTGAATCACTAGTTTTGAAGGCTGATAGTGCTAAGTGGTATACGGCACTTTACAGGGGCGGATCCAGGATTTTGAGTTTGAGAAGTGGGGCAAGGCAGAGTATTACACAGAATTTCTCCTGTCAGACACTCACACCCCCAACAGCCAAATGGAATCAGGGAAATTTTTTTTGGGGGGACATGGCCTCCTTATCCCATCCCCCTTAAACACGACAATGCTTTACTAACTCTGATTGGAGCTATTGACTTCAGAGTGGAGAACCGAAATTTACTAAGGGATACATACAGCAGTAATGCTCAGATGGGTTGTAATTGGTGAAAAACTATTTTGCCTGAGTTGTGAAACGAGCCACCTCGCATATTAAAACAAGAAGTGAATGCTCGACAAATGTCATTCATTAAGACGTATGAACAAAAACTTAGATAGAAGCGAAGACTCTGCAAGAAGAAACGCCCGGTTGTTTATACAAATAGAGACCTGACCAGAATTACACAATTACTCATGTGAACTACTAAACAATATACTTATCTTATGTCACCAGAATGGAGGAATTAAGAACATAAGGACAATATGGATCAGGAAGAAAATTTGGCTGAAAGGATAAAGAATAAAAATTAGAGAGATTAGAAAAATAGTGCAGTTATTGTAGAGACGAGAAACACGTCTTGAGTAGAGTAGAATAAGTGACAACTGACAGATGAATGAAAACTGACCAATGAGATACGAGTATTTGATGGTGTGTCAATACGAAAGTAGTACAGTGCTATGAATAGAAGATGTCGTACATGAAAAATAACCCCTATAAATACATGCAACATGTTGAATTTTATTTAAGGACCATTCATCAGGTACACCAAGAACGCATATACAACTTCATTTTCACTGGACGTGTAAATTGTGAAGAGTATTACTGTTTATGCGCAGACGGAAGTTATTTAAAACAGAGGATTTTACATCGCGGCGAAGTGTTTCTATTACGGTATCGTATACTGAAAGGAATGAAAGAGAAGCCACTAACTAAAAGGCGCTATACAGACAAACATCACAAAATACGTTATGTACACAAAATAAGTATTACACTTTGTGTTTATAACAATCGTGCAATTTACATAAAACAGGCAGCACTCAATAAAATGAGTCAAAAATTGCGAGTATGAAGGTCGAAAGCGTGACTGAACCACCGGACGAAAGTGAGTTCGAAATAAGCGGGCAAAGGTAGTGTCTAGTAATCTGATCTGTTGCATGGGGCTCCAGGCCACGAAAGGCAACCAACGTTCTAAAAGGTACCGTACACGATCAGTTACGAGCACACTGCAAATATAAATGCCATGCATAAACAAAAACAAGTGACAAGCCATGTGTCTGCAGCAAAAATTACATGTTTTTAAAAATTAGATTACATAACTTTGGACGATTTGCTCTGACCCTTTTAACACATTTCCAGTAGAGACGCCGATTCGCGGCGGTTCGGTAATCCGCCATGATTTTTGTCCAGGTGACGAAAAAAGCCTGATAACGCGATATGCAACTACCGGAAATCCCGGATGCTAGCACAAATTTACAGTCGGTGCGATCGACTGTGTGATCTCCAAACCTGCATGTAGACGGCGGTTCGAAGTACCGCGGTAATTTGGCACATACCTTATAGGTAATATCGTATACAAAGCAGTCATCCGGCTCGAATCGGCAATGAACCGAGAGGACCGCGAGCAACCGCCCAAAACATGCTCGATTTTGGTGGAGAGGCAGTCTTTGCGGTTTGAAATGGACTGTGTAAGATTACTTTCACAATAACACCGATTTACACCGCCATCAAGCGGCAGTGAAACGACGCATGCGGTTTTCACCAGCAAGGCAGCGTGACCGACAGCAGAATCAGCCGGATTTTCAGCGGGCAATTCGGAGAAGGGGGTAATTGTCCAGGGCCCCTTCCTGAAGGTAAGCTCCTTCGAGAGAGCAACTGTCTTACTATGACCGATATTCAATTACTCAAAACGGACAAATGAGTGACAGTTGATTCTATTATTGGAGCCTCTAGTTTAAGGCTGGGTGTATAATTCCATAAAAACAGGAGAGTCGTGGTAATTAACAATTATGCGGCCCTCTCAGGGAACATGTACCCTGCAGATGAAAGGAACAACAAAAGAGCAACGGTTGATGTACTTATCGGAGGGACCCTAATGCGATGCAACAACAGATGCTATCACCACGGCCTCCTCTACAGTGCAGCCGGCATCATTCTAAGAACTGAAGTAAACGTAAACCAACATCTTTGCAGTCTGTGGAATAGTCCTTCTAAAGTTCAAACTCGAAACAAATTTGCACATCAAAGGTGCACATTGCCAATTTTTCCCAGACTTGGAAATAAAGTTAAGTACTCCACTTCAAGTGCGTGTAGACAACGCGCGATGCATAATTTTTAAGAACTGGGAACCCCAGACAAAGTTACCCTGCCCAAAGATTAACTCCAAGTAGAATGATTGTTTCCTGATATACGGATAGGCCTCTGCGCAGGTCAATCGTTTTGCCACCGTGTGCTTGTGCTGTATCGGTGTTAGTTCCGACACCTTCACGATATTACTACACAGACATTTGCAATGTTTAACTTGCACCGCGTAGCTACTATGCTCAGATTATGTCTGAGTATCCGTATTATCACATGCCTTGTTCGGGAATAAATGTAACTGGTTGTTGCCATCGGGTTTGCACTGTTGTTTGTACCCAGGCTGATGTTTTTAGGGGCGAATGAACACAGCTTACTGCAAACCACAAGACCTCCACGAAAACTTAAACATGTTAAGCTTCTTGCGGATGTCCGCGGTTTAACTTCTTGAATTATGGCAGATGTATACCGGATTGTCTACGATGCCAACACGTTCTTCTGTGGAGTATGGTGGTTTACCGAATCCCTTCGAACAACCGTCTGAACCGGCAATGTGTGAAACGGCCTTAAAATTTGTCGATGTATGTCATAACTCATTCAGCACGAGCATAACGTGTAAAAATCATGAGTCGTTACTGAACTCACTAGAGATAAAAGGGCAACGTTTTGGCGTTTTCAATGCTGTGTGACCTCTGGCGGATTAGGTCGGGGTTGAGTAAATCGGTGGGAAATTTTAAATACATTATGATGCTCGGTATTGAAGGGACTTTATCCATCATTATAGTTCTTAAAGTTCAGTGCCTGTGACAGCTTTTTGACGATGAACCCTTGTCCATCTCTTTCCAAGGCACGGCAGAAGGCATCGAAAGCGGCTGCACCCTTTTTAGGAAGTATGTCGAGGAATGCTTCTACTTTCTTTGAGTGTCTCTGTTCTATATTGATTTTTTCTACATCATGTCGTTGCAAAATTTCTTCCTGGTAAAGACAAGGAACCAGGCTCTCCATGCCAACGTATTCAATTAGGTACATGTACTCTGACCGCAGCACAGCTTTATGCCCGGATGTCATACCTGCAACAAAATATAACCATTACCAAACCTTGTTTAAGATATTTTAATATTTTAAAGATATTGTTATATTTAAATGATTTTCCAAGCACCTTTGCCTTTAACCGATCACATAATATTAGTGTGTGCAGCATTCTACTGTCACAGTTTACCCTGCGTTTTGGTTCGGTAGTACCTCAATACCATTCATACAAATCCCACGGTTATATTTCAGATGTAATTACAATCCCCTGATCTGTGTTAAGTTTATAATGATGACGGTGATGATAATGACTGCAACATAATTTTTGTTGACGATTCATTGCAACCATCATGGTCCTACAATACACCAAGGAAGCTATAAGGTGTAACAAAAGTGTATCCACACTTCATTGCAAATGACAATGTTTTTATTGACTGTGGAACAAGAATACTAGTTTTAATTCATAAAGAGGTGATAAAATAGACTTTAAAGTGCTTAAAATCATCAATTTCATAACAAAAAAACACCAATAAACAACCCCCACTCGATCAGCTGCCAAAGGGAACACTTGCAAATACTATCTGCGATACTTTAATTAGATTCCTTCAAGTTACCAGCATTTATTGGTCGATGCATACTTCATAGAATCGTGACAACCAAACACAGCATTAGTCATTCTCCGTTGTGTTCAGATGAAAAGTCGTCACATATTGCTGCTCGTTTGTCTGTTGTTTACGTCATAATAAAGAATGGCGAGGCCCTGCGTTTGTGGTGGTATTAGAGCAGGCTCTAACTCTTTTCACTTTCCCGCGGAGAATCTGAGAAACGTGGCAAAAATTCTACAAGAAACTCGCATTTGGTGGGCATTACACACTAGCGCTGGATACAGTCATACGCCACACTCATGTCCGTGCAGTTAAGAAACCACTGATTTTCGTGTATTTTCTCGTTTGTGGGATATTGAATTTGCGGTTGTGATATGCAATGGAATATGCAAATATTTAAGGATGCTGACAATGTAGTCATTTGCCAAAACAAGTTAAATTGTGGCTTTAAACAGTTAAAGAACCAAACTAAACGTATTGTTAATTCAGAAAAAGAATTATTGTGTATGCAACTTTTCGTTTTTCAAAACGGAGTCGTGTATTTGCCATTTCTGTGTATCCAGTAAACGTGGCGGCTCACGAGCCTATTTTCATATGAACGTGTAACCATATAGTAGACCTGAGCGCAGCCTGGTACACTTTGACACGGAACCTATATTTAAATACCAGGCTCGAGAAGGTAGATACATCACAGAACATACGTTTGCCAACACTTTGCAAATCAAAATGTAACCTGTTATAGTTGCAAGGCAGAAATGAACTGAAATACAAATACCTGGCGCTAACGAGCACAGGAAAATTTGGCTGATGAAAGAAGTGGGTAGTATATGCGAAAACATCAATATGTTCTAGACATTTTTTTCATTTTTATTCCCCACATCATTTTACGAACCCCACTTACGACGTAAAGGTAATGCCAAGATTTGAAATTGACGTCAAAAGTTAACTCACGAGGGTAGTCTTTGAGAGTTTCTTCTGACAGAAGCGGAAACAGACGAAGGGGTCGTGTTTTTGGAACGGTCTTTTTTAACGAGATTTTCGTTGATATATTTTTGCAACTTTTATAAGGAAACGTGGACAGAATCGTGAAGGGTCATGTTATAATGCATGTATGTATGTATTAGAAGCAACAGTGAAGTAGCACTTTCCAAATTTCTTTGAAAATTCCCCATTCTCAAAAACTGCTTGAAAAGCCAACGATTGAGTAGAACTGGTTTCTGACTGGGCTCAAGAGATTTGAACTTGAATTTTCGACGTTGTGCTAATAAATGAGCACAGATATGGGAACATTGCGTTCTTCACGGGAGAAATAATGTACAAAAAGGCAGCTATGGGGCAAGAAACCTTATTATACTTATGCGTCCAGCACTGTTGTCCAATGGGATTTGAACCTTGGACTGGAAGGTGCTATCTCGACCACAGTTCATCCAATTCTTCAGTCATGAATTGTCAACATCCTTGTCGTGCATCATGCAATAATGGCTAGTGAGGCATGTCAGATTACCGGAGATTTATAGTAACCGAATCGAAACAACAGCTACACCAAAAGGACAGCTTTCCTCTCTAAATCTGGGTAGAGTGGAGAGTGTCAACTTTAGATATTTAATTTCCGGAATCATTAGCGTCGTCGTTCATAGTAATAATGGCTCAGTGGAATATGTCTTTGAGATAACTGCAGATTTGCACTCTTAGGATTAACAAAACTAAAGCAAATTCACCAAAAGGACAGCTCCTCTCTCCACAGCTGGTTAAAACAGAGTCTACTTCAGAAATTTGACTTCCACAATCATTAGTGTTGATGCGGCTTCAAAGAACGCTGTCTGTTTTAAAAGCTCACGCAGGGCTTCTTAGGTCAAAAGTGGAATGATTAAATCAAGCTAGTTGAAGCCATCAACCAATTCCTTGCGGTCCATTCTAGAAAGCTAGCTCACCGTATTAAAAAACGGTTCGACTTCAAAATATGAACCAAAATTGTGGTTTTCAAAAATGACTCTGCACAGGACTTTAAGTAGCGTGACGTGGAACATCGACCTTGTCATGAAAATCAAGTATTGGAATTCCAGTTCTCTGACATTTTCAAAATTCTTTTAAAACGATTCCCGAGTCTACTGCAGAGACGAAACGATACCATACTTATCGGTGAGGTATCTCACGTTTCCTGAATTTTTCTGAAAAATGCAACGATCAGGAGCTTAAGGACATAACCTTGTATTCGACTTTAAGGCCATGGAATTTTTATATGCGTTTTCAACCAATTACTTAAGATCGGGGATTTAAGTACAGAGATTTGACGCAGAACTTTGGCCCTGTCATGAAGTTTGGGTACTGGGACTTTCATTTCTATAGAATTCGTCAAAATTCGTTTAAAACATTTTCCGATTCTACTGAAGAGACGAAACGTACCATAGTTATCGGTGGGGATTCCTGAATTTGACAGCGCCGCACTTATAAAAGGTTGCCCATTTTCTTCAAGACCTCTACAAAACACATCAAACGCGTGTTTTCTCTTTTTCAGTAGCTCATCAAGCAATATCTGTATTTTCTTTGAAGACATCCGTTCTGCGTCAATTGCTTCTTTTTGAGCTAGTTCCAGAATCCCCCGTTGGAAAAGGTACGGAACTAAATTCCCGTCTACATCAACATTGTCTTTAAGCCAGGTGTACAGTTTGAGAAGCACTCTCTTATGCTCGCCAGTCCATTCTGCAACAAACCACAAAAATTTAACTTTTAAATCCTGGAAATACGAAAATTTTTATTGCCATGAGACAATTGGTTGCAATAGGTGACTCAAACCTGCATTACTTTGCAAATTTCCTTGTTCGAGTTTCTATTGACCATTGTCGTTTTTTTCAGATAAATTTATATATGAGATTAATGGATCAATGTTCTGTCCTATAACTTAAGCAACTGGGTCACTTGAGAGAAGCGCAATTTTCATGTTGGCAGCTGTAGTTAACATATGTAAAAATGAATCATCGGCCAGTCATCAAGAAATACATAACACAACGGGATACCACGTTATTAGACCTTCCTACGGGCAGATCTTCAGAAACATGATTAGACGCCTTGAGAGCGTTCAACTGTGAAACTTTTGTTAACTGTGGATAAGAAGGTGGACTTGCCTTCTAATCAGGCGGCATGTGGCCGCTGCCTTGTGATCAGACGGCATGTGAACGCTGCCTTCTGATCAGACGGCACTGCTTTCAAATCAGACGGCATGTGAACGTTGTGAGCTGCAGATAATGAAAAATCAGTTGCTTATGGCAAACGTTCGTATCGCTCTCACTTCAAAACCTGTATATTGAAGTGGTGGACAGTAATCTGAATCATGTCATAAACAAATTTTGCAATGTAGAGCACTAATAAAATTTTGAATTATGCGTTGATTCCACCCTCATTTCCATCATTGGCCGCAGTCGTCACTGTTGTCATCATCAATCACCACCAACATTTCTATACTTTTACACATACCTTTCATTTGTTTCCTGTTCGACATCCATCGCCATTTTGCAGTTTTCCACGTTTTCCACAGGAAGGATTGCATCTTGCTGTAGGGATGGCTTTTTGAGTGACAGTTGTTTTTCCAACAAACGCCACGTAATTGCTCCCGGTATATTGAAATAGTAGGTGGGCTCTTTTCACCCTGCCTCCTACGTCTAACAGGCGGGTCGTGGTTAGTTTGTTCTCCGAAACAACAAACGACCCCATTTTCTTGTTCGCAACCAACTGGCGTAGCTGTAGAAGCGTTCTGCTGAGCTGCATTCGACGGTAGTTTGTCCACACTCCCACATGCTGGCGTTTCGCTTTCTCTTGTCACTTCTACAGCATCTGACTGGTCCTTAGTCAACCTCTGTCCATCGCGTTCATCAACAACAGTTATTCCCTGTTAAAAATGTATTACATTGAATCACATTTGGTCAAAAGTCTTCCACATAAAGTTGTGATGGCAGTCATGTTAAAAGCAAACAACACATTTCGCAATCACCCAAAATTGTCACTATCGCTGTTTGGGGGTTCCCAACCTCAACATTGCGACTAAACAGTTGCCAACGTTTACAGTTGTCAACGTTTTAAGTGCCTTGTGGTAATAATGTAGCTGAGTAGGCCATTTTCTGTCATCAAGTAAGCGCTACTCTCACTAGTTAATGCCTGGCTAATGACGTTTACAATGTAGAACAGAGCACACAACTTCATTTTTCCTGACATGTTTTGAAGTACACTTCTCATTCTCAAAAGGTACAGGAGCCAGCATGATGTAAAGGTCATGGTAACAAGTAAAAGGTCATACAGGTGTGAAACATGATTGATCAAAAACATAAGTGTGAACAGGTTTCTACTCTAGACAATAACCTCAAAACAATGTGAGACCAAGTTGGTGCACCTGTACATTCAGGCATCCTTAAGTTTAAGTCCATAGGTGTGTACTCGCACTGTCCAAGATGCAAAACTTGGACACCATGCATATGTTTGTAGATGTTAGAACCTCTGTTAAATACATGTTCAGATATACGTGTATTCACATGTAGACATTTTGGTCTTGTGTTAGCCCGATTTCGGACTAATTTCAGGTAGAAAAGGTTTCACGAAACTGGTCAAAGAACTTTTATTTGTATTTGTAATTGAATGACTGGACAGGAAGAAGAAAATTTGAAGGAGAGCAAACAACTCGATCTTTCTGTAGACGTTTAGCTCATTTCACTTTGATACAATTCGTCAAGACCAGTTTTGAAATACAGGTTATATAACATGGCTGCTCGATTGCTGATGGAGGTAAGATTTTTTAACAATCAAGCTGTTCTATTTAAAAATTCAATGATTTGTAGGACGTAAAATATCATGTATACTTACTTGCATGTTTTGAAACTTTTCATGGTTTTGTTTGAATGAATCAACAGGTATCTGGCCTAGTGGTTTCTTGGGTGCACCTGTAACGAATCATGTCAATGTTTCTCTATAGTTTCGCGAAGTGTCACTTTATTTCCGTCATCCAGTGGAAAAACAATATAATGAAACGGGCATGTGCTCACAGTCAGTTGCTTGAAGTCGGAGTTGGAGTTCCAGGAATCTTTAATGCTGCGTATCGGGGGTTTACGGTTTCTACAACGTGTATTCGGTCCGATCACGACTACCAACACCTGGCAACCGAGAGGTTTTAGGAAAAATGGTTCACCCTATAGCAGAAGTCGGTACTTTAGGCAATCACATGGCAGAGGTATCAATGGTAGTATGAAAAAAATATCACTATTTCATCAAAAATTCTTAAAATGCCGAAAACTAGTGGTGGACATAGGCTAGATATCGAGGAGCATCACCATTCACGTTCCTGCATAATGAAGTCTACAAACCTAGACCTTTAACAAAACTTCTGATTCGCAGTTATTAAACTTAGAATTCATTTGAAAACAAATGGATGTATCTAGCTACAAAATTCACGTTGACTAGGACCTGATTGGATTATATGAGGCACGCTATTTTAAAATGCGAAAATAAGTCTTTTGTACCATGTTTGTTAACAGCTCGAGCCAATCCACCGTCATCAAATTTCCCCACGACAGGCTTGTAGTTTTCTTCGACGCTCGTCGCTTTATCATCCGTCTTAGGTTTGAAACTCCTATTCGATACCATCGTCTTTCCACGCTGGCCTGCATCATCTGTCTCCCAACAGCCGACACATCTAATCCCATCTTGGCCTTTGATCATTTGCTCGTCGGCATCTGGAAGGTCGGGTTTGCCGCGTTCACCCAGAACAGGCGTTCCTGTGAAGTGATTGTCTTGACGAGAGACTGACCTTTTTACATGCGTTTCCCCGTGATGTGGCTTTTCAATTTCGTCATGAATAACATATGTTGAGGACTGGGGCACTCTCTGTTCTCCCGTGCTGACCTGCGGCCGAGTCTTTTCCTAATGAACAAACACATTTGTTCAAGCGAGACATTAAAATTTTTACAATAAAGTTGTGACATCAAACTTGGTCAGGTGTACCCATTATTTCGTAACTCTTAGCCGTAAAATTTGTTGAAATGCCCATTTTTGTTTTTGTAACTTAATATATAAAAGAATTAACAGGTGTGTACGTATTCTTAAGTAAGGGTATTATTTATATCAAGAGCTTTTGTTTTAATATCATGGATGAATTTCAACTCAAATATAATATGAAAAAATCTCTGTCAATTCCAAAATTGGTCATTAGTGTGCTTTCACAAGGGGTTGAATTCTCTGTTTAGTGCTGATAATTCCTTTGATAACGCTGAAGTTGAACGTGACATTTCCCAACGTACTTAAAGAGGCAATTCCTGATGACAGTACCATTGTGCAACGTCTAGTACAGAGTAATTCACTTTCCCTTGTGAGGACATTTCCAGAATCACAAAATTCACGATTTTCGAAACATGCGCGAAAGAAAAACTATGTGGTTACCCTCTCACCTTTAATAAATGCTTGAAGCCGAAGATCCAGTTGATAGATCGTCTTTTTGAAATTTGAAACTAAACGAAAATGCTTCGATATCAATACAAACTTTTTCTAAGTGAACGAACCTGAAAAATAATTGGTGAGCAGCTTGATTTTGTGTCAGTGGCAGAGAACCACTTTCAATATTGAAATCTAGTCCGTTTATCACGTTCTAGGCTTCTTTAAAGCCTTTACGGCACGTTTTCCCCAGTGTAGCAGGAACTTTCACCTCAAACGGTATTTGAAAAAATAAATAAAAATGTGAGGTGTAGCAGTGAGACAGTGTATTTCGAAGGTGTCTGTCAAAGGTAAGACAATGTCTACTTCTTATCATTTTGTCTCCCCTTGCAGTCCTCTTATCACCTGGTCGTCGAAACGAACTTCTAATACTCACTTGCGTGTTTCGTTTTAGTTCGCCCGATGTCATGACATCGACCTGTTTCTTTGGTAGACTTACTAGAAGTAAAACGTTAGGATTCAAAGACTGGAAATAGAACATTGTTCATATCATGTGTTCGTGTCCAAGTATACATACACTTGGCCAGTACTCCTATTCATTCAAAGAGTAAGAGTTACGAGTCACACAAAATACACATGAAACTTCAGCTCTACTGGGAGAACTTTGTGCAGCGCTTCAACTTAAAGGGCATGTGAACATTATTTTTTGCCCATTGGCACTGGTTCATCTACGATGCCGCAAATGGGCACTTGAAATGTTTTACATGTAACAGGTGTGGGGTGTGACTATTAGTCAGCACATTTATAACGAAAATCAGTTATTGTTTCGTTTTTGGGGACACTAGATTTACAAGTACAATGCGCAGAGCAATTTAGAAAGTTTAAAGAGGCATGGAACGCAAAAGCTAATCAAAAAAATGTTTAAACATTTCCTGTGGAAAATACCATGTCGTAACATCTACTACAGAGTTTTTCACATTCCCTCTGAGGGAATTCCTGCGAAAACTCACAAACTTCACTCTTTTTGAAATACGCACGAAGGAAAATCTCTGTGGTCACCACAGAGTTTCCAAGATTCCTTCCACTTCTGATAAATGTGCGCATGCGCTCACAGTCATTCTAAAAACGGCTGACTGACGAGAACGATATTAACATCAGTTTATAATGTGTGACCGAAACTCCCAATCTGAGGTTGATACAGTGTGACGAAAACCAGTGAGACAAGAGATTTCCAAGAGCATTTTGGAATATATTTGAATACTACGATACCGTTGAAACTAGTTTTAAACATCAATTGCCTCTTAATACGGCTGCTCCTTGAAGTCGCCATTGTTTTGTTTACATCAAAGGTCACTTATAAGCAGGAAGGCACTACCCGATATAAAGGATATGTGCTAGATCTATGTCTAGCACTGCCATATCAAATGTGCTCGCAGGTTCCCCGTGTGTCGCTAGTGGACAATCAGGGAATCGGCGAAACCAAATAGGGGACATTATTTGCCTGGTGGAAAAAATCGACAAAGTGACGAGCTGTTGACAAATTGTTTTGTTTTTGAAATTTGAAACTAAACCAAAATTCTTTGTAATCAACAGAAAGTGAACATGTTTGCGAACAAACCGCAGAAATATCTGGTGAACACACTGAATTCTGTTTCAGTAGCAGAGAACCACTTTGAATAAAATGATTTATTCTGTTTTTAGCGTTCCAGGCCTCTTCAAACACGGACACGGCGTGGAGCTTCATAAAACAATGACAGTTAGTGTTCATCTAAACTTTAAACCTACCCATAACCATTTTTTTGTTTCTCTATACATACACTTGTAACATTCTTCACTTGATGTTTTAGTCTTATTCATACCTTCATTAGTTACCTGTTTATGACCTATCTGCTTCATTTTACCTTTTTCGGTTTTGCTATTGTGGTTTGATTCCTTTTCCTGATTTACTGACGCTCTAAGTACAGCTTTGGAGTTGAGCCCCTGTAGTTCTCCACTGTATGGAGACGGCGTAAGTAGATTGTGCTCTATATCAATCTTTTGTCCGTTGTCAACGCGGGTTATTTCACCTAAGCTATGGATAATTTGCTTCTCGACACGTAGATCGTCTTCTCGATCCAGTTTACCAATACAGAACGGTACTACAAACACACAGTTCTGTATTGTTAGGAGCGTCGGCCAGGCATCTGAAGTCGTACTTTCTCTAAATACTTTTACCCAGTCTGGCTGTATCTTCCCAAATTCCAGATGTCCTGTTTTCTTCACAACATACGCCTCCTGTTCAATAATAAAACGGGGCTCCTGAAAATCTAAACGTTTCTCTTGTAATAATAAAATTCATTTGAACGTCTAGAGTATGCAGTCAGTACAGTCTAAGACAAGACATTTTAAAATTTGCAATCAGGTAAAGAGAACTGTTTGCTTCTAAAGTAACGGTATTCACTTACATTACACCGAGATAGTTGATGAATATTTCAATGAGGTGTTTTAAAACATTTATGTATAAAATGTGCAATTTAAACTTAGTCCGATAAATTGTTCAAACTGGGATCACTATCAACTTTTTCATTTTGACATTAAAGCCCGTTTATCTCTGGTTGGACTGAACCTTAGGACAGAAACGCTATTCCATAAATACATTTGCCTTGTTTCATGAGATTATCAGATTGCAGTTTCCTAGAGAATTCATTGAAAGAGACGTTGGCCCAGGTTAATATCTCGATCTTGCAGCAAATGTTCACCTTTACACGCATCATTGAACGTCATCTCGAGAGAAGTTTCGTGAACAAGACTGGCATTGTTTGCAAGAAGTGTCAGTTTAAAAGGAGTTTTTGCTTCACATTCACCTATCCAAAGCTTCAAAACTAGCACGTTGCATCATGATTGCAAATGGAGCTCAGTACGTTTTTTGTTTACTATTTCTACCCAGAAAAAGCCCAGTGGCGTTCACTGACTATACACTAAAGAATGGCTTTACATTTCCTAAACACAAATTTACCAGTCAACTAAAATCGTTAACTTCAACAATTAAAGCGACCATATCACTCCTCTCAACTTTTGGTTTAGAGTACTTACCATTTCGGAATTGGCCTCAAATTGCTTTTATTGTCACTGGGGGTGGTTTCGGGACTTCGAAACACCTGATGGTTAGTGCTTGAGACGGGGTTTGTAATAGGCTGGCTTGTCAGGGCGTGACATTTTTCGCGCGGAGCATGAGTTACGAACTTCCAGTTCTTCGTAAGAGCTTAAGTCGGTTCTCATTTGAGTAAGAATTAAGTTGGGACCAATTTTATAGTGGTGACTGTTCGAAATCAAATGTTCGCTTCGATATTGGACGTAGCGTGTAGGTTGTGAAAATATAGTACGTCATTTTATTGTGACACAACACAAAAATGTGTTTGTTGAGATGAAATTAAGGCGATTTGAGCTTATTCAAAGTCGATTCATACGCACGTGCTCGGGTTGGGCCACTTCAAGACATAGTTCCTCTCGCACCAACCCATCTGGTGGTTCCCTTTGGTTACCTAGTAGAAAAACTAAATGCAACACCAATTAATGCCAACACACTGTAGCTCATTAGGTTCTCCAGATTGGCGTTAGTACTTCTACATGAAAAGTGAACAAATTCAGCTATCCAAATCAGCTTTGGATAATTCATTACGCTAACTATGGGGGTTGTTCTAAGACTCCCTCGACCNCACGACGACCCAGAACCCTCTCGACCCACGACCTGTGCCAATATATGTATGTTTGCGCTTTTTACACATTCCGTAATGATATTACGTCGCTGAATGAGTCGCATGAGACTTACCTACATGTGAACCTGCTCTGGCTCAAATCTGGTGGTTACAAACAGGAGGTGGCGTAAGAACATGATTTGAAATAGTGTTCTACGAGCGGCTTCCAATGGCCCTGTTCTACTTAACTTGGGCAAAGATTACGTTAACGTGAATGAACGTATTTTCGCATTTTTATTATTTTCTTTCTGTCATATATTCGTTCACAATACAATCTATGTAACTTTGAGATACTTTTTAGTTAACAATTTGTTTTTTAAACTGTATTTACTGAATAAATTAGTATACATATTCGTCAGTTCTTCGCACTCTCTCTGCTTTAATCTGCCATTCATTGAAGAGCAGAGAAGACGAAAACACTTTGCCGGGAACGACATTTGTAACGTTGGTAGGTCTTTGATTTAATTTGGTCTCGTTTCTCTTTCTGTTTTTGGCTTTCAAACATGCTGAATCGACTCTCTTGATTGCAAAAAACAGGGAAACCGAGCTCACGGACCGACCCCTTTGGTCCTGCAAGTCAGCGCTTGTTCTGTGTTCAGATTGAGTCAAGTTAGACGGGGGTTGTGGGCCGTGGGTTGAGGGCCAGGGTCATAGGGGTTGTGGGTCGTGGGCCGAGGGGGTCGTGGGTCGATGGGGTCGTGGTTGTATCGACTGTGCGCGTGTTTATTGATGATGGTGTGTCGTGAATGATTTTCCTGTTCACGTAGCGTCAACGAAAACCATTAATCGTTGGAGGAACTTTAAGCTTGCATCAGCACTGCACTTAATTTGAAACTGGTTATTGCGAATAAATTAGAGCGTTATGTTCCTAAAAGCAATTAACACGATCTTCAAGAGTGCGTAGTAGTACCCTCGAAAAGGGGCCAAATTTGGCAAACTTTGGAGCAACGCATCTCATAAACAGCAGGTCGAATTCATATGAAAAGTTCAGACACCATGCATCATGCACTGCTCTTCAAAAGAGTGTTGGGAATAATTTTTTAAAATTTCCACTTTCCACGAGGGGCAATCAAAAATATGAATGTCATGATTTTTTAAGAAAAAAGTCATAAGTCGCGTCAAACAAAAATTTTAAAGAAATTATAATCCAAAAAATGTAACAGCGTTTTGAGATTTCATGTTGCACATTTATATCAAACAAAATTTGGTCATGTTATTGACACCGTTATTTTGCTTTACTAAAAAGACATGGTCACGTGACCCAGCTAATAACAGATTGGTGCAGTCAATAATTATATTCTACAGGCTTTCTAATTTCAGAAAATATGTACTTTTGCCAAGTTGAAATCTTTAGTTTTGTAGATATTTGACTAAATACAACGACCAATCAATAAGGTCCTGCATAACCATAAAGTCACGGCAGCGTGTTTTCAAAGTACGTTGCATAAATAAGAGCTTTTTGTACAACGTATTATCCTGTGTTCAAAGCAACGGTGCGCTATACGAAATCCAACAAATTACCTTCACCTTGTTCTCTGTCATGTCCACATCCTTGTTTCCTCAAGCCAAGAAAGAATTCATCACCTGTGTCTTTGCCCTGTCGAGAATCATTACTCAGCAAATGAGACCGTCAAAATGGTAACGGCGCTGTTTGTCACATTCACTTGTAATCAAATTCCAGTCCCATGAAATCAAACAGCAGGACACTGAATTTTCCCGCGTTTTACACTTGTTCCGATCAGTAACTGGTCGGATGTCTGTGACGTTTTCTTCGTGATCACCCTTTATGGGTCATCCCTGGAGATGTCTCATGAGAGACGAAGTTCCGGATAATTGTATTGTATATATTTTTGTTATGTGATTTGAATATGAAGCCGGTAATATTGACTTTTTGTGCTATCCTCACTGTCATGAGCATGGGTCATCTTTTACAACAATTGAGGCCTGACCTGATATCAGCCTGCCGTAAAATTAGAGATTTTATCTATTAAGGCCATTAAATACAAATGGAATATAGTGTTCAACAAAACTTGTTTTAAGGAACATTTGCTGATACTCTGTCATCATCTGTATTACAACTACCTGACGGGATGACAATGTCGTTGAATAACGTTTTAACGTTATCCGTTTAGCCCTTCCTAACTCCAAAGAAATGAATGAAATACCTGGTTTTCAACTTCTTTGACCATTTCTATTCCGTCAGCTGGTTGCCTTGAATGACCTGGCGGCAATAAAAAGTGCAATTTTTGTTGAACATAAGCTGTTTAATAAATGAGTTATCAATTGAACTTAAAGTGACTCAACTCCAAAATGAGCCTCAGTATAATATGCTAGCTAACGTCTAACGTGATGACGAAAACTTGAAATTTGAGAAAAAACCAACAGAATGCAAAGATACATCATTTCAAACTCCATAATCGAGTGAACATTGGCTCATGATACAAATGAAACAAGTCACTGTCTTAACTGAAGACTTTGCCCACATAAAAATGCATTGTCAGCATCTGGAGAACTTCCTTTGCAACGTTTTTTAGTCCTGTGGATATTTAGTCAGCAAAAGGTCCATATCAACAGAAATTCGAGCAACCCCCCATATTGAAGGCTGGGTACGTGCATGTATTGTGCTATACGCGCCTTGAAACGGCGTTAAATGTAAGACTAGCGGAAAGCACGAGTTCCATTCTCCTTACGCACTTGTGCAATGTGCAAAACAATGTAGAAGCTCAAAGTTATCCAACAGAAAGTCGCATCATTAAATGCTTTAATTTGAATCTGCTAATACAAAGCCCTCAACGTATTTTCACCTTTTGTTCTATTTTGCTTGTCGGCACCTTGGTTTTGGTATTCCGGTCTTTTCCATTTGTGTGCTTCGGGCGATAATTTAAGCTCAGAATTGGCTTTCAATCTTGGTGTTTCTTCGCCAATTGGTACCAGCCTACTTGAACTGTTGCGTCTGTCAACCGTTTCCCGGTCGTCGACATCTGTCGTTCCGTCGAGCTCGAAGATGTTCCCCATTCCTTGCCTTTTCACCAAATTTGACGTTTCACTTTCTACCTCCGCCTCTCTAGCTTCTGGTAGGATGTCGAGCATCCGCTGCCCTCCCTCAGTTTCCTGTGCAAGGAAAAGTTGATCTTACAAATCTTCGAATGAAACAAAAACATTTTCGAACAACATGAATACACAGCATGCCTATTTTGAACAAAGAGTGATAGAAAGAATGGGGGCAATATGCTAGCGTTACAGTTATTTGCGAACGAATTCAAATTATTTAACTAAACCAGAGTACACTCAAGTCACAACTGTATAAGATATTCCGGAAGTGTCCACGAAGTAATACACATACCAGAAATAGATTTAGTAGAGACTAATGGCGTTGTCTTATTCCAAGGAGACCAAAACGATAACGAATGTACTTCCACAAACGCCGCATCGGTCCCTTGTGCAATTACATGATTTACACAGTGGGCACTTTTGCTCTGGCTACGTCCGTTGCTCAAATTGCACGCACTTCTGTTTTGTTAATTGTTCTTCAAATTGGCGCATCAGCTGTGTCAAAAATCATCCTATACTACACATATAAAGCTGAATGAATTTGATGCCTAATCACAAATATGTTATGTTGAGACACCTGTGATATTTTTCCTAACTTGAAATTAGGACTTGCCAATAAAATGTTATGATTCGTGGAATGAGAATAACATAAGTTTCATCTTTTGATACTCATATTATAGAGTATGTATACATTGTAATTGGAAAACCTGAATTGTATACATGTGTATCATTATACTTCACAATGAACTGACCTGAAAACACCCAACATTTATACAATATTATTTCTTTTAGCTTCTGTACATGGGAACAATCACATTTTTGGTAACACACTATACATTTGCACTTTGATGCATGAAAAAGATGTTGGGTGGACTAACAACAGTTTGGCAATAGAAGCCATCGTGTAAAATCAGTAAACTGAAACTAAAATGGTCCATTTGCAGTTTTGTTAGTCACGCAATGAGCTTGCTTGTACTTGGATTTGTAAGTGTAGCCACTCTCACGGTATAGTCCCCTGATACGCTGTAGAATGCAACAATTACGTTGCTAGGGCTCTTCTAAAATGTAACAAGTTGATACATTTTTTGTAATTGTTACAATTCACGTTGAATGCGCGTGCAAGAAATGTAGCATTAATACATTTTACGAAAGCCACGTCATATTTCATGAGTTTGCATAGTGTTTGTAACAGTTGCTACATTTTACGAAATTGTTTCATTTTACGGCGTATCAGTTGCCTGCGGTGCTGATTGCATATCGTAGAACAACGTTATTTATGCTTATTACTTCTGCATTTGCTTAACACTCTCTCGACAGTGGGTCAGAAGACAGGTTTGAGGTTTTAAATATAAGTAGTACAGTTTCAAATGTTTAAGCATTTTCTTGAGGTTGAACATCAGCAGATACGCACTTGCAAATTGTGTGACCCCTGTGTGTGCGGCCGTGTTGGTTTGATCTCCTCTTCCATCCCATCTGGTGACGTTCTTCGGTGACCTGTAAAGTTTAAAATGTTTAATGTTCCATAATGATAATTTGACCAAGTCCACTATTGTTGTTCAGTGCTTTGCGAGGGTGCTAAGACCGAAAATTATTTACCACTTTAGGAAATTTCATAAAGTATATTTCCCATTGACGTTTCAACGAATAAACCAAAACGTTGAATTCCAGACCGGAATTAATATACGAGCAAGAATGACTTCGTCCGCCATTACTTTGTAGTAACCCAGCGTCATTAAATTAGAAACTGAACTTCATTGATGCACACATTTATCGAGCCACGCTTAAGCTGTTGTAAACACGCCAACAAATATCCTTCTATTTAGACTATTTACTGTCATAAAATTGGCATCAACTTTTTCCTACTCTGGCGATGTTCATAAGGTGGAAAAAATGTTCTTTATTGCCGAATACCAGACTCAATCACGGGGTGATTTTGTGCACGGTAATGATCATACGTAAGCAGAACTGTTATTTCTTTCCAAGATCACACACCACTTCTCTCCTGATTACGAAACAACCAGTTTGTTGAGCTTGGTCAAGCAATAACAAAGTGGTAGTTCTCAAGAAAAGAAACCATGCATGTCTGGCTTGACCTACGGTAAAATACAAGATGAGATCAACTTTACAGTGATAGTTGAAAGCAATACAGTTTAACATCAGCTTTGTCTGAACGAAGCCATGACCAATGCAATATGGTCACCAAAAATCGAAAATTTCGCAATCTCGTCAGGAATATACTCCTTTCTTTGACGTTCATTTGACACGTGTGATCGAGCTTCAGATTAACGAAAATATGGATCTCAGAACTGACTGTAGAAATGACATAAAATGTAACCAACCACGTATTGCGAAAATCGAACGCTTACTCGAGGGTTCCCACGCAATTGGTCAATTATCTGTTACAGTTTCCAGTGAAGTCGAGCGTTGCTGACATGCATAAAACACGAACATACCTCCAACGTTTCCATTTTGGTCTTCAACCTTAGAACCCATTGCACGTTGTGTAGGGATTGTCAAGAAGACGGCTTTAGGATCAGCCACCTTAGATGAACTCTGTTCTTCTTGAATTGTCTCCCGATCACAAGCACTTGGATCGTCTTCCAGGTATCTGGCAACATCTGGGAGGTCACGTTGATTTTTATCCTTCTCATCTGGTATGGTATACGACACATTCTCCTGGACAATGTCTGGTAACAGGTCATGCATTCCCGTGTCATCTGGTATGGTATACGACACATTCTCCTGGACAATGTCTGGTAACAGGTCATGCATTCCCGTGTCATCTGGACATCTCTTTTCTGCTTCCACCTCTGCATCGTCGGACAGGACTTGTGCC
This sequence comes from Phoronis australis, assembly GCA_002633005.1. NCBI lineage: Eukaryota > Metazoa > Phoronida > Phoronidae > Phoronis > Phoronis australis. The sequence goes on from NMRA01000053.1 coordinate 707,418, forward strand.
ATTCCCTGTTTTCTCAACGGTTTATCCCCATGAATTCCATCCTGTTGAATTAAAGGATTTCTTATTAAGTTACGATTTGAAAACATACTTTTTGTTTGAGAATAAAGTGTAGCACTTCCATGACCACGTACTTTACATATTATTATATTAACTCACAAAGTAAGATGCTGTGTTTTGATACTGAAATTACACAGCTAAATATTAGGAACGTTGTTATCACCTCATGTATGCCGTCGACGAAACAACATTTTTTTGGTTTACATCATTTGCAGCAGGAGTAAATTTGTTCCTTATAATAACAATGGTTTAACGGCATGTGAATAACTGACAGTCCGTTAAACTGACCGTAACAAACCAATTTTTCACCTTGGTTCTGAGTTGTAATGAATTCGCAATTTCCCCCAATCTCATAAATCTTTTCTGACATGAGTAAAGGAGAAGTGGAGTTCAGCTATTGCCTCTATAAGCCTTGCGCTTTTGTTTTCATCTTATACTTATACCTTTCTCTCGCCAGTATCCTTTTCAGAACACTTAATGAATTGTTGCAAGTGGCTTATGTCCTGTTCCAACTTTTCTAACTTCATGAAGTTTTGCTCCAATTTTTCAAGTATTGTCGCGAAGCCGCTTTCGCTGTTACAATAATGCTCGTTTCTTAGGTAACTCCCAACCTGGAAATATTGAAAACGTTTTTAGATCTCATGCTCCGATATTTGCTGTGTGTGGCGTCGTTCAAGCGTTAATATCCGGATTTTGTTGTTTATCGCTTGATCTTTGCTGAATTAATCATTATGCATCGCCATACTCGTAAATTTGCAGTTCACTTATTACTGAGAATTTTCTCATCAGTGTCCCAGTTAATAAAGATAATACTATTAAAGGTTAAGAACCTTTGCAGAACATTAAGTATTAGAACTGCATTGGTCAGGCCTTTCAAATACTAGCTGACTTCGAGACGTTTAGATACATTGCTTTTATAAGTAATCTGTGGATAACTCCTGAGCGCCGCAAATTCCATGCTCGTATTAACAATACGCTTATAATCTTGATAATGTTGGCCATTAGCAGTTTCCTGGAAGCCAAATTCATCAGCAAGTAATTACATGTAAAGACAATGGCGTTAACCTGAAACATTCTATTGCCAGCAATACGATAACCTGAAGAATTTTGTTGCCAGCAATGAAATTCAAACCTTTGGACAACAACGCCTAACATATATGTATGTAGTTTAAAGCCATTCGAAACACCTCGGGTATCGTCTTAGCCTCAAATTTTACCGAAGTAAGTGAACGTCATCTACACTTGTGCGAACGTCTGTCATACATCCAGTCAGTCTCCTATGACTGAAGACTTCACATGCACAGAAAATGTTCACCGGCTAGGAGAAATTTGAAGCTAGATGTACCAGATGGATCACACCATAACAACAAACGAATAGCTAACTCCAATTATGTCGGCTTTCAAAAAGTAGATATAGAACAGACCATGAACAAACTCACGGAAATGTTTACCTTGGAATATAGGCTGGACGTGAAATTTCCCATTTTTCTGACTTCAGCAATTTATTCTTACTGAAAGTAGACATTAAGTTCTGAATAAAAATATGTTACAGGAAGTCTCTAGTAGAGAAATGCTAATTTGTTCGCGACCGGAAGGACTTCCAATGAATCCCAACCTCACTTTTCAATGAACAGGGGAGCCAAACGTAAAGTTGAGATGAGTTTCAACCGGAGGAAGGATTTTTTACAATTAACAATACACCCGTGGTTACGGTAGTCAGTACTGGTAGTCTTTTGTTCCTAAAATTAAAAAGGCCAACGAAGAGGTTGCCACCAACACAAATGATGTACTTAACTCCAATTTAAACAAAACCGTTGCAAAACTGATGCAGTAAGCTTGAGGAGTGTGACCCGGATGTCATCAATTCTCATAAGCGCGAGATTGTTGCTAAATTTGTTCCCACATTTAACGAGTATTACGTCGACGGGTTGTTTAGGCCTATTTTGATAGTCGACGCTTGGCTTTCGGCAACTTTTTTGGCAAGCCTTTTGCCAAAATTCTCTCTCAGAGGCATGTCTAACTTTCTCAACGAGCTGTAGAATAATCTTTGTGACGTGCAGTTTTGAATTATTTGGGCCAGAACTTCCTTATCAATGTCCGCTAACAGTACACTGACAAATTTGTTGAGAGCCTGCTGTCCAAGTTTTCAATTTTTTTGTTTACATACCCGAACCTAATTTATAAGAAAAATGTGGCAATAAAAGCGCGTTTTCCCTAATTCGATCACAGGAGAAGTGATATTGATCTTGCAAACTAGCAGTTCGTCATTTCTCGAGACCATGTTCCGTGACAAGCCAACTTGTACAGCCAACCAAAGATACTGTATACCTAATATTTTGAGCCAACGTCAACGAATTATGGGATGTCAGTAAATTCGTTTCCTGAGCCCGAAGTCACACTAAACAAAATTTGACTACAGAACAATTTGAAACCATATCGGTTAGAGGGCTAAAAATGTGTCAGTCGTTTTAAATCTATCAAGTATCACTAATCAATTTCACTACAGACGACTTTAGGGGGCTCACAGAGCTCTTCCAAGAAACGACCAAACCAACGCCACTGACATGCTGTATTCAGCTGCTACGTAAACAGAGAGTCTTTCGAGGGGCCACTTTACGACACCTTATATCCGGTGGTACTAGGAAGGAGATAGTTCAGCAACTTTTCAGTCACAGTCACTACGTCGATCGACACATATTTAAAAGAACAGTGTCTTAGACCTAGTCAACAAACTGATGCGAATCTCGGAAACTCCGGGTAACTTACTCATATTTTCGTGGATAAATGTACTTGAAAATCTGTTTCATTCATACTCGATTCGCTCTAAGCAAAGGTTTATGTTTTTATAGACTTTTCATGTCCTTCAGTGACCAACCGTGAACCAGATCCCAGATTTGTTCACTTGAATTTAATGCTAATAGAGTCCACTGAATGTAAGATGAGCAAGTAATGTAAAAATTGTTTTCTCTCCACTTGTGTCACTTTGAATTCTCGGCCATACCGAGTCGCATAACCGTTTGATCGAGCGATTTTTCTCGCATTTGATACCAGCTCTACCCACAGGGTGGACAGGTTATACCGGCAGGTACTTATAATCCACAGAATTGCACCTCAAATTGCAACTCAGGTCCCAAACATAGTCCATGTACGGTTGCCAAAATCCAGTCCCGGGGACCAGTGCAGTCAAGCTGTCTGAGCGCCACAGCCCGTATCAGCTAGTTCTACGGGATGCAGTTCTACAGAGATACCCCGGAGGGCGAAAGGCACTGGACCATCTCGGCTTAGCCGTTAGGTTGGCTGTGACATACACAACCGATTTCCAATATTCTCTGTGTACGTTCAGAGCTTTTGTTTGTTCATTTTGGTGACCGTTTGTAGAACTGATAATATTCCCCCCTACTCGAGTCATGGATTAGAAGCGACCTAGGTCAGGGTAGACCATGTTGAATATATTCTGGGGAGAATGCCGAACAAACTTTGACTAAACCATCAAAGTCATGTAGCATACGCACCCTTTGAGTATAGGAGGCAATTTGGTGTATTTAATTCTTTCTAACTCGACTGATAAACTCACTCCCGAAATTCTTTCCGAATAGTCCTTCGTTCAGTTACCGAAATCGGAAACTAAGCTACTTCTGTTCTGACTGCATCATAGCTTTTGCATGTAGCCGAAATTTTAAATCACATCGAGGTTGACCTCCATGCCCTCGGGAGTACCAAGACCCTTTTGTCCACCTGACGTCACATGCACGCTGGCGCCCCTAGTGGAGGTCAACGAACAGAGTTCATGGACCAGTTAGTTGAAACAGAGTGTACGAAGAATTGTACAACACTCCTTTGTAGACTAGTGGCAATGGAGTATGACAGACGAATCGATTTGTATTGTAGGAGGTTGAGTCATTGTTTTTTGTTTTTTTTTTGTAGAAACATAATATCCGAAAAATGAGTGATATATAATATTGACTTCATGTAGATAATTGTAAATGTCATAAGTGGTTATGAGTCAGGCGTTGTAAAACGTTGCCGGCTATAGCGCGTGGGGCCGGTGTTTTTTAACATGAAACACTACGGAAAGTTTTCGAGCAACTTTTGTCTATATTTCTGGCTATGCCAGTGAAACACATAATACTATTTACCATATTAAGTGCTGAACTTGTTCACACAAATTAATTAAAACAGTTTTGTCAAATAAGAAAATCAGGCAAGAATAAGCTGGCTAAAAATTGGTGTAGCCAAGATTTGGGAAATATTAACATGTGGGGATCCATAATTCATTTAAAACTTTCTATGAAAATATTCAGACTGGTGCTGAACTTCTGTATTGAAATTGATAATAATCGGCAGAATATTGCAGGCTCTACAAGGGTAGGTTAGGATACCCTGAGTGCCCAATTTGTTTTGTTTGTGCTTTGGTAACTCAGGGCGATGACACCATTTGTGTGCCAGGCCTCAGAGAGTTCTGTTCTTCAGTGGAACTATTTACGGACGATGTAGGCTAGTCTTTGGCAAATGCGAGCCGATTTTGAACAAAAACATACCGTTTTGGTTGACACAGCTTTCAAAATTTTAAAGAAAATGAAATAAGCGTATGCTCGTCCACAGATCCACTCACAGACAGCAGACGTCTTATCACTGCCGTAAATTAAATGAGCTGAAACGTAAACACAACCTTTGCATACTTGTAACGTAGCCATTCGCCGCTACAGCGGACTCGGGACATCAGACACTCAACCGAGAAAAATTATTTATCATGCCGCAACCTCAGAAGTCACTATGTAACATATCACAAATGCATTTTTAAATTTCAAATTTCGAGGATTGACGAAAGCCACTATACAGAGAGTTATTTGTTACAAATCTATCTCGTCTGATGCTACTTGGTCCTTCTCCCTAGGCTAAATTCTCATGGCCTCCACTGGGGGCGCCAGTGACGCGTGTGACGTCAGACGGACAAAAGGGTTTTGGTCAAGATGTTGACTTCATTAATTGCTGATACTGATACGCCATAGTTCGCTTGTGCTTGAAACTTAGCTACCAGGGTTGCACCTCTCGTACCTGGACAAAATGACATCGTTGGAGAAAAAAACGTATATCATTGAAAGGAAATTTTAATTGCCGGAGTATTTGTTCGAGATGGAAGGAATCAAAGAGATGAACTGTCTCTAAAGGGTTCCTATATGCTAAAGGGTTCCTATATGCTCAAAAGGATCTTCAAGAATAGTACAGCAACGAGGCTAGACGGTTTTGTCACTGTGAGGCATAATTTGCCGAAAACCATTAGTTATCAATCCTGCCGACAGGTGTTGCACTTTTAAAAATGGCTGCCTCACTAAATCCGCGTTGCAAATGAACGCTTTGGAAAAACTTGAAAATTGTTTATGATAATTATCCAATCAGTACAGGTAATACATTTTTGGATCACCATGACTAGAGGATTCAGAAAATAGTAGTATCAAGTATGTACCTTAACGGAGTCGGATTGTAAACAACAACAACGTAATGGGAGATTTTCCATGACCACGACGTATACCCAGTATTTACCTTACAGACATCGCTCAACGCTTTAACGCTGCCATCACACGCGGTTGGAATGAGGACTTACCGGTTCTCTAAGTGTTCCCATCAATGTTTTGTTGGCGCAGACGTGGTCGACTGACATTCGACAGCAACTTACTATGGCGCACAAAAATATGTTTTTCATAAACAAACAGTTGTTAATCCATAACAGGGAATAAATCTGCAGGATTATTTTTAGATTCGGGAATTTTCTCACACGTGACTGAAGCTCTTCGACAGTAGCGACAATACTTGCAGTGTGACAAATTGAAACTAATTCTGTTAACGATGTGGCAATATGCTCTCTGAGAGGGGTTAAAAAATAGTGTAACATTGTTTCTTATTAACAAAGCGGAGTAACAATTTGGATATTCTGAATGTAAGCAAATGACGTTAAATTGTTCCGTTCCACACAAATTCCTGTTTCGTGACACAATCATGATAGCACTGATGTCAACTTGAATAAAACAAAACAATGCAATATATTTGCCTGGCTTATTGCGAATCATTTGTTGTTGGCCAAGCGGGTGAACGTTACACGCATGTAAATTTCGTGAAAACACTTGAAAGTTCGAAAAGCTTGATGTTGATAAATGCTGGAATTCAGCTCTAGGCCTATATTAGAAAAAACATTGCTTTGTGTTCTCTTGTCGACTACATATTTTATGAGGTCTGGGCGTGTTGGAGGGAGGGGGGGAGTGACCCACTTGAAGTGATGCTGAACATTATGTAGTTGGCTTCAACTGGTTGATCTAGATCAACGCTGGGATTTGGGCGTTTCTTACGGGATAAACCAAACACAGAATTTGTCTGGCAGTGTTCTTTTATGGTTCACGAGATGATGTTGAATTTTTTGCAACATACTTTATGCGGTTACATCGTGGATTGATCTACCTCAGCTTTTTTTTTAACTTCCCCACAACTGAAGTCTGGCAGTGAATAATTTTGATACAGTGAATTAACGGTAGTAGGTGTCGCGGGTAATTTTAAGTGGTTACCACTAAGTTGATCAAGCTCAGTTTTTGACTGCCATTCTCATGCCCCCCCCCCCTGACCACACCCACCAGAGCGAACCTGCCAGGGGCCGGTCTCTAATCTTTGAACTCCAAATGAACTTGAAATTATTTTTGGCAATTTCTCTGATCCGTTTGTGCTAACACAAGATCAGTGGTTATCAAACTGTGCTCGAATACATTATAGTTTATGCATATGAGTTCCTAGTCCAAGTTTGCACTTGAAGACACTGATATTCGTGCTAAAAACTAGAGTAAAAAGTCGAAATTTCGAGTTCAAACTAGAACTAATAAATTATCCACCTCAGGCATTATGTACTCGATCGCAGAATAACAGACACTTATCTTGACTACGCACAAAAGTAATAAAAAATGCCAAACAAATTTCGAGTTCCACTTCAATAAAGAGATTACAGAGAGACCGGGCCCAGATGCCATCTCCTGACATTGGGATACCTATGGATCCGTACTGTGATATCACAGAAAATCGGTTACGGTTCATCCTCAAAAAACCTCTGGGGTCCCGCTGTATACCTAGAGTACTTGAGCTAGCCCAGTTTCATGTTCAGGTAAGGAAAAGCCAAATTCGTCATCATTACCCAGTGCTAATGTTCACAGCACTGGGAAAGAGTGTAGACAGGACATAGCCTAGGTGCGACCAGCTGGCGTGAAAATTGCGGTGACGGAAGAATCAAAGTTATTTTCAGCAGCCCTAATACAAGCTTCACTTTTGTTCTCGTAATATTCCATAAATTCTTTTGTGGCAGTAGTGTATAACCAATAGCGAAAGATGCCAGTTTAGGCCCTTAACTCATTGAGAGGTGTTGAAATAGTTAGTAGTTGAAAAATCTACCGTGAGGCTCTTCACAATTGAAACAAAATCGAAAGAAAAACAAAAGCCTTTCTATCATTTTCAAAATTTATTTTTGTCAACAACTGTCATAACCGATGCCTTTGAGTATGATAACAAAGTACAAAATAAGAATGAACACTTTCGCCAAATTTTGAGGGAACGGGTCAAGCAAAGAAGGAATGGTTTAAACTGCTTAGAAGCACTTGCGGTGAACAATGCTGGGGCCAGACTCGTCGTATTCCTGTTTGCTGATCCACATTTGTTGGAAGGTGGAGAGGGAAGCAAGGATGGAACCACCGATCCATACAGAGTATTTACGCTCTGGCGGAGCGATAATCTTGATCTTCATGGTTGGCGGGGCCAAGGCTGTAATTTCCTTCTGCATGCGGTCGGCGATGCCTGGGAACATGGTGCTACCGCCGGACAAGACAGTGTTGGCATACAAGTCCTTACGGATATCGACGTCGCACTTCATGATGGAGTTGTACGTTGTCTCGTGAATACCGGCGGATTCCATTCCCAAGAAAGCTGGCTGGTACATTGCCTCGGGACAGCGGAAACGCTCGTTGCCAATGGTGATGACCTGCGGTGCAAAAACGGATTAAATCTTGTAAACAATCAGATTCAAAACTATTGCCCGAGTTTTTAATTGCAATGAATTAGTGTAATGAATTGATAACCATTCTAAGCCTATGTTGAAATAACAAGCTTGCCATTTTGTCACTCACAAATGTTCACATCACTGTTATTACCGTGTGGTAGTTTTATTTCAACGTTATTAACAATATCTCTCACCTGTCCGTCAGGAAGCTCATAGCTCTTCTCCAGGGATGAGGACGAGGCTGCGGTTTGCATTTCTTGCTCAAAGTCAAGGGCAACGTAGCACAGTTTTTCCTTGATGTCACGAACAATTTCTCTCTCGGCCGTGGTGGTGAAGCTGTATCCACGCTCGGTCAGGATCTTCATGAGGTAGTCCGTGAGGTCACGACCAGCCAAGTCCAGACGGAGAATGGCGTGGGGCAGAGCATAACCCTCGTAGATGGGAACAGTGTGAGAGACACCGTCACCAGAGTCCATCACAATACCTGAAGAGAATAAAAGCAGTTTCAGATGACCTGTTTACATAGTCGGCACCTCTGATGGGTTCATAATTATAATTTTTCATAAAAACTGTTAACTGACTTTCATTCCCTTCAATTTTATTCCAGCATAGGCCAAGTGCTAATGACTTCACGCAAACCCTGACCATGAGCGGCGCACCATAGAGGCTGGAGGGGCCATAGCCCCCACTTTTTTCAGTGCTACACGCACATGGTCCATCACCACAGGGGGGTTGAGGGGGCTTTATCCCTCCACTTTTTTCAGTGCTGTGCCACCCATGCTGACTGCCGATGATCCAAATGTAAGCTACTTCATATACCTTCATTTTTATAAACCCTAGAAAATGATGGGATATACATGTTCCTCGCCATTTGTTGTAAATACAGGCGCATGTTCTCTAGCTTCATTGTTTAGTTTCATTCTGCTTGGCTGACCTGTCCCACAACCCACTGCAGATATCCCACAAAACTCTAACCATCAAAAAATTATTTGCTTGCTTCGGAAAGCACTCCTCTATTCCATACGTGAAAGAAATGTCAAAAGGCTCCTCCAGAAACCAAAAGTTGAAATCCCCATTTCCGACACCAAATTCTTTTGGCAAGTATTCGACCCTAAAGAGGGCGCATATGTTCCCCACTCCCTGCTAAGGGTATGGGAGATGGTTAATGTTCAAAGTGATTACAGAATAAACATTGCTTTTTGGGATATCACGCCCGTTATTTCAACAAAGATCAATGAAAAAATCCAGTCAATTTAAAATTTATTAATCAGAAAAGTCCTAAGGTAAATTGCAGGTGTTTTTAAACATACAGGAGGCCTACGTGAACCCCAAAGACCATCTGAAAATGCTCCTCAAAATGATTCTCCCCGATGTATCTAGACACTGTGACGTGAAGTGAGAGTGACGCCCTCCATTACGCAAGGCACAAAATAAAACTGCATTTTAACACCACAAACTAAACTCATACCTCTAATTATTTCATACACACATGATGTTCAAGTCATAATTATATCATACACTTCCGAAAATAAAACTGATATTCACCTGTTGTTCTACCGGAGGCGTACAGGGACAGGACAGCCTGGATGGCCACGTACATGGCGGGAGAGTTGAAGGTCTCAAACATGATCTGTGTCATCTTCTCTCTGTTGGCTTTGGGGTTGAGCGGGGCCTCAGTCAACAGAACAGGGTGCTCCTCTGGGGCGACACGGAGCTCGTTGTAAAAGGTATGATGCCAGATCTTTTCCATGTCATCCCAGTTGGTGACAATACCGTGTTCGATGGGGTACTTCAGTGTGAGAATACCTCTCTTGCTTTGGGCCTCATCACCGACGTAACTGTCCTTCTGGCCCATACCCACCATGACACCCTAGAAATTGGAGTGTCAATATAATATACGGTGGACAAAAACATGAATTGGGTATGCCGTTATGCAATATTAACCATGTAAAATTTGTCGGTTGCGTGACGTTATAGCCGGCGATTGCAATTTAGTGTACATTTAAATTCTAATAAGTAAGGNGCTTGCTTCGGAAATCATTCCTCTATTCCATCCGTGAAAGAGAAATGTCAAAAGGCTCCTCCAGAAACCAAAACTTGAAATCCCTATTTCTGACACGAAATTCTTTTGGCAAGTATTCGACCCTAAAGAGGGCGCATATGTTCCCCACTCCCTGCTAAGGGTATGGGAGATTGTTAACGTTCAAAGTGATTACAGCATAAACATCACGCCCCTTATTTCGACAAGAGATCAATGAAAAAATCCAGTCAATTTAAAATTTATTAATCAGAAAAGTCCTAAGGTAAATTGTGGGTGTTTTTAGACATACAGGAGGTCTACGCGAACCCCAAAGACCATCTGAAAATGCTACTCAAAATGATTCACCTCGACGTATCTAGACACTGTGACGTGAAAAGAGAGTGACGCCCTCCATTACGCAAGGCACATAATCAAACTGCATTTTAACACCACAAACTAAACTCATACCTCTAAACATTTTATACACACATGATGTTCAAGTCATAATTATATCATACACTTCCGTTAATAAAACTGATATTCACCTGTTGTTCTACCGGAGGCGTACAGGGACAGGACAGCCTGGATGGCCACGTACATGGCGGGAGAGTTGAAGGTCTCAAACATGATCTGTGTCATCTTCTCTCTGTTGGCTTTTGGGTTGAGCGGGGCCTCAGTCAACAGAACAGGGTGCTCCTCTGGGGCGACACGGAGCTCGTTGTAAAAGGTATGATGCCAGATCTTTTCCATGTCATCCCAGTTGGTGACAATACCGTGTTCGATGGGGTACTTCAGTGTGAGAATACCTCTCTTGCTTTGGGCCTCATCACCGACGTAACTGTCCTTCTGGCCCATACCCACCATGACACCCTAGAAATTGGAGTGTCAATATAATATACGGTGGACAAAAACATGAATTGGGTATGCCGTTATGCAGTATTAACCATGTAAATTTGTCGGTTGCGTGAAGTTATAGCCGGCGATTGCAATTTAGTGTACATTCAAATTCTAATAAGCAAGGTAGACACAAGGCGAGAAAGCATCACACTTTAAAGGAAAGTTTTCAGCGAGAAAGGTTATTTCCTGAAATCAGTCTCAGCACATGCAAAATCGAAACTACTGTGGCACTCTTAATACTCTGACGGCGAAGTAGAATGTTTAATTGCAAAGATACTGAACGAATGTTTGACAAACAAAGATGAGAATTCATTTTCGATTGGTAATAAAATCATTAAAACAATACATTTTTACGAAAAGTGACAAAAATGATTATCCTCCAACAATAAGCCCAAAAGATGCTTCTTTTGGCAACCAGCCAACTCCGGTGATTAATTGTCAATCTGACTGATTTAAAAATCATATACACTGCTTTACCCAAACTGTTACACGTTTCGGTTCTATTTATATTGATATTCAAAAACGAGATAAACCAGTTGACATGACAGAAATAGTGAATCACCAATGACATCGTTTAATAAATCCAGCACTGAAAAGGGGTCGCTGTTGTCTGCCAACCAGCAGAACATAACATCATACGATAGGCTAGCTTGTTTGGGATGTAATAGGCGCCTATTACAGCAGGTCACAGACTTTTAAATAGATACTTTCAATAAGAGGAAAATAAGTATACACTACGTACCTACGCTTGCTAACACAGGTTTGATATAAATAAAGTTTATGTATTACGTAGTTTCAAGCCGTAGGCAAGACCGGATTTTCAAGTACTCTCGGTGAAATGTCACGCTGACACGCCCTAATCTGTAGGCTTCATGTAATAATAGAGCCTCTAATTTTAAAGTGGGTAACTTTCATAAGGCAAAAACGTGCCACTTGTATGTGCACTCAAAAAAATGAACAGAGGTGAAAATAATTTAATAATTGAAACTTTTTTAAAGTCCCACGCAACGTAAATTAGGTTGATATCGGCAACTAATGAGTCAGTTATTGTTAGCAGCGCTGATTCGTGATCTATCGAACCTTCACCCGGTCCATGGTTTTATGAAGTGTAATCAGAAATGCTAATTCACTGTTCTTTCATGGTAAAGAACCGCACCATGAAGCGAAACCGTGCTTTTCAAAGAGGGCGCTGCATGGTCTTCATTATGAAAAGATGCGTTGGGCGTGTCACCTGACGCTTTCAATATTTATTAGTTTAGTAATTAATATTTGTTCAAATTTAGAGTTTGTACATTAGGTTTTCAGCACGAGTTTCAATTTGAGGCACAAACAAAACTCAACAGCATGCATTTCCTGAAATTCCCGATTGTTTCTTTCGTACCTGATGTCTTGGTCGGCCAACAATGGATGGGAAAACGGCTCTAGGAGCATCGTCTCCGGCGAAACCAGCTTTGCACATACCGGATCCATTGTCCACAACCAATGCCGCTACATCGTCGTCGCACATTTTCTTGGTTTTGTTAGGTTTTGTTGGAAATACCCTTTTAAATGCACTTCAAGCCTTCTCAGTTCGCACGGCAGCTCAGACAGGAGTGACAATACAATATCGATACAAGAGTTTAGATATCATACAATTGGTCGACAGTGACCTTTGCAAAGTTGACCTCCTCTTCTCGGAAAAATATCAATGCATAACCATATATAGAGTGACATGTTGCCGTATAAGGCAGCGTGCCCTTATTTGTTCAGACCTTGTTTGTGTCGTCTGCATTTAGTGTTTAGATACAGGTTGAAATCCTTTAATGATGGTCATTGTTTCAGTAACAATCGCGGCAACAGAGAACTCTGCCAGCTGGAATGCCCCTGTGGCAAATAACACAGCGCGACAAAGGCAAGCCACAAACGCGTCATGACGAACATTTATGCGCTATCATGGATTGCGCAGTTTACCGTCGGGAGGATGTAACGATAGCACTGTGTCTTTAGTAGGATTGTGCGCACGTCATTCTAATGATAAACCATAACCATTTCAGTCCAAGTATGAAAAAATCCAAAAAATAGCATTTCCCGGCCATTGACCCTCTGTATCGCGTATGTCATTTCGTGCACCTTAATGTACGAAGCGTTTCGCTGTTTTACCAGGTGAGAACTTGTGGGGTTTGTTTTCATTTAAGTGATATAGGCGTAATCGGCGACAATGAAGCCTACGCAATGTGTAACCTAATTTCTCGAATTTACCTCAGATTATCGCATGCGTGTATTTATAATAGGCTTGCCTGCGGTATGCCAACAATAGTCAATAGAACGCAAAATTTTAGATACGTGTGCCTTTCAAACTGAAAATGCTCAGCAAAGAAATTACCTGGATCACATATGCACGAGGAAATGAGAGTTCAGGGTCCCGTAATAAGAAAGCCGTCTTAGATAAGACAAACCTTAAATTTCAGTTAAATTAAAATAAAACTCAGAATTTGTCTTGCTGAAGTTCGTTTCAAGAAAGAGATCTTGAGTTTGACTTTAGTTTTTGGCTTAAATTTTGTCCAAATTTTGACTAACTTGTCGGATGTGGGAGTTTCAAAGTTTGGATGTTGAGACAAATCTTAGCGTTTATAGGCAGATTTTTGCACGTGTTGAAAGTTAATAACTTCCTGAATTTTTGTTATGGCTAAAACAGCGTTAAGGGTTTTTTGGCTAAAACTCGGATCACAGGCCTTTAGGTCAAAAATGAACTTAGGTCAGTTTCTTGGAACAGGTCGAGTGATAGTACTTGTCTTTTTGCTCTACGCATCAGAAGAAAATCGAGTTGCCTGATCGATGAGTAAACTTGTGCGGGTTTTGTCAGCTAAGAGATTTATGGCAGAGTCCAGGGCAGGAAACTTCGCTTAGTATGCAAAAAAATCAAAAACGAGTTTAACTTAGAGCGGCCTTTAACTCAAGGTCGTGGGTTCGAGTCCCACTAAGGCACACTGTTCAACCCTCGCGTCAGGTCTCTTGCTCTTCAGCTCGCGTTTAAGTATTATTAATAAAACATAAAATGATTCCAGTGATCAGTGTAATGGGCCCAGATGAGATACCCGCATACCTCTGGCACAATGTGTACCACGGCAGACCTCCTGCAATTTCAAGGCTCGTATCAGATAGGGGTCGAATTTTATCGCAGTTTAGGAATATAACGAGGCTGATTTTCTTGAGAAAAAGGCCTAATTTGGTTCTCGTTTTAAGCTCAACAGGGCAGAAATGCAGCGTAAATTGATTGAAAATTTAAAAAAATAAACCGATCTTCAAATAATTTAGGTTTAGACTTAAATTCAATCATAAGTTGGCATGAATGTCAGTCAATTTCTCAGTGGAAAACGGAAGAGGAATACAAACCCACAATTCTAGACAGATTACTCCTCCACTGTTCTTCTGTTCTTCGTCTCTTTTCTCGCACACACTCAGGAGAGAGGTTAGCTGTTGTTTTTTTTTCACTCCGGCTTTGATTGACTTCCCTACGGAGTCCCGCACGGGCGTTAGCGTATCACTCAATTCTCTCTGCTATTTTTTTCTCATAAACCGCAACCGAACTGGTAGATATGACGGTAAAGATTTAATACGTATCCGAATATTTTGCATTTGATGTCCGATGGGGGCATTTTAAGTGGGTTGAATCTTCTCTGAACTTGTTCTGTCTGTGAAAACACACACAGAATCGCTATTCTAATCGGTGTCCAGAAAAGTATTTTGACTTCCTTTGCTTGAAAGTATTATTTGGGAAACAAATCTTAGTGGCCCATAAGCCGATTTTTTAAACTTTAAAGAGTAGTCAAACATGCTCTTTAACGCAGCTTCAATCAATTTGCTTTATACAATAAAATTTAAAAAGTGATTATCTTTGAATTTGTTAAAAGGTTTTGATATTCAGGCTTTAAGGCCTGTGTGCAAATGAAACGTTTATAACGAATTATTGTCTAAAGCCTAAAGTTCAATAAAAAAACGACAGAGGACGCTCTACAACAACACACATGCAGCGTCGACGGAAAAGTTAACTCGACTGACAAAGAGTCGAGAAGTAGGGTCTACCCGTAAGTCACTGGGTTCGTTCTCGCGAATATTTCTGAACGGTAGCGGATTCAAATGGGTTTCACTTAGGTTTACAACTCGGTATGATAGCCTTAATTCAACCGGGGAGAGGAATAGTCCTATTCGCTTGAGTCTGTCATCATGATCAGGTGTGTATGCAAGTTAATGACCGACCTTTTCTTTTCGCAAATTAGAATTGAACGATTTACGAATATTCCTGCTGCGGATAGAGTTTGACTGTGTTAGCGCTTTGAAGTTTGATGTAAAATACACTTCAAACTTTTTCGTTCATGGAATTGCCGCCTGTCTGAATTTATTTTGTTAACATAAAGTAGAATACGGTATGAATAAATACACGGGATCTAAAAGAAAACGTGCAAGAAATCGAGAATAGCGGAGATGGCAACAAAAACTTTTGATGAAAAGGATGCCACGTTAAAATTCGAAAACTCATCTCCGCTGTCTACGTCAATGCTCCTCTTGATTGGTGCGAAACACTTGATACGTCCTTTGATAGGTGCAGGTTGTAAAAGACGCTTTTCAAAGAGGAATGTTATACAGCGTGAAAACAAGGGCACCCAGTTGCGAAGAATAAAAGTAAACCAAAGGGCTGGGAACTTTTGTTTACTCAAAATGGTTTACATGAATTGTGCTTTATTATACATTTCTGTTGTAGTGGTGTCTTTCTCTGCCGCTAAACGAAAATTGGTGAAGTATGACAGGCAACCCAACCGTAGCGCTGCAACCATGTTACAAGTCATGTTCATGTTTTGTGAGAATGACGAAAATGCTTAAAGCGGCAAACCCCGCGTTTCGCCAAAAAACAACTTTCGGTTTAGACCATTTATCGTTACGAAATTGGTGTCAAAGAAATTTCCGTAGTCAACTTAGAGATCATTTTTGACTTGGAAAGAAGTGACAGTTCGTTATTGGTTGAGACTAGCCTCCCGTTCAGTAACGCTAGGACCTAGCTAAAAAGAAAGACTTCACGAGATTACGTGACACGTGCTGTCTATTTTAAATGAGAACATGTGACTTTGGCTAGATAATAGCTAGGTCCTACCGTAGGTCCTGGCACTGCTGAAAACACGTCAGGCCACATATACGCTGCAGCCTTCAGTCAACAAACCATCAGTGTAAACAGTAATCTACAGAACGTTTTTGATTAATTAAATACTAATAAATATCACTCATCACAAACAAAAACAAAAAAACAGGCATGCTCGGGAAATTTTTAATACAACTGCTAAATTTCTTGGCATTCTTTCCATATTGAAATACTAATTTTCCTAACCATACACTCATGGTGATCTGCGTATATGCTGTTATTCTACCACATCGAAATTTTGGTTTAACACTGAGGAGGTTTAATAATTGTGGAAGAGTAAAGGTTTTATAGAAACATTAACAAGTCGTCGTTTTTGTTGAAACAGAAACAATTTGCAGGGTAAACAAACCTGTTCTTCTTAATAAAAATTTTAAAAAGCGTTTAAAATAAAGTTGTAAATTCAACTTCAATCATAACCAGCTACCTTTTAATGTTTACGATAATTTTCAGTCACAAATAGATCGTTCAACAATATACAGTCAACAACGGTTGTAAAAATATTGACTTACATACAAAATCGTGTTTAAATTCAACAATTTCTAAAGCTGCGTCCTCTTTGGATGGCTAGAACACGGCTAAATAACAAAGTTTTAGCTTTATACTCTCATAAAATCATTCTAATTAGAGGCCTTACCATCATTGCAATCTATTTCCGTTACCATCTAGAACGTTTAAACCATCAACAGACTCGAGAAATCAGTTGAGTGTGTTGGGACTAGCCAACCCGAAAATTCTTGAGGGTACACTCACAGAGAGGCCCCAATGATGGAATTAATTTGCCTCCCTTTCCATTTTATAATGATCTAGCCTTTCAAATTGCAGTATTTGGTCAGTATGCCTTTCTTATTCAGGGACCCTCTGATGCGAAGTTCTTTTTTTTGGAGGTACGGCCGGCGCATTTGCACCTTTGCCCTGTATAAATCCGAGTGGGAATAGAAATTTTTTGACTAATTTGGCACAAAACATGCTCATGTGAAGCCCAACGACGTCTAGTCAGATATGCCGCCAAGCAAACAAAAATGGGAATGTATAAATGTAATATTAAAATGGCATTGGCCGTAACTGAAAGAGCGAGATGGCTGATAGTCGATAATTCTGAATTTTACGAAGGTACTATTCTCGATGGTATTGTTACAATAAAAACATCGGCACTTTTCAAATGAACATAAAAATGTTATTTCTTTGCAGGTCGTTCGAAGGCATTGTAGATGAAAGGATTTGCTCGTACGAAACTCGCTTTGTCTGTTACATTGTCAATCAATAGCATGATTTTGATATGGCCTTGCACAGTTAACATTTCTCACAGTGCAGTGAACTAGGATTTATGAGGATATTTTAGTACAAATTTCACTCATGAACCGAGTAAGCCAGAATTCACATTAACTAGAATAAGTTATGGAAATTTCTTGGGAGGCGGCTCCCAAACCCCTGTCAACTAAACTTGTCTACACGAATCCTTCCGAGAAAGTTACCCAAAAATTCCATGCTGTGAATTTGAAAAAGTCTTGCAATTTATGTAATTTATAACCATTGGCGGATTTACGGGGGGCTAGGTCCCCCTAAAATTCTCCGATTCGATGTGGCAGTTCGGGGATGTGAATGTCTGACGAGCAAAATACTAGCTAATACTCTGCCCTGCCCCCCAAGCCCCAACTCAAAATCTTGGATCCGCCCTGATTGATACTATGGGCAAGAATGTGTGCCCCATAGCAAATTCTAGTCAGGAACCTCCGGGTTCGCTGTTAAGCGCTCTGCTAAATCGCACTCGATAGATGGTGAATTTTTCTCCGTACTTCAAGGGCATGATAAGTACATGTAATAAATACAGGAAACAACATCAGTGCGAGATCACACACGCAAATGCAGTCGAATGTTCTGCTGCTGTGCTTACTCCCACACGTACGTAATCAAATACTTTTTATGCGTATATATGCGATAGGCACCCCGATTTTAGCGATTGTCCGGGAGATCGCGGCAAAAGGCGGCGATTTGTATAAAATCACAAAAAACGCAACCGATTTTGTTGTAGGTTTATACAGTCTAATCCAAAATGAGTTTTTTGACCGTAAAACGATGTCCTTCTAACCGATGAACTCAACTTTGAAATCAGCGAGTGTTTGGCAGGCATAGGTGGGAACAGACAATTGCTCATAAAATCAAAAAACAAGGACTGATATGGTGTAATAGCTGATAAAGGTCACTTCCAGAAGCCAATCCCAAAAATGAGCAGAAGAAGCAATATCTGCCATTTAACCCAAAAACATACATACCGAAGAAATGCAGTTTTTTAACGACTGCATGCGTGTTAAGTCACTTTCTTGAAGTCTTTCCACTTGTTATCAATCCCACTTAAACTCCTGCGTAAAACTATCCGCTCTTTTCGATTGCGTAACGTGGAGCTTTTCTACCGTTTTAGGTATTCGCAAGACACTCTTGCACACGTCGCGTAAAATTCAGCTGGTTATAAGCAAACGTTGCAAACGACAGCAGGCCGTTTCTAATTTTTTTAAGTGCATTTCATGAAGCTCTTTTTGAGTAAAAATATATCTGATATTTTGGCAGAAACTGTTCCCAGATGCGCAAAATTAAACACCACAAGTCCTCATACAAAATGTATTATATACAAATAATAAATATATATAAACAAGCAACTCTAAACCCCACAAAGGGATTTACTCAGCAAAACCGCACAGTTGTCAATAGAATTTTAACCAATGGGTATTAAAAGTGGCTAAACTACGTTCCATGAGTCACACTATCTACACGACTTTTAACAGGTCATTAGTGAAAATTCTACTAAAACCATCTCAACTGAAAGAATTTGGTTATCAGGAAAAGATCGATTGTTAACAAGGGATTGATGATGAAAGACCTTTGGTTGTCATTGCTTAGAAGCACTTGCGGTGAACAATGCTGGGGCCAGACTCGTCGTATTCCTGTTTGCTGATCCACATCTGTTGGAAGGTGGAGAGGGAAGCAAGGATGGAACCACCGATCCATACAGAGTATTTACGCTCTGGTGGAGCGATAATCTTGATCTTCATTGTAGGTGGAGCCAGGGCAGAAATTTCTTTCTGCATGCGGTCGGCGATGCCGGGGAACATTGTGCTACCGCCAGACAAGACAGTGTTGGCATACAAGTCCTTACGGATATCGACGTCGCACTTCATGATCGAGTTGTACGTGGTCTCGTGAACACCAGCAGATTCCATACCCAAGAAAGCTGGCTGGAACATAGCCTCGGGGCAACGGAAACGCTCGTTACCAATTGTGATGACCTAGAAAAAAAAATAAAATGCAGGCAAAACGTAAAAGACGGTTTTCAATTAAATGAAATAGTAAATTTTGCACTGGAGTTATAAGTAGTTTACCTATAGGCATCAGAAAATGTTACTGCAAAAATTTTTCTAGACAGTTACCTGTCCGTCAGGAAGTTCGTAGCTCTTCTCCAGAGATGAGGACGAGGCTGCGGTTTGCATTTCCTGCTCGAAGTCGAGGGCGACGTAGCACAGTTTTTCCTTGATGTCACGAACAATTTCTCTCTCAGCCGTGGTGGTGAAGCTGTATCCACGCTCGGTCAGAATCTTCATGAGGTAGTCTGTGAGATCACGACCAGCCAAATCCAGACGGAGAATGGCGTGGGGCAGGGCGTAACCCTCGTAGATGGGCACAGTGTGAGAAACACCATCACCAGAGTCCATCACAATACCTTAAACAGAACGTAATAAAACTTTAGCACCTGGGCTGAAGCTAGCACTGGTCAATCAGTTAATACTTGAAAATTTTGATTGTGCATTGGAATGACATCACACAAAGATTTACTTCTTTATACACACCTGTTGTTCTACCAGAGGCGTACAGAGACAGGACAGCCTGGATGGCCACGTACATGGCGGGAGAGTTGAAGGTCTCGAACATGATCTGTGTCATCTTCTCTCTGTTGGCTTTGGGGTTGAGCGGGGCCTCAGTCAACAGAACAGGGTGCTCCTCTGGGGCGACACGGAGCTCGTTGTAAAAGGTATGATGCCAGATCTTTTCCATGTCATCCCAGTTGGTGACAATACCGTGTTCGATGGGGTACTTCAGTGTGAGGATACCTCTCTTGCTTTGGGCCTCATCACCGACGTAACTGTCCTTCTGGCCCATACCCACCATGACGCCCTAGAAAAAGCATCAACGTTACACGTTATTTCGTAGAGCTAAAACGTG
>NMRA01000053.1:728413-741638 GCA_002633005.1 Phoronis australis
TGGTGTTATGATTAGGGCATCCGAAATCGTTATCGAGTTATGTTTGCTATTTCAGAATTCCACAGTTAATCCGCCCAGCACGCCCGGATGCGTGTCAGTTTATCTACGATAAACAGTGTCAAGACAGATTATTCATGACGGAGAAAAATTGTTACATAGTGGCCGACGAGATGAGCAACCTAAACAAAGAAGGGAGGGGGGTCGTTCGGATGACCCTGAGATTACATACCCTTGTGAAATTCATTTTGTTTAGAATTCATTGACATGTGGGAACCGAACCAATGCGACCTGTAGCGATCATTTTGCATCATTCATTTATCCCGTGAGTCAAAATTGAACGTCTTACCCATTGTTGAGGAACAAACAACAGATTCTGAGGCAAAAGCAAATTGAAATGCCTTCATATAAGACGAGTACCGCGTCACGAATAACAGTCAGTTAAGCATTATGTTCGTTTTGTCCACTGGTACACCAGTGACAGTATCGTCTAAATGCATTCATTTATGCCGCATTAGTTCCAGACTGTGGGTAAAAGCAAGTTGTATAGTTTTACTTGAATTAATAATACCACAGTTGCCAATTGTGACTCATATCCAGGCTTGTCGGTCATATTTTTGCAGTAGAGATGATGATGAGCGACACAAGAGATAAGCCAGATAATTCCATGCCGATTTTAGCATTCTTGACAACAGCGCTAGTTATTAACATCATTGTAGTGGATTTGTCATGTAGACCTCGACACAGTTGAGTCATGTTGTATTAGTTTCGATGGTATGACTAACGTCTCAAGAAGAATCGATCCATGCCAGTCATGGAATGGGTCTCATATGAAAGTCTCTCTCAGCAACGTTAATTACTCTATCATTTAATTATAGGAATGAATATGATTACGTCATCCTCTATGGAACCCGTCGGCAGAATACGAACACCCAAGACTTCGATCCGCCTTCAAAACAAGCCCTGTGCCGGGTGCTGACTGATTGTCGCCAAGAGCGAGCTGCAGGAATTTGAGAACAAACTATCTCTCGCTTTTAAGGAGACTGACCCTTTCTCGAAATTCGTGATTAATTCATTATATGCATACATACATGTGTCATGTTTGTATTAATGTAATATTTATGTCCATTTTGGGCGTCAGCGTGTGTGTGCACGGACTATATTGTATGCACATATGGATTCGGTTTCAAGGAAAACTAAATTTAAGAAATCATTTGGTTTTTTATTTTTTTATTGTACGCCGGAAGTTTCTGACCCCGACTCTTATCTTCCAGTAGTTCACAAAATACGACCCTGTGCGTTTTGCCTGAAAACTAGTCACTTTTATTCTGCTATTATTACCGGATTTTTTATTTTATCTTAAGAAATTATTCAAGAAGTGATGCAATTACTGCCCGGAAAAATCGAAACATGTTATTATTAATTACTACTACAGCCAATCTCGTCCGTCGACGCCCTAATTTGCATGACGTAGAGCAAACAACGCTGGCGTGTACTATCTTACTGATACGTGGAATGAGTTATCTCCACAGCGTTGCCACATGCCGGTATTTTGATACGAAAAAGCGTGACCTTATCATGTAATATAGCTCATAAAAACAATGACCAGTGATAACTTAGAATTTCGATAACTGCGCTGCATTTCTGCCGTTTCTCTTTCTCGTAGTTTTAACCGATATTCACCGACATATCCCAGGACTTTCCTGGGCCTGGGTTTCCAAGGCAACGGTCGCAGTGATTCACTCGGCTTTCGAAACCTGACTTTAGGGAGAGCGCATGTAATATAAAATTCAAAATTTAGAAAGATACAGTACCTCTGAAAAATTATTTTGAGTAAGAATGTCGATTTGTTATCAGGATTCACTCCCCACACTAGTTTGAGTGATAATTCTGTATAACACTGAATTACCACTTGATTCTCCACGCGCACGTAGTAAATTATTATGTTGCGCGTTGCATCCACCTAATTAAGTGACATTTTCCCCACACCGGCTCATTCATTACCTAAAATTTCAAATCTCGAATTAAAACCCGTTCTTTACTGAATACGAGTTTTGACTCACAAAATGTTGCCGCTGCTAGATTTCAACGGCTTCTCATTGTTTGATAGTACTTGGTGAGACGACTCGCGGATGTCATGAAATACATGATTTATTTTTACTAACGAGCAGGTCTCGACACCCGGTTCAGCAAGCATCTGTCGCATCTCCGGTCCTCTGAGCCTAGAATCGGTGATTGCCAAAGATGCAACAATTATAGGTCATATGGTGTCTTTTACGTTGTTCCCGGATACTAATGCTGTCGACAAATTAATACAAAATAAATAATTTCCGTTCCCAATATATGACAATCACTGTTCATTACAATTACAACTATAGCTTATCGGTTTATCGAAGTTCAGAGCAAAAACATCATTCGTTTTAGCCACTGATATTGTAGTTGTCTTAAAATCTTACAACTACAATATTTTTTAACTCTTTGCGTTGCAACAACTATGTAACTGCGCACGTATAAATAATTCATTTCATACTGTTTTGCATTGATTTCACTTGAAGTGCATCTGTTGCCGAGATGTAATATTAATTCGCCGAGTGCTGGACGTTAATATTTCTGTCGCTTCAAACGTTCAATTCCTTTCTCTGACACTTCTAGCGGCAACTACAGATATAACTACATGACACTGCATCACACAACCCACTTTGAAGACGAAAATTGTTAAACTAATAAGTTTCGAGTCCTTCGATATTTAGAATCGGGGTCGTGTAACTTTTAGAAAAATAGGAAGCAATCATGAGACTGCATCTCCAATTAAACTCACAGGATGAGCGAGCTTTCAGTTACTGGGCCATCTCTTCTCACAGGTATACTAATAAAATTGCCCGTAATTAACGAGGTCTATTTTACCAGGTTGGGCGTTACGCGCTAAGGTTTTTGAGTCCAGGGGCAAAAATCTCCTAAATAAATGACTGTACCCCGAACCTTATGAGCAAGTCTGCGGGATATTTTTGTGCTTCACTGTTTTCACCAGCCGGCTGTGCTGTGTGCAGCAAAAAAATTAAAATACACATCCTTTTAGAATGTGAACACAAAAAACCTATCAGTTGGTATCTTCAAACAAAAGATGAGCCACCTTTTCTTTTATTTAGCGCCCCTGTTTGTTTCTATAACACCCAAAAGTGACCCTACTGTGGGAAATTGAAATATGGGTGTGAAAAACTAAGCTAATCTGAGTCGAGGATTGTACGCACCTAGTGTTGGAACAACCCTGATCTGTTATGACTGCAACAAACTTGAGCTTTAAAATACGACATCGACATCTTGTGAGACTAAAAATATCATACCTAACAGTCAGTTATTACTTGTCTTATCGTGGTTAACAGTTGAGTACATGTCCTTTGTTCCCTAATTTCGCATCACAATAGGCAGTTTCAATGATGCGCACATGCGTGGTGGGCGAACATTATTAAATTCCGAATCGTTTTCTTGAGGCTGATTTCGATGTTCTTGGAGGTAACGGAGATAGAATACCACGATGGTAAAAGACTGACTATGTGAGAGTAAAAGGCCAAATTCGATTTTGTGGTGAAAATCTTCGCTTATAGAAAGAAAAACGTGAATTCTGTCCCATAATTCGCAAGAAACCTGGTCCCCGGAAAGCTACCTAATATTGCTTCTTGATGATGACTTCCAACTTCCAGATCAATCAAAATTGCATGATGACAGTAGATTAATAAATATAAAAAAAGTTATTGGAGTTAAGTACTTCACTTGTAAACAGACGCCGTCGCAAGTTACTGGTACGAAATGCATCGGTATGCATTTGTCATGAGTAGGCCTCATGGATTAAATTCAAGCACTTCATCATTAATGATGACCAACAGTCAGCGCTGTCCTCAGTGGAAAAATGATGGTACGGCGGTGAACATAAAGCAAAAACAAAGACGTAAACAATATTGTGACTACGTGCCGTTACAAGGTACGTTATTTTTCCAGAAATAGATAATTGCGAGATATTTACTTAAGTTTAGACAATATTGCGAAAATTGAAATTTTCTGAGAGGCGCCAGGCTGGAAAAAGACGACCCGAGACCACGTCAACCGGCCGCATTTCTCTGGACGGCACATCGCCTGTCAGTGAAATGACCACTGAGTGACGATAACATCGCGACAATACATGGCAGGCATTCTGTTGCACCAAAGGTCATCACTTAACTCGCCTGTAAACAATGAAGTCGGTACGGTGACTGTACTGATGACACACTCGGCCAACTGGCTCACCCAGCTCGCGATTCAAACTGTAACAGGCAGAATTGAAGAGCGCGTCCCGCATCATTTGTGCAAAAATCACTGCTGGCATAGACGCACTTTTTAGTCCTCTGATAGCATATACCGGCCCCCGCAACTTTCCGCCTGTGCTGCATATACAGTCGCGCTTTCCCCAATTCCCCGAGGCAACATGTAGACCTCGTAATTTATTGCTGTTTGTTGTGTTTGAATACAGTCAACGGGTACATATTAAAATATTATTAAATAACGAATTATTGTGTAGGGTTTAACAACCTGCAAAATAATTGTTCTATGGGAAATGTTTACTCTTTCGCATTAATCTAAAACGGTAGAGATTCCTGTTGACAGATCTACAAATTCTAACTACACTCAGTTAACGTTGTTGACATGCTTAAAGATGAGTGGGTAGGAGCGAAGCCCCCGGACACTGAAATCGGACGATCTCGCCTTCTGCCAACATACCAACCAAGCTTGGGGTAAACTTCAGTAGACGCACTCCACTGAACACTCCTTGCTAAGTTGTTTGCCGTGTGACCGACTAATGTTTGCGAGTTGTTTTCTCATTGCCAACTATTTTGTGAGAACTGTTTTTTTCATGATTGTCTTCGTTGATAGTCATGTATTGAATTTCATAACCACTCACTTCCGTTTTTCTTGAGAATTGTACACGACGTGTTTTCTCATGACCAGGAAACGAACGCGGAAGAATTATTTCCTTGTCTAACTTGAAACTCGTGACAGGGAAAATCTCCGTTTTTCGCCGGTGTCATTTCAAGTTGCATTTCATTCCGATCCCATTTTCCAATATTGAAACAATTAAGATAATCAACGATATTAATCTGGATTCAACATTTTCCTCACCATTGTAGTAATTGATTTCAGGGATTGAAAGTGCCGATTAATTAACTGAAGCCGCCCTCGTTCAAACGGGATAGCTTACCCTTTCAATTTATAATCGTCTTTACTTGAAGCCTTGGCCGGCGAATCGTTGGGGGACACTCGTCTCAATATTGATTGTATATGTCAGTATGGCATATTGAGTATGGCGATGTGACACAGTTGGTAATTCACATTCTTGTAATAACTACACTACAGGAATGTTGACGAGACGAGGACTGTGAGCGCTTAGCTAAATGCACCGGCCGTAAGCTGGTCTGTTTTCTGTCTGCATAGTGCCATGCAGGTGGTTATAGTACAGACCTTATACACTGACTGCTCACGATAATTATCCACCAAGTGTCGGGTGAAATCGTTTACCTTTAGAACGGAATTATATTTTCTGAAGAAAGATTTTTCGTAGATGTTAACATGTTAACTCCGATTGTGCTACCCAAAATTTACCACCTAAACAAACCCCCGTTGTTTGATTGACCTCGACGATTCGACAAGTGTCCGCTTATCGAAGCTCAGGTGGATTCACGAAAAGCAAATCACCATCATATACGCAGCGGGTCCGACACCTTTCGGAATGTATTGCGATACGTCGAGTATACCTTCATTGTTCGACGAAAATACGTATGAGCCAGGATCTTTAAAAACACGATGAGTAACACCATTCAGCCGCTGATAAAGCCAGAAGCAGTCGTCACATTACCATAAAAGGAGCGGTGACATAACCATATATGGATATCACGTGACCAAGAATTCCGAGAACTGGGGTTATCACTATTGATTGTTTGCGCAGCGGATATAGAAGAACACGTGTTTTGTCAGGCGCGCCTCACTTCGACTCTCGGAGCTCTACTGTTTGGGTGTTTTCGATTCTGTGTGCATATATCTTCAGAAAACAAAAATGTGTGACGATGACGTAGCCGCTTTGGTTGTGGACAATGGGTCCGGTATGTGCAAAGCTGGTTTCGCCGGCGACGATGCTCCCAGGGCCGTTTTCCCATCAATTGTTGGCCGCCCAAGACATCAGGTAAGGAAAACGGGCTTTTGGGAAGAATAAAACCACGCCCCATTAGAAAGATTTTTTTTTGAGAAATTCATAGAGGAATGCCAGGAGAAGAAATTTAAACCAGTGCTCAGTGATAACTGTTTTGACGAAAAGTTCAACCACACAGTGTTGTACCGTTAAATAACTAATTGAATTTTTAGTTCGAATGTCAAAATTCGTTGATGTTAATGTTGTTTTTGCTCTTATGGGGACTTATTTCGGTTTATTCGGTATATGTCTCGTGTTGGTATTCAAACTGTGCATTTTTGTTCTCATCACGTTGACACTCAATTTTTCAGGGCGTCATGGTGGGTATGGGCCAGAAGGACAGTTACGTCGGTGATGAGGCCCAAAGCAAGAGAGGTATCCTCACACTGAAGTACCCCATTGAACACGGTATTGTCACCAACTGGGATGACATGGAAAAGATCTGGCATCATACCTTTTACAACGAGCTCCGTGTCGCCCCAGAGGAGCACCCGGTTCTGTTGACTGAGGCCCCGCTCAACCCCAAAGCCAACAGAGAAAAAATGACACAGATTATGTTCGAGACCTTCAACTCTCCCGCCATGTACGTGGCCATCCAGGCTGTCCTGTCGCTGTACGCCTCTGGTAGAACAACAGGTGAATATTTTATTGTGGAACCACTTTGCCGTTTACGTCAAAAGAAATTAAACTCTGTGGTATAGTAGTCGTTCCAAAGCAGAACGACCCGTTATTTACCGTGCATTGAGTTTTACTGAACCTGTAAACTTTTTAGTTTTCAAACATTAACTTAATGGTATTAGCAGTGTTGCTAGCTTTAGTGCACCATACAATTAATGGTCTGTTTTATCTTCAAGGTATTGTGATGGACTCTGGTGACGGTGTCTCTCACACTGTGCCCATCTACGAGGGTTACGCCCTGCCCCACGCCATTCTCCGTCTGGACTTGGCTGGTCGTGATCTCACAGACTACCTCATGAAGATCCTGACCGAGCGTGGATACAGCTTCACCACCACGGCTGAGAGGGAAATTGTTCGTGACATCAAGGAAAAACTGTGCTACGTCGCCCTTGACTTCGAGCAGGAAATGTCCACTGCTGCCTCGTCCTCATCCCTAGAGAAGAGCTACGAACTTCCTGATGGACAGGTAATTAGCGTTTTCCCAGATTTTTCTTGCAATAACCGTGTTAGGTACACGTGTAGTACTTAATATAAAGTTAACTTCTGGGCAAACGTAACATGGTATTTTATTTAATCCAAAAATTTTTTGCCCTTAGGTTTTGCATTCATTTCAATTTTTTTACTTTAGGTCATCACTATTGGTAACGAGCGTTTCCGTTGCCCCGAGGCCATGTTCCAGCCAGCTTTCTTGGGTATGGAATCCGCCGGTATTCACGAGACCACGTACAACTCCATCATGAAG
The DNA here is from genome assembly GCA_002633005.1 of Phoronis australis. Classification (NCBI taxonomy): domain Eukaryota; kingdom Metazoa; phylum Phoronida; family Phoronidae; genus Phoronis; species Phoronis australis. The sequence continues at coordinate 736,042 of NMRA01000053.1, forward strand.
TGCGACGTCGATATCCGTAAGGACTTGTATGCCAACACTGTCTTGTCCGGCGGTAGCACCATGTTCCCCGGCATTGCCGACCGCATGCAGAAAGAAATTTCTGCACTGGCTCCACCTACAATGAAGATCAAGATCATCGCTCCACCAGAGCGTAAATACTCTGTATGGATCGGTGGTTCCATTCTTGCCTCCCTCTCCACCTTCCAACAGATGTGGATCAGCAAACAGGAATACGACGAGTCTGGCCCCAGCATTGTTCACCGCAAGTGCTTCTAAACTTTCCTATACATCAGTCTCCTGATTTCTTAAGTTGCAATCCAATATTGATACAGCACACACGTTGCCTTTGTTGTCATTGTTATTTGCTGAAATTGTTAAAGGTAAATATTTTATAGTTTTGCTAACTTGTTATTGTATATGCACCTGAATCGAAACAATAAAACCAAAGACAAATTGCGTTGTTTTATTGCCTTTCCCTGGAGTTGCGAATGTCTGGTAATAAAGAAATATTTGCAAGCCACTCCGCTACAACTGTGTGGGTTATTAAATATGGGAAGACAGATGTCCTGGCTTGTCAACTAGGCAAACTTGTGAAATAGTTGCTACACTCTCGTTGCGATTAAACATAACCTTTGATTTCGGCCTTTTGTTATAAAATTGGTGTTTGCCTGTTGCGGTTTTTGGTAGGCGGGGATTATTGGACTAGGAAAGAACAGGCTGTCTATTATTTCATAGCCTTAAGTTATATGGAGGCTCGTAAGTGGTTGCTCTAGAACACCGTGTGTACAAAACAATAATTGAAAATTCGATGTTTGTAATTCCGTGCCTAACTTAGATGGAAGACGCGATTTAAGTTCAATCTGACTAAATGGGCTGTGCGTGCAGATTTGACCGCCCCCTATTGCCTATGGAACGAAGTGCTCAGCGATCGTCAGGTTATTGATATCTCGTGACCATGAAAAACTTCCTGGTCCACCGTATCTGTTTCAAGAGTGACATAATCAATCTTTGTCGAATGTCGTCAAATTAAGCTCCTCCATAGTCGATCGTTTTTGTTTTAATCCTATGATTTATTCAAATAAACGTATCTCTCTACAGTTGCTTACTTGAATTACCTTCATTCCGTGCAAAAGATAACTGTGCCCACGTCCCCATGGCTCGGATACGCCACAGGGTGTCGTCTCACTCAGATTGGATTCGTCATTTGATTTTTACTCAAACGCAAACCTGCCAGTTGGCGTACGCAGTCGCCTTTGACGGCTCATCTCAAAAAGGTGTGTCCGCTGGACGCAGGCGATCCAAATCCGACCGCGTCCGAGTGCCGCGATCCTTTCATCAAGCGAAGGAGGAATATATTTGTTTTCTCCTGATTACTGAGATACATCCGTTTTTCAATGAATTTTACCATCACATCCTATCTTTGTAGATTACACCGTTCTGTTAGTCTGTTCTAAGTAATTTTTTTCCGGTGCTCGAATTTCAGTTGCGTCGAAATAGGCCTACTATTAACAAATGGAAGGCCATTCGTTGTTCGATTGAGTGGGACCAGCCGATTCACTTTATCATGCTTCAACGAGTTATCTTCTATCACAACAGAGTATTGTTTCACGTGCTGAATAATCGCTGAAAAGCGATAACAAAGTAGGATTGAAACGCGGAATTTGAACCAAGATTTCTAATACTAGACGCGGCCGGCGGGGATTTCCCATGATATATTTGTTACTCGATGCCATGATAGAGTTGGTTTTGTGCAGCGTTAGTTTTCTGACAGCTTTCACTTCCTGATTTGTGAACTTGCCGAAATGACTGACGTATTATACTGCTATCTTTCACGTTTGAAAAGGACTAATTGTTATTTTGTTACTTAATTTTGTACCAAATCAACTAATTGAAGTCCGACAACTTCTTAAAAATAGCTGAAATAACGTAACTGTTTCACTTAAAACTGCACAACTTTTTGTTTTGAAATCCGATGTCATTTGCAATGTGTCTTTTAATTCATACAGAAAAATAATGTCATGATTACTCAGTGACAGTTGTGACTCGATTTTGGGAGGTCTTTGTTATAAAAATGACGAAGGAAAAACTCTATTAACTTGTGAGCATGAGACTATGAGGGAATCCTATAGTACTTCATAAGACAATGAACCCGTCTTCTGTCGAAAAGTACTTTTGGTTCAGATCACTCACCGTAACAAAAAGGCAGTACACTAGGTCACTTGTCGCTGAGTTCACTGACATACAACGGAAAACCTAGGACCAATATCAATGTATATTACTCCCAGAGAAAACTGAGTTAAAATAGAACGGAAAACGTTAATAATATTTTCTAATTCGATTTCCAGTAAAAAGATAAATTCCGACCTCAGGCATAGCTCGTGTACGACATGTTAGACATCGACGTATTTTCTATTCTTTCAGTTCATCAATTATTTGATAGGTAGCTCATAAAGACTAGACGAAAAACACAACAATTGCCGAACATGAAATATGTTAACGTCGACACTGACAAAATTTATTATGTAAATAGGTGCTTTTTTGAAAACTCTTTCGCGGGAACACAAAGATACCCACTTACGGTATTGCGCGGGTAGATAACCAGCCAGTCGGTAAAAGTTTCTTACTAACAGGCGCCGTCTCTCCTCAGATCACGTGAGCACAGTTTGCTTTTGTTCGATATTAACAATTCCGTGCATAATAGCTTCAACTTAGCCGAGGTTATCGATCTACTACACCTCGTTTACCGGTAGGCCCTTCAGTAAATATACTGCAAGAAATGTATGTAGGAGAGATGCAGTCCAGTGACAGTGAACTTAGGGTATAAAACCAAGAAGTGTACGGGAACTAGGATTCGAGATCGATACCTGTCTACGTCATTCAGACAGACCTGTGTGTGTGTATAGATAACAATCCACGAACTTCACTTTTGAGCAGTGAGCGCTTGGTTAGTGTCGGGACACCTTGACAACATGGACGGCGATGGCGTAGCAGCTGTGGTAATCGACAATGGTTCCAGCATGTGCAGAGCTGGTTTTGCAGGCGACTCGGCTCCCAGGGCCGTTTTCCCGCCCATCGTTGGCCGTCGTAAACATCAGGTAAGACACGCCAAACTAAACATAAACGGGCTTAGCCCATTAGATCTCCCATTGATAGACTACACTGGGATAGTCTATCGTTGAGGCCAGCCCGCAAAAACACTTGTATTTCCTCGGCAGTGAACTGAATCTTATTAAGTGCCATATTTTCTCTCCTTATTGCGTTCAACTAGACTGCGACTACGACTATCATTTACGTGTGATCCATAAAAAGATGTTCCCTTGAGAACTCTGGTTCTGGCTGTCTAACGTGGTACAGGGACCTACAATTACGTATACTAGCTGAGATACACTTTCGTCATAAGCCTACTGTGGACATAATGCGATTGACACTTTGGGATGCACACTCTCCAGCCGTCGGGTCTCATTCATATTGTGGTACGTAAATGCAAATTTCCTCTTCAACGTCCCCTACTGAGTTGGTTGACTCATTTTTTATCTTTCTGACCTAAAATAAATCTGTATGTCTGGACTTTGCTGCGAGGCGGGGAGTGACATAGATATGCCCAAATATGGCAATTATAATTTACTTGAGGAAAACATAGTTTTTGAAGATGTTTTAGCAAATATGATGATTATTGTGATGCAATAAGACTAGAATGAAAGCAAACACCATTCAAATGAATAACATTTTTTTTTTCAAATCCCTTTGTAAGCATAGAATACAATACAATATCAATCTTGAGGAAATGTCACTTGTATTTACGTGGATGTTTTTGCAATTACGATAACACTACTTAAATTCACTGAGACTCTACCAGGCCTGAGGCTAGTATGAAAGCAACCTCCTGGATTCAATTGAATAACATTTTTTTCAGAAGGTTTTGTAAGTATAGCAACAAAATCAAATAAATATAAAAGCAATTTATAAAACATATAACTATAATATCTTTGCTGGTGAATCCCCGAGCTAAACACCGACCGCATCAATTTCCAGAGTGCCATGGTAGGCATGGATCAGACGGACACATACGTCGGTGACGAGGCTTACGTCAAGAGGGGAATTCTTGTCCTAAAACACCCCGTAGAGCAAGGTATTGTCACCAACTGGGATGACATGGAAAAGATCTGGCACCACACCTTTTACAACGAGCTCCGTGTCGCCCCCGAGAAGCGCCCTGTTCTGTTGACTGAGGCCCCGCTCAACTCCAAAGCCAACAGAGAGAAGATGACACAAATTATGTTCGAAACCTTCAATTCCCCCGCTGTGTACGTGGCTATGGATGCTGTTCTTTCAATATACGCCTCCGGAAGGACAACAGGTATTTGAAATAGTGTATGACTGGTAATCTTGATTTCGCACACTGGACACTTCGGCATCAACGAGGGCTATTTTGGGAGAGATAACTATATTCTCATAAGTAACAGAAATTAATGAGCTTTGAGCACAAGCCATGCAAAAGTTTCCTCAAAAAGAGCAAAATATTAACTTTATATCAGCCTGTTTATCGAGCTCACAGCTTCGTGAAAAACTGACTACAGAAAATATTTTAAAAATGCCAATGCCTACTGAGTCAGATGTTGTTGATGCGAAATGGTCGCTCTGTTCAAACTGACATCTAAAGTGATTGTCCGTTCTGCCCACACAGACCACATTTTAAAAGTGGTTACATAACAGAAATCGCAAACGCATTTCCCTTGCTAAAGAGGCAGTGTTGGTGGATATACACCTGTTATCCATTTTCTGAAACACCCAAAAACCGGCGCAACGTAAATTTCGCATACCAATTGACTATGACAAAGTTTTTTTTCTTAAACATACGCAGCCCAAAACTGCCTTTTTGTCCGAACCCTTGAGCATAACAAGTACACATAACCTAAAAAACGAAAAGGACGAGTAGTCACAAACTGGCATTGGGGGGCGTGTTAAAACTGCTACAGCCCGACTTTAATCAGTAAAAATAACTGTTGAGTTAGACCATTTAGCGCGTCAGTAAAACTGGTTGTATCCTTTCTCTGATTAGAAGTGAATTACACCAGTTTTTGGCCATAATAGAATCAAAAAAACGGACAATCGCCGCATATCGACACTTGATGTCTGATTGCTTGCATCCTGATGATGCGCGACGATTGTCCGTTTTTTGATTAGAAGTGATATCTTAGGTCGGGAAGAGCTTTCAGTTCATAACGAGCCCTAGCAAGTCGGTTTCATTGCAACTGCAAACTGTCGGTTCTTTGGAAGTTCCGAAAGCGGTTCTGATTTTTGAAAATGGATTTATAATGATAAGTGCTCTAATCTGTTTGTCACCTCTGAAAATCGGCGAGTGGCAACTTAACGAGAATCGGAGATCCTCTTAATTTTCGTGCGCGCACCCAGCCTAAAATATAGGGGCGCTCGAATTTCTCGATATGGGGATCTTTTACTGAACAAAATCAACTAGGGCTAAAAAACAAAACGGGGCCATGAATTGTGCATCTGCGCTTGTGTCCTTTGTGCACTTTTGTGTCGTTTACTCGGACTTTTTCTTCTCTGAGACGGTCCTTTTTGCCCAATTCGCCAGA
>NMRA01000053.1:741654-759355 GCA_002633005.1 Phoronis australis
CCCCCCCCCCCCCACCCCAGGGTGTGCCCATGATTTTTTTCAAATCGGATATTGAATCACTGGAGACCATGATGAGTGCAGCTAAATTTATCAAAATTGTGTTTTCAATTAGAGACGCCCACTCTTCTTCCAAATTTTAGCCGATTTTTCAACAAAGAACTAGATTTCATCGTCATCATGAGCAGTTCAGGCAATGAGTACGGACCGGCATTAGTCCACGCCAATGGCAATTGTTTTGTTTTCATAAAAACTAAAGCGTCGCGGTTTAGTTGCGAACTTGTAGTACGACTGATAGTAGATTACAAGCTTTTTAAAAACAGAATCAGAGTTGCTTCGTAACAGAGCTGCACGTTTGTCTTGTAGGTATTGCTGTTGATTCTGGTAACGGTGTCTCTCGTACTGTGCCCGTCTATGAAGGTTATGCCTTGCCCCACGCCATTCTCCGTCTGGACTTGGCCGGTCAAGCCCTCACGGACTACCTCATGAAGATCCTTATAGAGCGTGGGTACAGCTTCACCACCACGGCCGAGAAGGAAACTGTTCGTGATATCAAGGAGAAGCTGTGCTACGTCGCCCTTGACTTTGAGCAGGATATGCAAACTGCAGCCTCGTCCTCGTCCTTAGAAAAGAGCTACGAACTTCCTGATGGAAAGGTAGTAATTATTGTTACATCGAAAAATGTCGATGTTCGTGACTGAGGTCAGAAATTAATCTTTGAATCATTTGCCAGCAAATACAAAAATGGGAGCATTTTAACATACAAAAACTTCTCTTCTCGACGTTTTCATACTCTGGTTACAAAAGAATGTCAAAATTCTCTTCTAAAAAGATCCTGTCATATCAAAACCAAGTTTGAAAGCGACAGTCTCCGGCGTCATATTGTACAGTCGGTGTAGAGCCATCTGTGGGCGATACCCTTTGTTTATGTATTCTTAACAGCCACTAGGAGTTGTTAGTTTTGTACGCGTGAGAAAAAATAAGGATATTATTGAAAAACCATGTACCAAATGGAGTTCATTGATTAGGCTTCAATGGGAAATAATTAAGATTTTCTGCAGCTAAACTGACTTAAGTCAGATTGAAGCAATCTCCCAAGTTTCTTCTCCTCTCACCGGTTACGAATTTCCCGGCGGTATCAGTTTCCTTCCGTCAGTTGCCCACGAACTGACACGGGGTGATGAATGGATACGGTGACGCGGACGGTCACGGAGCTATATGAATTGATATACGCTAAATGGTGCGCTTCACACAGTACGTAATACAAGTGTGAGTTTTGGCGTGTCCGCTGTTCAAGGAACTTAGAGAAATGTCAAATTTTGGCTAACTTCAGATCATGATATCTCAAAAATGGCCTGTGATCGGATTCGTATGAAACTTTCAGAGGCTACGCATGAACTAAGTATTGTGGTAGGAGTTACTTTTAAAATGTTCCAACTTTTGCACGAGGTACTATTAAAAATGACGTTTATGGTGTCCATGAAAAACAATTAAAAAAGAAGTGATATTTCAGAAAACTGAAATAGCGTCTTTGAGATCTCACCTTGAACATTGACACCAAATGAAATTTGATCATGTTATTGATACCGTTGTTTTGCTTTCAGTGTACATTTTCTTGAAAGACATAGTCAAGTAAACCAATTACCGACAGCCTTTTGATAAAAGATCAAAAATCAAAATTCTTCAGACTTTATATTGTCAGAAACTACTTAGTTAAAATCAACAGTTTTATAGATATTTGATTAAATATGCACCCTTATCAATGAAGTGATACATTACATTAATTGACTTGTGCCGTTATTTTCCTTTTGTCAGAGCTCCTGGCATAACAAACGTCGTAATTGATTTAGTACCCTACTTTGACACTTGTATTTCAAACTTGTCAATCATTTTCTAGGTCGTCACTATAGGTAACGAGCGTTTCCGTTGCACGGAGGCCATGTTCCAACCTACTTTACTGAATATGGAAGGTGTAGGCCTACACGAAATGGTGAACAGGTCTATCTTGAAGTGTGACACCGATATCCGCACTAAGGTTTTGTACAACAACACAGTCTTGTGCGGCGGTAACACCATGTTTCCCGGAATAACTGAGCGTATACAAAAGGAACTTTCTGCCCTGGCACCAACAAACACGCAGGTCAAGGTTATCGCTACACCCGAGCGTAAATATTCCGCATGGATTGGCGGTTCCATTTTCGCCTCCTTGCCCAGCTTCCAAGAGTTGTGGATCAGCAAACAGGAATACGAAGAGTCTGGTCCAAGTATTGTTCACCAAAAGTGCCCTGGTACTACGGTGTGATTTCATGCAGTTATCAGATGTCTCAAATCCTCCAGGCTACTCACGTGCAGTGACTATCATCAATTTTCCTCTCTATGACACCACGAATCCTTGCATTTTACTCTTGTGGTGGAACTGCATTCAGGGTTCAATAGAACTTCACTTTATGGAAATGTTCTATAGGATCCCATGGTAATTTGGATTTCCTGTAAGAATCTGTATGGTAGACTTTTGTATAGGAAGTCTTGCAAAAAAGAATCAAATAGAATTTCTCAATTCAAATTGTTTATTGGTAGCTGGACGATTTTAGTGTAATTTCAAGTCTTAAGGTTTTATGAGATGTAACCATGACAATTAAAAATAAATAAGCCTGCTGTTCAGTTAAACCACACTCATGGAATAACTCGATTTGGTCACGGGTAAATATGACCACTGTGTCAACAGTGCGAACTGAAGCCCTCATCACCCAGCCAATGTTCTCACATTCTCCAATTGCTACAAGAAATCCCTTTTAAGGAATTTCACCTATACGAAACTATCAGAAAATTTATATACCGAAATAGGTCTGCGCAACTAATGTTCTCAACTTTTTCCTCACTTCCGATCGGACGTTAGGCACATCATCGAATGAATTTGTAAACGTTGTCTCATTTTTAGAGATTTAGAGTTGCCGTTAAAATGTTTTAAACATATCCAAGGTTGCGATGATGCGGTCAGTAACATGAGGTTATTGTAGAATATGCAGTAAATGTCAAAAGCATGTTACTTTTCGATATTGGCCTTGTTAAAACATTGATAGCTACGGTATGAGAACTTGTAAAAAAGTCTATGCAAGAAAGTCTCATTTGATAATTATTTATTGAAGCAATGTCATAGAAGCTTCTTGAGTATAATCATTGTTGATTGTAAAAGTATTCCTATTTTGTATTTTATATATGTTGAATAAAAAATCATAGCTTTTGTGTATTAGTCATCACTCCGAGAAAAACTCGCGCATAACGAAATTCAGTCAGCACAGGGACATTCAGCGGGCACGTCGACATTCAATCGGCACGCCGTCATTCCGTCGGCACTGACGACTTTCGATCGGCCGAACGCAGACGAGGTGATCAGCTCAGTGCTATCATGCCCTTAAACTTGCAACCAAATAAATTCCTGTATCACAAACTATATATTAAAATCACATCTCAAGATTTCAAGGCCACGTACAGCGACAATGACGTCCAAGTCGCCCAATTTCACCGCACCATAGTGTCTCGGTAGGTCGATTGAGAGGCGAGGATTCTGGAAAAGCTAGACATCGCCTTCAGTTGTACAAAATATTAGGAAGGCCACAAAAAATCCGTGCCGCTGCATCCTTTGAGACACATCAGTACGGCCATTTTATTTAAGTCGATCCTACGACATTATTCAATTCAAAGCGACAAACGCTTAAAGATCACTATCGTACGCCATAATGTGTGCACACCGATGACGTTTGGTAGTTATAACTAAAGTTAATTTCAATTTTGATTTTTTTGTTATTTGCCTTTAGTTGTAACTAAAATCGAAATCCCTCGCCACATGTTTATTATTCATGGTTAGATCATCGATATCCGCCAATGTATTCAATTCAAGATCAAGCAAAGTATGCCGTCTTGGAAGTCGTAACCTTGCGCACGTCCACCTGCACATTTGTTGAAAGACAAGCGACAGTTTGCTGCTAAATATGTCACATTCCTGACGTTGACACCTTGTCATTCCCATTACACAAACAATGCACAACAGCATCCCTGTAATTAGCAGTAATTACAAACACAATACTTGATTAANCACCATAGTGTCTCGGTAGGTCGATTGAGAGGCGAGGATTCTGGAAAAGCTAGACATCGCCTTCAGTTGTACAAAATATTAGGAAGGCCACAAAAAATCCGTGCCGCTGCATCCTTTGAGACACATCAGTACGGCCATTTTATTTAAGTCGATCCTACGACATTATTCAATTCAAAGCGACAAACGCTTAAAGATCACTATCGTACGCCATAATGTGTGCACACCGATGACGTTTGGTAGTTATAACTAAAGTTAATTTCAATTTTGATTTTTTTGTTATTTGCCTTTAGTTGTAACTAAAATCGAAATCCCTCGCCACATGTTTATTATTTATGGTTAGATCTTCGGTATCCGCCAATGTATTCTATTCAAGATCAAGCAAAGTATGCCGTCTTGGAAGTCGTAACCTTGCGCACGTCCACCTGCACATTTGTTGAAAGACAAGCGACAGTTTGCTGCTAAATATGTCACATTCCTGACGTTGACACCTTGTCATTCCCATTACACAAACAATGCACAACAGCATCCCTGTAATTAGCAGTAATTACAAACACAATACTTGATTAACTTAAAATTTATTCAATATTTAACAAACAATTATTGTATAAAGCTGCAGATATTTCATGGCACATTAGCACATCATGGATAACAGTTGGAGCCCCCTTAAGCCCAAGTCCATACAACGAAGTCCTCATTTCCGACAGTCCCCTAATATTTGGAACACTAAAATACAAATTGAAGTTGATTTCTTTATTCTGAAGACTGGAACATGGTCAATTTTGGTGTTCCACTATATTTCTCAAATATCAGACAGTGTTTTGCATCAGTTGCAAATATGACATGCCAGTTCATAATACTGTAGAAAATGAAATTTGATTTCTTTATTCTGAAGACTGGAACATGGGCAATTTTAGTGTTCCACTATTTTTCTCAAATATCAGATATTGTATTTTCTATCATCTGGAAGCAGACTTGACAGTTCATAATGCTGTAGCATGCGAGCACCCAGCCCTTAATATGGGGGGGGGCTTGAATTTCTGACGAAGAGGGCCTTTTGCTAACAAACAAGCGGGAGGACTAAAAAAACGGTTCAGAACTGTGAACTGTTGGTCTGCGCCTTTTTAGTGGACTCTTGTCTTGTTTTCTCGGACTTTCTGTTTCTCTGAGGTGGACCTTTTTGCCCACTTTGCCAAATGGGAGGGCTCAATCCAGCCCCAACCCCCGAGCCCTCATGGGTGAGCGCATGTGTAGAAAATGGCTACATCCAACACGTTTTCATGCATCCTGACATTGTGATGAGTGATCATTGATTGTAATTCTTGAATTTGGATAGCCGACATTGTTTATCTCAAAATTTGGTACAAGCTCCGACTTTGACCGGAATAATAATTTTTTCACGGTCACACACTGCGGAATTTCAACCACAGTAATTATCTGGTCACATGATGTAACCAGTGTGGCTCTAATGAGTTCTAATTTATGCACATATAATTAACAGAGTCCGCATTCCTTGTACCTAAACTATTTAAGGATCAAGAATTATCAAAAATACAGCAATATTACCTCATACATACATGTACATGGGCAGAAAAATATGAACAAAGACCATCGTAGCATCCTCCTTAGTTTACACACTGCTGAGCCTCTCCCCGGACATCACACTGGCACATGGGTGAGGGGATGTATCACATCTCTTATAATAGATTCGAAATTTCAAATCTCAATATTGCGACCAAATAATACACATTACAACGAATGGACAATTGAAACTGCTTTTTCGTTCTAATGTCAGGTGATAACGCCTATTCTGCCAGAAAGACACTTCAACTTAGATAATGCATTCTCTGTCTTTATAAATCATATTTCTTTATAAATCATATTTCTTTATAAATCATATTTCTTTATAAATCATATCCCACAAGTCACGGTGTGAGGAGTAACCTCCCATCAAACACAAGTCTGCGCATACACAAGACGGAAATCCCATTTTTACGATTGGTTTGCCAATTGGAGGCGACTGCAAAGTGTTTTTGAGACAACTACCCTGGAACTTATAGCAGCTTGCATAATTTGTTCCATGGCACAACTAGAGTGAAAAAGTCACTCTTGAACACGTTTTCATTGCATGTAGTAACTTCAAGTTGACATACACAAACAAATGACAAACAAGTCGAGCTACTGTACAAGACAAAAGTAATGGGACAAAATAACGTTTTGCCATCATGTCGGATAACTCTGTTAGCAGCAAAACTAACTGGTAATGACTATTAGGGCAGTAAAATTTTAATTACAAATGCCTTAGCACTTTACTATATTTCCTGTTGATTCACCTTTATTCTCCGTTATTAGAGTAGACTATTCTGAACATTAATTTGGCTTCTGCCCAGTCATCATGACAGTTAATTCTGTGTCATTTTGTCTGAATACTTTTGGCTTGTACTGTATAAAACCCAATACAGAAGTTCTATAATATAATAATGCATTACTTAAAAAAAATTTTTGATAACCTCTTGCTCACTAAATTAAAAACGAATGATCAAATATTCAAACAAAAACATCTCCAAAACAACAACAAAAACAAAAAAGTCTTGTGTGCAATTATCCAAAGGATTTCACAACAGTTGTTATTAAAATGGGTCAAAATATGACATCATATGCACAAGGTGATGAGTAATGCTAGTAAAAATCTTATACTTGAGACAATCAAAATAACTATTCACTAACCAACAGTACATTTCCAAACTGTGAAAAAGCCCTTTCACACTAATGTTGAAGCGTCAATGTTTTGGGGAGTAGTGGTCCGCATGAACGATTAGCTGGATCAAAGTTAACAGTGCCAGTTAACAAATGGATTTAACAGCGGAGTGTCGATTGCTTATATTTTGCTCGAATAATCACCAATCGAATTAAAAATAAGTTTTATGTAAATCAGCTCACGTACATGTTCTCAAATTGTCACGTTAAAAATATGTTAGTGTGCACGAGGTACGTCACCTACTGTTTACTTCGATGCGGTTAGCTACAGAAGTTGGCAAGAACAATTCAATTGACTTCGCAGTTTACTTCGATGCATTGCTCATACTAGAGTTAGTTAGTATGAAAGGGAGTAAAAGGATATCAGATTTCTATTCTGACATAGCCATAGAATGCTGGGCCCCAATATCTTCCCTAAGTAATCATATGGTTGAAAGGTGCAAGCATCAATTATTCAAAAACAAAAGTTGAGTTAGAAACTTTGACATCAGTATTTGACAAGAGTCTTCTAATACGATCTTCAATGTTGTTCACACAGATATTTCTGTTTAAACCACAGAATGTAAAATTATTTCCACCTTCATCACGAGAATCTGAAATTTCATTTCTTACTAATGCAGCAAATTTTTAATCAGCATTGCCTCTGGAGGCAGGAGTTTCAAATTCTAACAAAACAAACCCACACTCTCCGCATTCCAGGATAAACTATTGGTTTGACATAATACTGGGAAAACAGCCTACACCCTTAAAGCACCATTTAATACTTTTTAAAAACCATTGTCATTTGATTCATGTTTTTAGGAGAACCCTTTGCTTTGGTTCTTGAACACAGCAAGCTAGAGCTTTTAATTACATACAACTCCATGGACTGAATGGAGCTCACTGATTGGTTCAATGGAACCATTCACTGAATGGAACTCACTCATTGGCTCAATGGAACCATTCATCCTTCAAAGTTGATTTACACTGATTTGAAGTTTGTGATTTTGGCTTTACATGTACCTAATTAGTGCTGCCTGAGATTTAAAATCTTAATAAAATATCTCACAACTGAACGTAGAAACAACCTGAGTTACAAGTATGACGCGTAGAATTCTTCCAGCTCTTTGACTAGTTCTTCCTTCTCACCAGGTGGCAGAAATGTGCTTCGAGCAGCATTCAATGTCTAGAATGTCAAATTATGACAAGAACTAGAAACAAGTGTATACAATGTGCATGCAAAAAAAAACAACAAACAATGCCTTATTTTGAAACTCTTATGAAATCCACCATCCACCACTATGCAACAAGAGTTAAATTACGCAATAAATTTTTTTCCTCCCAACACACATTTAAGAAGGTGTGAAGATGACTTATTATTTCAGTAAACTTATCTATGAAGAGTTGATGAAGCAATCCTTGAAGTAATCTTTGCCTACACACGTGAAGTCGTAATTTACACGTTGATGTTTAGCTGACTATAGTCTATGCAACTGCGCTGTCTAAAGTGTTATTGACGTAGTGAATATTGACACGACATGTGCCATGTGGACATGTTAAGTACATGCCAAACTTATTCTCAGCCAAAATGACCAAGAATTCCCCTATGGGCAGAAGTGAAATTCATCATTAGAGTGGCTTTCCCTCGTGACCGAGAAAGAAGGACAATTAACAGGTAAGTTGGTAAGGTGGTTGAACCATTCTGTAATTAGAATTTTGTTGCCCTAATTATAACCAGCCATTTTTACTGTTATCAGAACTGGCGGTGATGAGGGAAGAACTCTGTTTTGTCCGATTACTTTTGTCATGTGAAGCTGCAATAAACGTGTCACAAACCGACTTTTGAATCCAGCAACTCACTTTAATAAAATTATTCTCATCTTGTTGTTAAGACCAAAAATTATTTCTAGGATACAGAAGAAGTTATAGGCTGTCGATGCTTTAAGCAGGTCAGGCCCATTAAATTGTCTGTCACAGCAGAGTAGTTTCAGATGCTAATGCAGTGCGGGCATCAGAGAGCCTTTGGGACTTATTGTAACCGATTGTCTTCAAACAAAGAAAAAGAATGAGTTGTTTGCTTTGGAACAGCAAATACGCCTGTGAAGAAAGTTGCTAACAGCTTGCACATCATTTCTAAATGTTAAATCCTTGCCATTGATTCCATACCGAAACACAAGATAGCGCTACCAGTAGGTGTTTAGTGGCTTTAGGATGATGAATGCTGTAGTAGTTTCTTACCCAAATTCTATCTTTTCATTGTTAAGAAAACTTAATGACTTAGACCACTCGTTACTATGAAATAAGTCTCATCTTGTTCTGTGCTCAGATGAGAAGTGATTTCGAAATCCTCTACAATTTGACAGTAAGGAACAACTTGAGACCAATTTAATGACAGCAAATGGTCTAAATCATAAGGTGGTTTTTGTAAAGGAAGGTGGCTGAACAGCCATATTGAAAAATCTCGCTAAACAGTTGGAAACAAGAAACTTGAATGCATCAAAAAAATAACTAACTGCCTCAACTAGCTGTTGTTCCGTTAGTTTGATTTCCGTCCTACAGATGGCAAACTCATCGTCCAGAGTAGATTTGGTCAAGACTGGGTCATCCGTGTTGATCGAGAAATTAGCACCTTCATCAGCCATCCTACAACAGTAGCAAGCCTGAATATAAATAAGCTCTCCACAGATAGTACATCTTCTACAGGATATTTCACAAAAGATTGTGACAGAAAAATGGAACATGGCACGTTGTTGAAGATTTGTAGGCTAACAACTCTCTAGTCTAAGCTGGATGGACATTTGTTTTGTTCAAGCCGATACTGCTACTACTACAGATCTAATGATTTCTCAAACTGATGTTCATTTTGTCATTAATTAGAAAATTATAGCGTTGCAGGATTGGAGTTGAGACTCTCAAGAGCAGCTCAAGCTTAAACCCTGCTTTGGTTGGCAGACAGTGAGCAGTTTATTACAAAAAGAAATAATTATCAAGTCATTTAAACGATGCAGACAGCTAGTATGGATACTGCAATATCAATATAGTTCTCAGCACGACCTCAAAAATAGGAATAAAAAAAGTCAGAGTAAGAGATCCACACAGGGTTCATAAGCACAGATGGGCTTGGACATTCTGAGAAATAGATTGGAGTGAGGAGAGCCTCTTAAGACAATAATAATCAAGTCACCTTTTCACTGGGTGTCTTGCCCAATCCTTTGGCACTGAACCCGTACAGAAGCTGGAATGTGGGCATGTCTCAAAGTGAATGTTAAGCTGCTTCAGATTAGTGAATAGCTGTTCATCATCCATCACATGGTAGCCGTGTCCAATGCGCTCGGCAAAGAATTCATAGACTGCCTGAAAACAACATTACGATGCAATTATCATTATCAGAGTCTGTGTGACCCAATTGTGCTGATGGATTGCTATATTTGGTGGGGCGACAGTGGGCACAAGGTCCAAGTTGTCTGGGCAATAAAGGTCAAATGAACGAAATAAAGTCCATTCATTTACCAAGCCACAAAGTCCAAATATCCCAATACACTACTGTACTCTATCATTATTTAATACTTTTGACCAAAAATTCCTCCTTCACTATCAGTTGTCAACAATAAAATAGTGACTTCACTTGCTTGTAGTCTTAATTATTGAGTAGAGCAAATATTTGTAATTCATTAAGTAATTAACATTTGTGGTGGCAAGATTTACCTCAGCATGACTGGACAGCATGTGCCTTGAGAATCATTCATACCAAAAAAGTTTGCAAGAAAAATTCAATGTATTCTGAAGCTCATCTTCGATCTTTCGTTTTCCTTCATTTGTTATAGTTGCACTCATACTAAAACCAAAGTTGCAATGGGCCCGTGCTTTCAATTCTGGTGAGCTCCCGTGACAAGTGTTGTTTTCTTACGTTATTCACGTCACATCGAGCTATGTATGAAGTCAATGGATATTTTGGAGCCAACAACGGTCCAAGATTTGCGCAGACAAAATCCCGATCACTGTCCACTTACCTCGCGTACATTCTCTGCTGTGCCGTTCTCCCCAGCATGCACTGTGCGGTGAATGTTCAATTCCTTCGCTTTGATGAACATATTGCGGTGATTCTCATGAACTGCCTCAGTCTCCGTCATATTCTCGTCACCAGCCATGTCAATACCCACTACGCCAGCATCTTTATACTTAACAGCCAAATCCAAAATGGTATCAGACCAGTCTGAAAAATAATGTGAAATTTACATAGCTCAACATGGATTCAGGATTAGGATCAGAGGGAGGATTTTTCAATCTTGTAGGAAAGGACAAGACGACTGGTGCAACCTTTCTGGGCCCCCTTTAAATCACTGCAGGGTTTGACGTTAACTTTTTTAGTTACTAGTCCCATGAGTTACAATGTCTCTCAGAAAAGTGACATGATAGAACTTGTTGGAATGAGGTGCAGACTCCAATGATCCTGTTTCCTTCCATCTTGGAACACAAAAATCAACCAAACTGATCACTACCTCAATGCGGTCAAGCACAAAGTCGCCTTAATTGAGTTCGACTGCTAAATTAGCATTTTTCTATTTATTTGAAAACTAACAACATTAACTGCAAATAGTATAAAATTCTACCACTCGATGTTGTTTGGTAACAGTTGTAGTGTAGTGCATGCTAAAAGAAAAGTAAAATTTCATGAACAGCTGATTTTTGTTGTAAAATCAAACTGATCGCTATTGCCACATTACAAATATCCCCTAAACTTTCAACTCCAAACAATCTAGCCCATTGTGAAGCCCTCTTGCGATCTTTTGTAAAACGCTAACAAATAATACGCCAATTATGTACCCCAATTACATTCCTTGGTCAACAAAACTGACACAATGCCATAATTTTTAGATAAATATTTATGGCATATTTCTTTAGGAAAAAACATACGGGGAATTCAACCTCAAAAATTAAACAGATCGAAAAATCAAAAATCCCACTGAGGCAAAAAAGCTGCCAATATAAATGTTGACGCATATCTTTCTGTCATTCAACAGCTCAAGCCACACCCATCCACTCACCTGGCCTATGTCTCATCGTGCACAGAATAGTACGCACTTTGATCCCAAAGTCCCTCTGACCATCATGCAATGCCCTGTTCACAACCTGAACCACATGTTCCGGCGTCAGGTGACCTGGCTCTCCCTCGTGGTCAAGATTGTCATAACAGTTGGCAAGGATGTACGGGCTGTAGCGCACTTCTGTGTAGTAAGCGTTCTGACGAGCACAGTCTTCACAGAACTCGTAGGCAATTCTGTATATGGCATCATCATCACCCCTAAATTAATGCAAGTTCAAGAATAGAAAATCAGGTAAATTAATAATGCAATAAACCCACACTTTCCATCAAAAAACAAGTCATTATGCCATAAGTGGAATGGAAGTGGTTTAGGTGAAGATGACAGTTGACAACAGGGGGAAGGGGATCTGCCTTCTAGTGGCGTCACCATGTGATACATTAAAGGAAACGGAGAACAACTCCCTCACAGTACACTGTCAGGAAACTAAGAGCAACTGCCTCAAAGTACACTGTCAGGAAACTAAGAACAACTCCCTCAAAGTACACTGTCAGGAAACTAAGTACAACTCCCTTACAGTACACTGTCAGGAAACTAAGTACAACTCCCTCAAAGTACACTGTCACAAAACAATGTTACCCTCTTAGTGGGACTTACTTCAATCCTAAACTGGGTATGCCAATTTCATGCTTGCCACATTTCATTCTTTTACAAGGCATTAGTATGCAAAATTTGATGCGAGCAATGCAACAAAATGGCACTCCCGCATCACTGCCTAACCAATCACTGACATCCACATGGCTACGTGACATCATTGGGTTTCAAAACGTACATGATGGGATGCGCCATTGTGCCTGAGGTCACCCCGGGATGTTCACGACGATGTAATTAGGGGCTCATGACAATGGCAGAAAGGGGTAAAAAGAGACAAAGTTTGGATTCTTAACGTAATAATGAACTGCAGGGATCGACGCTATTAAAATCGCCAGGTCGCATTTTGCGACCTAGCCAAAATCCCAGGTCGCATTTTCAAAATCCAGCTCGCATTCGTAAATGCCAGGTCGCAAAATTTTCGCGCCATTTTTACGCGCCAAAATAGATTGTTTAGATCATCGAGAAAATGTTTAGATTATGCTCTTACCTGCAGCGTTAAATACAAGTTTCGGATCTCAAAATTGACTTCATTCATGCAGGTACGGCCTTACTGTTCTTCACGACCGCCATTGAAAGACTCTAGAGAGCAAGGCAAGTTGCCGACGTGAAAGTTGAAACAGTGCTCTGTAACTGACTTGTGCATTCGAGTAGCTAAATTTGCGATGTGAAAAGGGAGAAAATGTCCGTTGAAAAAGTATCCGGGATTTGTTAGATCTGGCCTGCTACTGCCTGTCATCAAAGTCGTTAACAATTCAAACTAACTCGGGTAATGGCGAGTTTGCTCCTCAATACATTCCAAGTACGGGAAAAATAGGTCAGTCACAAAACGACACGCATGTCACTAGTGTTAACTTTCTTTCCGAGGTATAAAACAAAGCCGGGATTTGGTTTTTACATATTGTGAAAAGACGTTTTTGAAAACTGAAGTTGTGTAAAATGAAAGTGACACACCATATAAGCTGCGTGTCAATTTCAAACCACACGCGGTCGTTTGTAGTGCGCTATGATGTGCGTTAGCTTGAACTGTGGGCGCTTAATTGGAAATTCTCAAAATTTAAGGGGGGACTTTTAATAGATCAGTGAGCGCTTATTATGAAACATTTTAAAGGTAGAGAGTAGNAGTACACTGTCAGGAAACTAAGTACAACTCCCTCACAGTACAGTGTCACAAAACTATGTTCCCCTCTTAGTTGGACTTACTTCAATCCTAAACTGGGTCTGCCAATTTCATGCTTGCCACATTTCATTCTTTTACAAGGCGTATAGTATGCAAAATTTGATGCGAGCAATGCAACAAAATGGCACTCCCCCATCACTGCCTAACCAATCACTGACATCCACATGGCTACGTGATATCATTGGGTTTCAAAACGTACATGATGGGATGCGCCATTGTGCCTGAGGTCACCTGAGGATGTTCATGACGATGTAATTAGGGGCTCGACAGGAAGGGGGTGAAGAAAAGAGATGATGATAATGGCAGAAAGGAGTAAAAAGTGACAAAGTTTGGGTTAACGTGATAATGAACTGTCCCTTACGGTCATAAAACTGGTCAATATTGTTCTAGAGACCCTGGTTTCATTAGGCGCAACATTATATTTCCCAGCAAAACTCAGTATAGTTAAGTAGCCGCCCTTCGTTAACAGAAACTTGTTTAAAGACACAACTGCATTTTCTGTTGGATAGCTTCACAATAAATACACTTGGTCATATTCTCTGTACAGTTTTCAATCATCAGGTATACAGTTAAGAAGTAAATTGCCAGTAGACATAGTGCGTATATATTGAAGCAGAGAGGAAAATGCGAAAAATAGTTTCATTAGGATTCCGGTTCAGAGATTAAACCCCCATGCCTGGATTTATTATAAGATTTAAAAGAAAGAGAAAAATAAAACAGCAACTCACACAATCGGTGGCACAATAACAGTAAATGCATGTAGAAACTTGGTCAGGCATTGTGCGTGTGATATGGAATCAAAATAATCCTTCAGCTTTGACAGAGTATCCAGCTCTTTGGGTAGAGTGATCCCTCGCTTTCTGTTGAAAGAAAAATACAGTTGAAATGTTACTGCAATGTAATAGGGGGTGTAATGCAACCTTACCACAAGTCCTGAAAACTCTTACCACGTGCAAACTATGCTTATCAAGGAACCTGTGCCCGGTTGCATGAAACAGTCCCAAATAGGGACTCACCTAAGTTCCCTGAATTTACTGCTTATTTGTGGACTTGTGAAAATGCCGATTGATCTTTCTTCTACTATTTTAGATTCATTACGTAGTCAACTTTTGACTTCGATAAAAAATCGAGAGTGAACTCAAATTGGCAATATTATTGAAACTATTTAGGGATCTTTTCATGCAACACTCCTAACTTAAGGACTAAGTCCCTATTTGTTTTCATTGAATTCAGGGCTCAATTTTTAGTTATTTTATCAGAAATTCTAACTTGATAAGGAGGTCATAATAAAGATGAAATGATAGACAAAGATTCTATCTGAGAGTAAACAAAGACAAACATAGGCAAAAGATTTAGGGATCTTAGTAGATTCCCTATTTGGGACTGTTTCATGCAACCGGCCACTAAATTCCACCCACCTTCTAGCACTCTTGCCATGTTCAAACAGTGACTGGCAACGCACAACTTAGAAATTGTGTTGAAAGTGCCCGTGTGTGGCAAGAGTTGTTATGCATGGTAAGAGTGTTTGTGGTGCATGGCAAGGGTGCACACCCGCGGCAAGAGCTGGTTTACACACTCTGGGTAACAACTTATGAGCAATTACAGAGATAATTTGACTGTAAAAGTGCCAAAATCAACCTACCCACTCCCAGGAGCAATCGTTGAATTCAAGTTGGTTCAAACTGCAACTACGAAATGAATGTAAACATGGTATACTGAAGAAAGCTAGTTTGCATTTCAGACAACGACGCAGTTTTCTTAAGATGGCGCCATGCTTGGATCCTTTAAATGCAGACTATACTTACTGAGAAAGTTCAAAGATAGTCTCAGGTCTCACTGCTCCATCTAGATGTACATGCAGATGTACCTGAAATAGAATACGACAAACAAAACTGATGTCTACGTTTCATACAAAAGACACCACACTGACTTAAATTCCTTCATATCCAACACATCTCACCACAAGGAAACTGCAATATGGCAAAACAGATTGTCATGAGTACCATACTTCAATAACAATGATCAGCTCAAGATAGCACATCATATCTGTGTCATGGCATAAGCTGAAAAAGGTCTTTAAAAACCACAACTGCACCAACCATGCTACTTCATTTTTATTGGATGTACAGTAATGAGCAACAAATTAGATTTGAGCCAACAGCATTGAATACCAAGAAATGTCTAAAACAGCTCTTTGATGAGTCAGAAAAATGTTGATTTCCCCTAAAGTCAACAGTATGCTTACTTTCTTCATTAGGTGAGAGTCTTGTGGAGAGAACGGAGAGCTTTCATCACGGCCCTCCTCACTCATGTCAGCGTGCATGGTGGCCACTACGAATCAACCACACAAAAGATGCCAACCTATAACTAGAACAAGTACTTTCATATGTTACACGTACTCAGCAGTGATGCTTTTATGTTCTTTCGAATCTCCATTACAGTATGCATTAAATGTATTTGAAATTTCAACTTCTCTAACCAGCCAGCTTCTGTGCCCGCTAATAGGCAGGATAGACACTCTGTACTCCCTAATATTACCATCCTCTAAGCCAGGTGAGTAGAGACACTCTGTATTCCCTAATATTACCAACCTCAAAGCCAGGTGAGTAGAGACACTCTGTACTCCCTAATACTACCATCCTCAAAGCAAGGAGAGTAGAAACACTCTGTAATCCCTAATATTACCAACCTCAAAGCCAGGTTAGTAGAGACCTTCTGTAAACCCTAATATTATCAACCTCGAAGCCAGGTGAATAGAGACACTCTGTACTCCCTAATATTACCAACCTCAAAGCCAGGTGAGTAGAGACACTCTGTATTCCCTAATATTACCAACCTCAAAGCCAGGTGAGTAGAGATCACGACACTCTGCTCATGATAAATTCACCCTTTCCTCACTCATCACCACACTGTTCTCACTTACTGTTCCTGGCTCAGTATTTGTTACTTTTTGTTTCTGTACAACATTTGCAGAGTCAAATCACATCCTCAACAGGGAACCAAAATCTGGACCAGTCAGATTTTTGCACAAAGTGACTGAGTGACTTACTTATAGGAATTCTCAACTATTATTCTATCACTCCCCTAAATGCTTGAGCATTAATACCAGACCATGTTTATGTACAGTCATCAGTCATCACGAACACGAAGTAACTCAGTTCAACCCAAAACACCTAACTTTTTGTAACTGTTCACAACCATTTTAAGTTAAGGCACTGATTCAGGTAAAGGCTAAGTACAGGGTCTGAGCTCAACTATATTTACCTGTTTCGTGTATAGCTCAGTTTTACTGATTTCTTATTAAATTAACCTTGAAGGGAATTCCGAAGTTAACCTTTCCCTGTATCCAAACATCTGTTGGTACATAATAGCTGATAGTTAATAAAAATTTGTAAGATTAAAACAGCCCATAAAGATAAAAATTATAACATAATTATTTAATAACTGCACACATTTCATTTCAATATTAATATATATCTGATATTAATGTGTGAATTATAATAAAAGACTTAAAAATATATTTTTTTTAAACAAAAGTAATAAACGACTAAGACCTGGTTTCTCTGACATCACTTCCTGCAATGGATGCCAAGAGATCCGCTGTAAACACGAAGTGAAGTTTTGCGTTGAACGATGCTTGTTAGATTTATGTTCACGACTGTTCACAATGGGCTTACTTTGCGTTAGTTGGATAAAGATCACCTTAGAGTTCCTCTGTGTTGAAATATGGTAAGTATGTATTCTTTCAGTATAGTCCGATTACCTCTCGTCGTCAGTCTCCAAAGGTCGTCCGCCATCTTGTTTCGCGTGCAGCGCTGCCACGCGGGACTTAGCGTTCCAATTTGGAACGCTCGTCTGCACGTTAGGTACTAACCTCTCGGGAGAAACACGCGTGGAAGAACTGAGACTAAAATTAATGCATTTACCGACTGTTTTTTTGAGACCACTTAAAAACTTGTTGATTTTACTAATGCACTTTTTTGTTCATTTTCAGAAGATATTTTC
>NMRA01000053.1:780740-808355 GCA_002633005.1 Phoronis australis
TAACAACGCACACAGTGCATTTGCACCAAGATGTGTCACCTCGTCTGTCCTCAGTAGCCGCCTCGTTTCTCTCAACAGCTGCCTGTGCCTGTGCGTACTCTGCCTCGTTATACTCGGGCTCACACATGTACCCACCCACTGAATGTCCGTGAAAAAATTCCTCGTCACCACTGCTGTGAACAAGGTCTCCGTCACTCACACTACTGTCACTGTGATACGGGTCACCGACTCCAGCCCATGATTTTCAGCTTACAACACACTAAACAATCCCTAAATCCAACGTAGTTGAGTTCTCTACTAACCTATCTTACCACAGAATACTCGCCGATGGAAAGTGGTGGCGACAATTGTTGAAAAACAGCACAAAACGAAAGTAGAATACCCAGATTTGCACGGTACACTCAACGTAAAACCAAGTGGCGGGAAACACTTGCCTCCTAAAACGTCACTTCCGGAGTAGAGGACGAGTAACTAATAAAATTACGAAAAGCTGTAATTAAGTGGAAAATATGTCTAGGATAACCAACCAACCTTATTTTAGCTCAAAATGACATGAAAAGAGGTTGCCTTCGCCTTTAATGCAGGTTTACAAGACGTATGATTTAATTTCAGCTTCACAGAGGGTGAAATACATCATGGATATCTAGACAGTCCTGGTAACAGGCCTGTTGTTTTCTGTTTTAAAGATTTTGATTATAAAAGGTAAGTTGCATGGTATATACTGTTGTAGTTACCATGGTGATGGATGTAAGTTCTGTCCTGGCTTGTAACAGTGCTAAGTAGGTAATTGTTCTCTCTTGAATTGTGTGCACATTAACTTTAGAGACAATATAGTGGTGTTTCTTCAAGTCCCATAATTTGTCGGGCAATGGCTTTTGGGCTTTATGGCTAGGACTGCACGTTCTCGACGATGTAACTTGAAAATGTGTTACAGTAAAATCTCACCAGTTTAGGATGCAATGTGGCGGACAAATACAACTATATTGTTACCAGTTTAGACACCATATAGGGGACATGTGAAACTATATTTTCACCAGCTTAGGACACAATGTGGCGGACAAATACAACTATATTATTTGTTACCAGTTTAGACACAATGTAGGGGACATGTGAAACTATATTCTCTCCAGTTTAGTATACAATATGGCGGACAAGTGAAACTATATTCATGTTGGCAGCATGGTGTGGGATGTCAAGTATATCTTGACACTTTATAGACTACTGTGACAACATGTCAGTCATAACTTAATGTCCTATGCTAAACTGGCTGTGACTCATACAAATTGTGTATATTTTAAATGTTGGTTGTTTTGTCAACATTGCCATTTGCTGTGAACTGTCTCAAATCTGTAGTTGATTTACTCACTTGGTGCATGCTGATATCTGATTGGTTTGTGAGCTGTAAGGAACCAATCAAATGTTCAGGAAGGTTCACCAGCTGACCCAACGCAACACGAGAGTGAATCAAGTGCAGTCTATGACAATGTGTGGCAGCACTCATTTGGTTTTATTTAAAGCGACTACTAAATTGATCTTTTTTATTAACTCTTTCAGCAAACATGCTAGTCATAAGGCCAAAGATTTGAAGTGTCGAATACGTGACAGTAGTAATGCTAAAATTGTTGAGAATTACTCATCTCCAGAACAGGGCGCTGAACTGCTTTCCATTGAAGTGGAGAAAATGATTAAGATAGTGAGTAAAATTCACAGCATTTGCATTGTGAAAGGAGCATCTAAGAGACAATTATTTTGCTGTATTAAAATCTATTTGCATTGCCATCATGCAAGCTGTTCATGACACTTTGTTATCTGTACAGACTGGATGGTGTGGCAAAAATGTTAAATCTAGAAACTAGTAAAGGCCATGTTTAGTCAATGAAACTGAACTGGGTGTTGAATTTTATATTAAACAAAATAAAGATACTGGTCCATAAAATAATTATATTATAATTTTGTTATCTTATCCATCTGTACTTATGGAAATCTTCAACTTTTCAAGATAGGTTATCCGTATACTTTTTCATTCTTGCAAATTGGTTTATGGTATTATTTCAGTGCGACACTGTTTTCTTTTTCAATGTTGGTCACATGCACAAATCCTGTTTTCCGCCAGGAGTTAGGTGTTGATCTCAACAAGTGCGACAAATCATCGTGTGATGGTTCAGATTCCGGCTTCTCCGACCTGGAAGGCCCCGAGTCCCTGTGCGGGGGATGTATATTTGATATTCACGGTGACCTTGAACAACTGGAGGCACTCAACTATGCAGTGAAGTCGAGCTGTGAGCTTGGCTTTGAGAAGGTAGGTACTGCAATTGGTGCGGAAAGGAGTTGCACAAAATTTCATTTCCTTATCATGGCTCTCAATCTACTTTCAGCGAAAATTATGGGGATGACCTTTTGTGACATGATTTTCATAAGTGTACTAAAGTCTTTATTTCAGTAGAAATATTTGCAACTTAATGTTATGGAAAATGGGCCAAAATGTCCTATATTTAGGTCGCTTGACTGTAATGTAAAGTTTTATGGATTAGAAAGCTGTTTAATCTGCAATATTGTTATAAAGCCTTATCATGAGGGTAATTATACCACTGAGATGAAAAATTTATGTGTTCTGTAATGTGCACATTTCATGTGTAAGTAATACAAGCAGTGATACAGTGATATCACTGACAATCATATCTGTTCTATTACTAAATGAAAGAGCACAGTCACCTAGTTAATTGATCCGTAGTTTGTGCTGTTCTGGTCCATTCGCTGTTGATCATTCGGTGTTTACAGTTGAGACAGCGGATTGCAGCACCTAATGGCTGACTCTTGTTTGTAGTATTACGAGCGTCTGAATTATCATGTATCCGCCCCAGGACCGCTACCTCCCATACTGCTATCAGGGGGCGCCGGCTCAGGAAGGTCATTGCTACTGGCCAAATGGTGAGTTGGGTCATGTCGATCAATGTCTTATGGTTATGTAGGACTTTATCTTGTAGTCTGTGTAATTAGCCACATACTCTCAAAACTAGATTTTAAGGCAGTTAGTATAGATTTTCAGACAGTATGTAAACTATGTATAACAGTACACAGTCCTGCTACATCACATGTTCATGCAAAATTGAGACCTGTGTGATTGACAAACTGGAACATGGAGCTTTTTGAAAATTGCAATTTTCGTTTCTGCCTTTTACGTGACATTGTAGACCTTGGTTGGCGTGCTGGTGTCGTGAACAATGGAACATCCATCAGTTATATTTTATTCATAGATTCAGACAATGTCAACAAATTTGAAAACTAATGGTCATCAGTGTTTTTTTGTGCGGTGCAACTTTTAATAATATCATGAGTTTTGTTTACGGTTCAATAGACCTGAGCTGTAGGAATAGTAGATGGCCTTTCCACTCGGTTTGAATTATGGACAGTTACTATGATAGTCAATCCACTTACGCACTATTGTCAAAGTGTGGGAGTACTGTTTGAGCTCAGTCGTCATGATGCAGAACAACAGGTCATTTTGACTGTTTTCCTTTGACTTGTACAGTAAGCTGAATAAGGCTGTTATCAAGCCTATTAAGTATTGTAGTAGGACCTGGATGAGCAATGCAGTTCTGAAAGCTGATGACTTAATGACACTGACTGAGGTATCTTTAACATGTACTGTCCATAATGACACTAATCTGCGTGCACCTGTCAATACGTGACCTGAACTGAGCACATTGACCATTCATTGTTGCAGGCTCCAGCTGCAGCAGCAGAAAGACTCCAGTGTGGTGGTGCTGTATCACTTTGTTGGTCATTCACACTCGGTCAGCGCTGACCCTGTGGTCATGATGAGGAGACTGACCGCGCAGGTACTGTGTAAACAAACTCTGTGTCACACTCAATTAAAGCTGTCCTGTTGTAGGTCACTTCCTGTCAAACTGATATCAGCTTGTTTCTTGTCACTGAGGTTAGAATTGGTTCCTGAGTTGGTTATTAGTTGAACTCTGTCTCAATAAGTTGAATTAAAACAGCAAATTATATTTTATACACTGTAATCATTCTGGTTAATTCAACAAATAATTGTCGGTCTGCTGTTCAGTCTTGCAACAAGCATATTTCACCCATGTTGCTTTTTGCACTAAAGATGAGACAAAATGTGACAAACAAATTTTCTTAACTCTCATTTTTCTCGTTCGACCTGTTCTTGTAGTTAATGCAGCATGTGTCATCCCCGCCTGCTTTGACCTCTGACCCCGTGCGTCTTGTGGATGAGTTTCCAAGATGGCTGGAGAAGGTCTCGTCAAAATCTACCGGGGGTGTCATTCTTGTACTGGATTCCATCGACAGGTTTCAGGTAGGATTTTGAAGCTCTGTTAGCCTGACTAGTGGAACACACTGAGTGCTTGGAAAGGCTCACTTGCAGGGATTCCTTATTTTGAGAAACAGTTTGTTGTCTTTCGTTCATTGGAGGAAATGTGTTCTCAAAATGCAGGATCTCCCCTCCATAAGTGAATATTACTGAATGCTGTGACTGAAGTTTTGCTCGAAATACCTTATGTTCAGACAATTGTGGTGGTTATGTTCAGTTCACAATACAGTGCAGAATATTTTTCATAGCAAGTTATTTTCAAGATTTTCACCTTGCCTTGTCAACTAGACCTCAGGTCACCTTCTGCTCACTTCTTGTAACTCAGTTTGTGTTGCCTGTGGTTGCAGAATGCCGAACAGAATCTCAAGTGGCTGCTAGACCCTCTGCCGGTCGACTCGCGCGTGGTCGTGTCCGTCAATGACGTGGACTGTCCACAGGCGTGGCGGTCCTGGCCCACAGTGCATCTGGAGCCTCTCAGTAACAAGCACGTGAAAGAGCTCGTACGCGCCGAGCTGTCGAGCCTTGGCCACAGCCTGGCTCCAGAACATGAATCACAAATCATCACACACTGTAGAACGCCATCAACCTGCAATCCACTATACGTAATGGTGCTATCTAGGGTCATAGCTAGGTAATTTTTGTGAATGTAACATACAGCTGTTGCAACTTGGCAAGTCAATGCTGCCCTTAAGTACATCAAGGCTGGGTGTGTATACACAACGCACCAAAAGCAATCAGACATATACTATTTCCCCACCATGACAAGTAAAGTCCAGTCATAGTACCGTGCTACTATTGTGAATTTTGTTTGCGCTCAGTCGTCATCGCAGGGGAATTCTAAGTCCATTTTGGTTATTCTAGTCATGTGTACTGCATCTCTTGAACCTGTTCTCAAATGACTGAGAGTGGAACCTGGTCCACTGCAATGTAATGACTTTACGGCGATTTTTTGCACAGAAGCCAAACAAAGACTAATGCCAAAGCTTTGTGGCTGTTTTTAAGTCTCTGTTTAGATTTTTTGTTTAAAAAACATAAAGTTACAACAATTAGTGAAAGTGGTTGCCGTTATCAACTGTATTGTCCATTACCATGTGGTGTTATAATTATCTCTCTTTACAGAGACAGGATCTGCTACTGAAATAATTCGCTTTTTCAATGTTTGACAGAAGTATGGTTTAATGAACTTATGATTTTTGGTGTTTATATTTACACTTTTCCACCACATATTCTGTTTCAGAAATACGCGAGATTTCCGAAAAAGCTTCCACCGAGAAGGGGCTCTTTTGGAAATCTTCGTTAAGAATAGTTGCTGTTATCATCACCTCTGTATACATTTATAGGCACACTGAAAAGGGCGACATAGACAAAAGACTTGTAGATGCTCTGGAGACAAGCGACTGTGTTGAACTGTATGAGAGTGTACTGGGAAGTCTGAGGCATGAGTTTGAGACAAGTCAACGCAGAGGAATGTTCAAGAAGGTGAGGCAGTCAAGGGGTAGACATCATGTAGCCAACATTCAGTTTCGTTATCCATTATTACTTACGGTAATGTCTTTGTCATTAAAGACTTGATTACTGCGCATGGTTCAGTACTGTTATCTGAGGTGCCACTCACAATATAACTGTTTTGGTTTAGTGGCTGTTAATTTCAAACATTTGACTCTAAGAATGAGATAAACCTCTTAGTAATTACTCACAGCATTGCTTATAGAACTTAATCGTAACTCTAATAACGTTGTTTGGATACTTCTTATTTTGTGTAGCTCTTGCAGAATACCCGTAGTACTCGATGGGTGACTGGCACATGTCACAAAGTATATCATAATTTAGTACAGCTGCATTTAACATTAAAGTACACGTATGTGTGGTAAACGGATGCTCATTAGAATAATTGGGAATCATTTAAAGTTTGTGTTTTAGCTTTGTTATGTAAAACATGCGCTTTGACTAGTGGTAATTCATCCGACAGAGTTTTTAAAATAAATTACTTTTCTTGTTCGTGGACTTCTCTTTAGTTTGCTTTTCTTTATGAAGCATTCATGCATCCTGTAAGAAGCACTCATGATGAAGGAAGAAGTCCAGTTGTTGAACGTGATTTCCTTATTCACTTGAAGTCTACTGGGTTTAAATTCATGCTGTCTGTGGTATTTTTTAGTGTATTTTATTGCAGAAATCGTGAATTTCCATTTGTCTCTTTGACAGATTATTCATATTCTGTATGCATGCCGTAATGGAATAGCAGAGTATGAGATGATGGAAGTGTTGCCCGACCTATCATGGAACATGTGGGCTGGGCTATATCAGGCAATGAAGGACTACCAGATCGTTATGTTCAAGGCGGGACTTGTTGTTTTGGCACATGAGCAGGTGGGATTCAGAATGATAGTCATGCGTTGTGTAGATTTGTGGGTGGGGCCACATAGTAATTAAGGTGGGACTAGCTGTGTTTGTGCATTGTCAGGTGGTTCAGTGATTCTGATTATCATATCAACTGCCTTATATGGATATGTGGGCGGATCCTGTCAAGGTGTCAAAGAGTCAGATTAACTTGGAGATAAAGTGTAATTTTTGTGGTTCTGACATTTACATGCCTTGGGTGATTCGACAGGGGTTCAAAGTAAATTTGACTTGACGAGACAAGATTTTTTGATCTCATTTATTAATAAGTACTTTGAAAGTTAACCTAAATGTGTTTTTAGAAATCTGAAGTAATTGCTTGCTTGTTCTTTCTTGTTATATTTCTTCTGAGTTATGTGTTCTGATTTCTGATAATTCTGTATACTCATTTGATCAAGGTAGTACTGCATTCCTGAAAAATTGACGTTTTATTTTTGTGTGAAATAACTGTAAGTTTGAACAATTACTGCAACTCCATAATAACTCACTTCTCATACAGGTGAGGGAAGCTGTCACCAATGCTTACCTGACTGGTCACCATGGTGATGAACTCTCTGCAATGCGACAGAATCTCATCCAGTATTATGTCAAGTTTCTCAAGTAAGTCACTGACGTCTGTTACCATGGCAACATTCATTTTGTAGTTGATGTCAAAGCAATGATATTACTGATGTTAGCGTATCGCTGTTGTAAGGTTTTCTCAAGTGGATAATTTTGTGTTGTTAACTCTTGTTGCTTAGATTGTACGAATATTTTTCTTTTCAATAATGGCACTTTTTGCAGCTGTTACAAAACGTTTGTAAAAAGTAATGTTTGTCCTGCCAGAGTATAAAATTTCGGGGCTACAGCTAATGGAGTTTCTACTCATCATGCAAAACCTGGAAAATAACAAAAAAGCTTCAGTGCATGGAAATCCGGTGGAGAACAAAATAATGGCAATGTCGGGATATGTGGACCGTTGGAGAGCATTGCTCCTTCACAGTCCATGTGCGTTGAGGTCTCCAAAGAATCAACAGTTGACATTGGTCATTTTGCTGCAAAAATGATATTGTGTTTCTAGCTGGGTAACATCACATTGTTATGGAAGCCATTCTAGTGTGTTTCAGCCAATCAATGGTTGCGTAACAACATAAAATAATCTTGATTTTGCTTATAAGTTACATCCGTTCGGCAGTTCATGCAGTCAGTTATGCGTGACAATAATGATTTGCAAGCATTATAAAACAGAATATACTTTAAATGAAAATGAAAATTATTTGCTGAAAAACTAAACGTAATATGAACAAAACATTACATGATTGTGTGGAAGCCATATGTTAATGCTCAATCGAATGCACTGGTTGTAATCTGACATCCTGATTCCACTATTTACACCTTTTATGTTCACTTTCTGCCTTCTATTTAAACAGCAAACCGGAAGTGTAAGGCTACCCTGTGTGTTTGCTTTGCTGTGTTTTATTGTCTACTCTGTTGATTGCTTTGTAATAGGAGACTTGATGCTCACTAGGTGGTGCTAATGTAGAAACTGATTGTTTGTCATTATGTGAATAGAGAGGGAGCACCAAGTGGCCTCTTTTCCTGAGGGACATTCAAGAGATGAAAGTGTAATATGACTACCTACTGGGGCATGTATTCATACACAGGTGGACTATTTTTTGCTAGCGCCAACTTGTGAATTTCAAGTTTCTCATTTATGTCAGTGTGAATTATTGGTTGTGGCTCGTTTTCATGCGCATATTAGATACTTGACAAAGAAAGATATAAATTCAGTTGTAGCAAAATTGGTTTATTTGTTATTTCGATTTATTACTTGGTCTCATCTGGTTCTGGTCAGTTAAGAATTATGTGATGGCATGTATATGCTGCGTGCTGAGATCTCCAAATAAGCAACCTCTATTAATTAGTCTGCCAGTGAAGCCAGGAAAATGTGCCTGTGGGTTTTCTTCATGAATTATGGAAACCATTCTTCCCTTTGTTTAAAGTAACGTCAAAAGCAATGTTTAGCTGCAGTTCATGCACATGTAGTTGTTTAATATAAAAATCCCAGCAATTGTTTCTTGCTGCCTTCTTAAACTCGGGTCTATTACCAGAGAGTTCTTAGAGAAAGAACAATGTAGATTGCAATATGAAAGGTGTGAACTTCAAGTAAGCAGGTTTGAACACTTGTTCAGTGAAATTAGACGTACACTTATCTGTTCCATCTTGACAATGCTCGTTGGGGAGGTGTGAAAATGAACTTGTTTTGAATTTAATCGTATCTCTTTCGCTGGCCGTCATAAATTTCACAAAACGTATTCACCTCCATTTCATTACATTTGAATCACAGAGGGATGGCTTCAAATGTAAATGTTGCTCTTTAATTTGTCAATGGTGAGACAAAGTATGTGTATAACTTTTGAAATTACTGACAAGCAAATGTCACTTGAAAAAGAGTACCCTTGTGTTAAGGCTAAAGGTATAGTTACACGCTCAGGCAGTGAGCAAAGAATGATGAAAGTCGCTGCGGTTTACTAAGTGATCGTCAACTCAGAGTTTTCCAAGCGGCATGCTACTTTTACTGTGGAAGGCAGGTAATAATAGGTGTAGTCTCCATTTACAGACCGGGCTCTGTAACATGTCGTGTGGCTGATGAACTGCCATGGCTTATGATACAGATGGAAGAAAGGACCAGACTTAAGGAATGTCTCACCAACTTGTGTGTCTTCCAGAGGCTCTACGGCAGGTGAGATGGAGGGGGGAGGTCCTCTTGTTGTTCTCTGCCATGCGCAGCCATTGCCATGCGCAGCTATTGTGTACATGCAGGTCGCATTTGCGACGTGAAAATTAGAGCTGTGACCTAACCTTTTGGCTCACATCAGACGACTCAGGAATTCCACCTCATGTGAACAGAGCCATTTTGTATACAATTGTCTATAACCAATTACAACAGAGGCAAACCACTGTATTAAAAATACCTCGTCTCCCTTGGCCGGCTTTATCAAAATTTCCCACTTTTCAACTCAAGTATCCCGTTTTTTTGTTGTCATATGTTGACAAGTGTGAATTTCACGTACTTTAGATGTAAGTGTGGCCTGCATTACACAAATACAGTCTGGAATTTTGGCGTGGTTACAAACAGCCTGTATTTTTATGAGTAGCAGTGTAGTGGTATTGAGACTTAACTCTTGTTTGTACCATCTGGTCTGGCATCAGAGTACAAATCTCATAGTTCTTGGATTACATAAAACTGCAGACGACTCCCACTTTGTCCAGTTGATGTGTATAGTTTTTGTTACGAAAAAGTGGATTCAAAGTTCAGTTCAACTTGTGACAACCTCTGAATGATCATGAAACTTTTAGTATTTGTTGCCATTCTACAGAGGTCGCTCGGCAGAGTTGATCCACTACTGGCAGCTAATAGGTTACGATAAAGTGCAGATGGCTGACGCGTACTTTGCCAAGACAAGA
The DNA here is from genome assembly GCA_002633005.1 of Phoronis australis. NCBI lineage: Eukaryota > Metazoa > Phoronida > Phoronidae > Phoronis > Phoronis australis. Next base: position 790,924 of record NMRA01000053.1, read on the forward strand.
GTCATGGAGTCAAGTGAGTTATGTCTTCATTGAGCCAGCTGTGCCCAGTTGCATGAAAAGGTCCCAAATAGAGACTCAACTATGTACCCTAACTTTCCACTACATTTGTGGACTTGTACAAGCACTGCTGGGTGCGTCTTAGTTGCTAAGTCCTTTGTTGCTAAGACAAGTCTTTGTTACCCACTACTAGTAAACTTTGCGTTGAAGTATCGATATCAACAGGGAGCTTTTCATGCAATGCCCCTAATTTAAGGACTAAGTCCCTCTTTATTTTCTTCGAAATGAGGGCTCAACTTTTTAGTAATCATGTATTATCTTAAGAAAACGACAGTAATCAAAAAGGAGCTTGTGATAAAGATAACTTGACAGTTAACAAAGACACGGACATGCCAAAGATTTAGGGAACTTTGTTGAGTCTTATTTGTAACTGTTTCATGCAACTGACTCTGAGGCTTTTGAAGACCAAATGTTTGTCAATGTAGCAGAGCTAGCCACTGATGACAGTTAAGCATTTGACTTTTAACTTGTGTGATAAAGCAAAACTGAGTGAACGTTTAAGAATCGGTATTATATAGCAAGTATTCCAGGAATTGAAATTGTGATTGTTTTTTGGTGTTAGTGAGTAGCATCTGTCCTTCCAGTCTTATTTTATTCATTAAGATTTTTTTTTCGTATTCCTCAGTTTATTGTCTGTTTAATGGATGGAAATTTAAAAAACTATTAAATGAGAAAAGTTGTCTCAGTTATTAATTGTGTAGTCATGGCTATTTACAAATAACTGACAGTACTTGACAGAGTGTGACAGAACTCAATTAGACTCTGCCAAACTTGGACAAACTCATCTGAGAATGACTTCGGAGTTTTATTCCATTTTTGTAGAAATTTTGTCAAACTTTGAATGGATGTTATTGCACTTAGCCATTGATTTTTATTTGTGAATGGATTTTAACAGAGAGCGTCGAGTAACACCGGCCAGAATTGAAACGGTTGTAGTTGAAAAGAAGGAGATATTTAGTCAAATTTTAACTTTGTTCAGTTTATTTTGTCACTAATTATTTTTGTGTTTGGTTATTAGATGAGCATTTTGTTTGATATTCTGATTTCATTTGATTGTAATAATTACAGAAATAGGTCAAGGTCATTTTCAAGGTATCATTACTCTACCACGGGTCGCAGACATGTTTGAGACCCTTGGCAGGTTTCTCAGGGACTTGGGGCTCCTTACACAGGTATGTTGTTTTGCAAGGATGTAGCATGTGCACGAGTCACATGACTTTTTTGCATGTTGCGCTTTCATTTTTAGTAGAGTATGAAACAAAGTTTCAACTTTAATTATTGAAGTAAACCACTTTGTGGGTGAGACCAAAAAAATTGTTAAGTGACTGAAACTGTTGAGTACTAAATAGAGAATGTCAGTACAGTAAATTTATTGATGCTATAGCAATAGTTAACCATCAAGAGGTCACACTGTGAGTTGCTGCAGCTGTTGTGATTGTGCAGACGCCATGATTATTTTGTAGATGATTTGAAACTAACCTTAATATGTTTCTGAAATTGAGTCCTGTATTTACATTAGTTTACCATGTGTTGACAATCTTGATCACTACAGGCGGCAGTACCTCTTCAAAAGTCGTTAGAGCTGAGAGAGACTGCATTGGACCCTGATCATCCGAGTGTTGCACGATCTTACCACCAGCTGGCAGGACTGCATGCTCAGTGGAACAAGTTCCAGTCTGCTGAATCTCTCTACAAACAGGCTCTGGAGATCTATGAAAGCGCCTTCGGTGCACACCACCATCTGGTGGCTAAAGAGCTCGACGCACTGGCGGTTTTGTATCATAAGCAAGATAAGCATGAAAGTGCGGAGAAAATCCACCGACGTGCCATGAAAATTCGCAAGAAGTCCAAAGGACCACGTGTTCCGTCTGGTACGATGAGATCAGTCGACCCGCTGAAGAGGAGAGCTCTTCGTCTGGAGGAGTTAGCCATGGGTGCTGACTCCCCAGGATTAGCAAAGACTCTTAATGAGCTGGGTGTTTTGTATTATCTCCAGGGAAACCAAGAGTGAGTCATTCATTACCTTGTTTGTTAAATATGCTGGCATTATCTCAGAGCTTAAAAAGCATTTTTCTCATTGCTAAAATATCTTGGATTGTCAAGGACTGGAAACCTTGTTTTTGTTTACTTGAACTTGTTAGCTTGCAAGCCTTGGAATTTTTTGTTACACTATAAGTACATTTAGTAACAGCTGTGCAATTTACTGCTTATTTTTAAATTTATTTAATAATGTAATATTTACAATGAAGGTGGTCCCATCAGTTTTCACTGCTTTCCATGGGGGCCCTCAGTAAAGACATACAAAGACAGTAAGACAAACAAACAGAATTACAAAATGAAAGACTAGGTTGTCAATTGTGAATATGAAACTGATGAAACAAAATAAATAATAAAAAATAAATACAAGATAAACAAAATAAATAATTATTAAAATAAATACAAGATACTAAAAGTAAACGAGAAAGTGACAGAGCTCTATGTTATAAATCAGCCTGAAACATCATTTAGTGATGATAATGTTTTATCAATTGACTCTGCTTGTCAGTAACTCAAATTAAATGAACAATGAAGGCAGTTTTAATAACTCTTTTGTGTTAAAGAAATGTTTGTCGATTTTGCTCTGAAAAAAGTTGTAACAAGTCGGAAAATTTCTTTCTCAAAACTCTTAAGCGTGTGTCCCGTCAAAAAATCTTATTCCCATTATACATTAATGTCTTCTAACATATTAATTTTCGTCTTAACATAAAGTAGTGACAATTCAGGGTTGAGTTATGTACAGTAAATTTCAAGACATTATGAAACAGAAACAGCGCATTAAATCCGACTCATAATTACCAAACCAACCTAAGCGACCAATCATTTCATTGGCCACCATTTTGCTTGGACGGGCATGCATGTGATTTTGAGACATCTTGCTTTTCTCACAAAAAACTAGCTCTCCAGATTTATGTGAGATTTCTTCTAAAAATTAACAAAATCTGTTCAATGTCTTGTTTTCCAAAGTGTTCTTGTATTTCATTTGACATTTTCTATATCCTTGCAGTGGCTGTCCTTACGTAATAATTTATGGTGTTTCACATTGTCTTGCAGTGCTGCAGAGTCATTCTTCAAGCGGTCTCTGGATATGCGGGAGAATGTACTCAGCGCGGATCACCCTGATCTCGCTCAGTCGCTCAACAATCTGGCAGCGCTCTTCAACGACCGCAAGCTCTACGACAAGTCGCAGCCTCTCTATGAACGCGCTCTGCAGATCAGACGCAAGCACTTTGACATAGAGCATCCCAGTGTTGCTTCCATCATTAAGCATCTTGCTCTCCTCTATAAGAAACAGGTGGGTGAGTGATGTAGCATGCGCGCACCCAAGGGGGCTCGAAGGAGCCCCCCATTTGGCGAAGTGGGCAAAAAGGTACGTCTCTGAGAAACAAGTCCGAGAAAATGAGACAAAAGTCCACTAAACAAGCACAAACGCTTAATTCACAGTGGTGCTCCCATTTTTTTTAGTCCTCCCGCTTTCTTTACCAAAAGGTCCACAATGTCAGGAATTCGAGCAGCCCATATTGAAGGCTGGGTGCGCTCATGTATGGTGTATCTTTTAGTAATATGCATCCATGTTTTGGATTTTTATGTTGCGACATGGCTGTGCAACGACCTTTTCTCGTTGGCAGGGTAAATTGGAGCAAGCCCAGGTATACTACTGTCAGGTGGTGGAGATACGGGAGAAGTCGTTCGGCTGTCAGCATCCATCTGTTGCCACTGCTCTCGTCAATCTGGCTGTGTTGCTATGCCAACAGGTGAGAACAATGTTCACAGAGCCCCGCACAGTCATAATGAGATATCACCAGAATTGCTTCTTTAAAGCCATGCAAAGATAGCAACATTTAAACTACCATTTTGAAGGTGTTTCTGGTCAAATTGGTATATTTTACTTACTTGGAATAGAATTTAGAAAATTTTCTAATTGGATGATTAAACATATGAAACCAACATACATTATTTTTTCTTATTGACTCGATAATCGCAGTTGTATAAGTTTTTTATATGTTTGCGGCATTGTTCAAATCCATTGGTAATTTTTATGTATCTGGGCTGGAACTGAAATTAGCCAAGATGTATCAGTCACTGCGGACAGCGACTTGAGCAGAGAAGTGAGAGAACACAATTGACCTGGAATGGCTGACATTGTTCAAACTTACGCACTTGCTCATTTGTACAAGTTAGGATAGATCGCAGCTGTCAAATCTCTGCCATGTGCTAGTCTAGCATGGCATGACAATGTGAGTTTTTGTCTATTATTAAATCTTTGAGCCGCTTTGTAAGAGAAGATGTTGCTTCCCCCACAGAGTAAGCACTTGGAGGCACATCCTTTGTATGAGAGAGCGCTGAAAATATATGAGGATTCCTTGGGTCCATGTCATCCTCGAGTGGCTGAAACTCTCAGGAACCTGGCGGTACTCAAGTATGAGCAGGTACTAGCACCCTCTTTTGGTCACTTTGTTAAGCATCACTCATTGCTGCAAGTTATTCTCAGAATTGGAATCACTTGTCTTGGAGTTATTTGCAATTTGCACTTTAATCAAATGTAACTTTTTGAATTGTTCATTATTAGTGAGTGTAATTAAAAAGTGAGTGTAATTAAAATCATCTCCTTTTATATGAAAAAACATTTGGTTGCGCATCTTTTGTTTGGTAGAGGAAACACCCTGCCTAGTTATTCTGTAATGCTTTTGTTCTTTCTACAGAGTTTTGCATTTTAATGTCTTCAGGAAAAAATCTAGTTAACTTTGATGATACGACTTGTATTCATTGGTATTGTTCTTAACTCGTTTTATATAACAAGCATGGTCACAATCATTAACTATTAGGGCCATCCTTCATTAAACTCTCATCATTTGTGGAGGTAGATAAACATGTGACTTTTGGCCAAATTCTTGGGGTCAACATTGCAACTGAAAATTAATTCAATAATCCAATGTTGCATTCATTAAACTGATGAATTACATAATTATAATTAAGATATTAGACAGCAACCACAGCATTTTCACATGAAGAAGCAGGACAAGTGCTTGGCACATGTGTTGCATTGTGGGTAAATCCTTTGGAATGAGAGTGGTGCTGTGCTATTTTGGGACGGGCCTACTGTCTGTTCTTCCTAAGCCCAGACGTCATTCCTAAGCTGTGTGAGGACCGCAGTGAGAACTAATTTTACGGCTGCAGTAGACGATCATAATCAGAAGTGAGTTGGCTGACAAATGACGTGTACCTACTTTTGGCAGCTTGCAGTTTTGTTCTACTAGCTGACTTCAGTAATCTGTTGTTGTTTTAGGGTGATTATGAAGAGGCCGCCAAATTATACAAGCGTGCGACAGAGATCAAGGAAAATGAAGTGAACAAAGACATGTCTCGGAGAAGCTCTAGTGCAGACACGTTGTCAACAATGAAAAATGCCATGAGTCCCCAGCCTGGATTTTACAATACTTTGGAATCCTCATGATAGTCGGTTGATTTCATGTAATTTTACCCTGGTAAATGCAAAAGGCTTTACTCTGTGATTCAATAGCAACGCATAGTCGCAAGGTTTTCCAACTGTTATGTATTTATCCATGTTCTATGTAATATTGGGGCCTAAAAATCACTAAGTATGGGTTTTCAAGAGCTTCAGATTTTGCGGGTTTATTTCTCTTAAAAAGTCACATAAAAATGAATTTTTAAAGTTATCAGCATTTTGAAGTGCCACATCTCAGCGAAGATTGAGGCAGGAAATAATGGAAAGGATGGAAATAGTAAAATTTCTAGATCCAATCAATAAGATAAATCCTCATTACCAGTATTCACTTTATTTGCATACATAATTTCCCTTTTGTGACTGGTCATTTGCTGTTGCTTTGTGAAGGACTGGCCAATGAAAAACGCACTTATTGGCTTTGCATTGTGGGATATCGTCTGCTTTGGAAATCATGTCAAGTTCTTGAGAGCAAAATTTCAGTGACGAGGAATTAGGTTACATTTGGAAAATGGGAAAAGGAATTCGCTGCGTTTTGTCACACTCGGGGGCGCACATTATTGGTATGAATCAGGAACTTGCGAGATATCAAGATTTGCTGGGCCATGGTAAACGTGGTAGAAAATAACCCAACCCAACAGCAAAAGCCAAAAAGCAGTGACGTGACTTGCTGAGTTTTTAAGTATTGCTACTTTTTTAGTTAGAGACCATTTGAAATTTGAGAATTGTTGTTTTTGGGTGTATCACACCTTCTGTGCATTGAAATTTAAACTTACTGAAAATCGTACTAGTTTTCACTTGCAAAAGATGGACTCTTAACATAAAGGTTACCTATTTTGTGCTAGTTGAGCAGTCATGATTACGCTACTAGCAATATTTCGCGCTTAAAAAAATGCGCTTACGATTGATTTGGTTGGGATCGTACTTAATGACCTTTGATAAGAGACGTTGGTGTCTCCTATGTGTCAAAGTTGGAAGGATGATTGAATATTTTGTGCCAATTTCTTCTCGATTGTATTGGAAGAGAGGAGTAATAAAACACTTACAAATTTGTAACAAACTAACTATTGATTATAGTAGCTGCTCAAGTATAACTCTTGCTTAATTTTAACTAAATGTTGCTAACGGCACATTTTGGATTTTTCCTATTGTTGCCTACTTTATACTGTTGAATGAGAATTTTAAATGTGTTGAATATTGAAACTGTTTAAAGTAACTATAATGGACTTCGAAGGCCAAAGCATTTTGATATGGTTTCAAGCCTACTTTTGGATAGTCATTTTACACAGTCATTTTTATATTCTTTTGTAACCGCACGTATTGGTGATACCAGAGATATCCGAAAGAGCCCAGTTTCAGAAATGGTCATTTTCAGGAAAATGTGTTGGACTCTTTCAGTAAGTTTTCTTGCTGCCTACAGCACCCTCATTCAGTTTGGACTTTCCATATGTTGTACAAGGAATGATTCACTTTGTCAACTGTTTGGTGTCTTCAACATAAAATAATTTAACGTCTCTGTAAAGATAAAAATTGAAAAAATATTGACATCTTGCTCGCTTTTTCCACATTCAAAACAATCCAGGGAATCCACGGAGTGCTTTTTCGATTCTTGTTTTTGAAAGAAACCCCATGGAGACTTTTCCCAGAAGAGACTCTTTCAGAAATCTCTGCTGCACCACTTTATTGTCAGTTACATAATACCATTTATTACATTTATTATTATTATAGTATGTAACTGTTATCAAGTGCAATAAATCCTTATTTTATATTTTTGAAACAAAAATCAAACGTTTTACTACACCGTGTCACTCTTTGTGTGTGGGCCACTCAACAATAGTGGTCGTATGCAAAAGGCACATTATACCCTTTGCGATACTTTTATTACGGACTTGCCAGTATACAATGGGTTTCGCAATGTTTCTTTCCAAGATTTAAAGCAATTTCAGGAAATATGGACTGAAAGGGAAAGGAAGCGTTTTTTGTGTCATTTTTTGTTTATTTACAATTTTTCTAGATAAATTTTTAAGTTATTAATATTCTCATCAAATATGCATGCCTCTCTCCGAAGTGGTGTTCACGACTGCATCATTCTCTGCCAGTTTTGTTTGTGCGATGATTCATTGAAGATAACTATAGATTGTTTAATATTTTCCAAAAATTGTGGTAGTCGATTGCCCTCGACGAATCCTGGATTGAACTGGAACTCAGCGGAGTGAGATTTCATCATTGTTTGATCTGCAGTAGACTGGAGAATGGCTGGAGCAGTACACTAACACGAATCACACACACATGGTGAAGCTGTGTTGGTTGCTGGCCTTGGAGATAGTGGTAGACAAGTACAGTTTGGGCTTGGAACGGGCAACTAGTCTGCGTAGTGACTTAGATTTTTGCTGACGGTTGTAAATCATGGGTGTTGGTCATACACACTAGTCCTTTTGAAATTGACTTGCAAGGTAAAAGCAGTTATTAGTCATACCACTGATCACCAGGTGGTGACAGTGTGACATTTCAACAGATTTTTTTGGTAGGTACCATCATGATCTCCATGTACATGTCCCTTTCGAACATGATAGTTTTGCATCGCTTAAGTGGTGGCATTAACGGACAATGCTGCATTATTGACACAATGAATGAGCCAACTATAATGGGTCTCATCATCCACTTGTGAACCAACTATGATGGGTCTCCTCATCCACTGGTGAGCCAACTATGATGAGTCTAATCATCCACTGGTGATGCAACTAGATGGGTCTCATCACCCACTGGTGAGCCAACTATGATGGGTCTCATCATCCACTGGTGAGCCAACTAGATGGGTCTCACCATCCACTCTCTGGTGAGCCAAGTATAATGGGTCGCATCATCCACTGGTGAGCCAACTAGATGGGTCTCATCATTCACTGTTGAGCCAACTATGAACGGTCTCATCATCCACTGTTGAGTCGACTATGATGGGTCTCATCATCCACTGGTGAGCCAACTATGATGGGTCTCATCATACATTGGGGAGCCAACTATGATGGTTCACATCGTCCATTGCCGGAAATTGGTGAATTGGAACTCCTATACTCTGAAAACATACGACACTTGGCATCCCAGTATGCAACATCATCCAGGCAGATTTTAACTGTCTTAACTTGTATGATGTACACAATGACGCATCCAATATCAAACACAGTATGGAGTGCATGGAAATGATTTAAGTCAAGAATGGCACTTCCAGAAAGACATGTATAACTGCTTAGAGCCATTGAGGAATTATTATTAACTTAAAAAATTATCTAGGATAATCTGAAAATATTATAAATAAGTGAATCAAAAATGGCACTAAAATAGTTGTCGTGGTTGAGTTTCTTCTATTTTAAAGTGACTTGAGAAAAATTCTCAAATGAAGTATGATCACAAGGACAACAGGAGAGTTAGGCATTGAAGAATGGTTCTCACTCACCCAACAGGTGGACTTAATGCAATGCTGTTACAATGCAACACATATTTCTATATGAAATGAGACTTCATTGAACCGCAGCATGAAACGGTCCCTAATAGATTCAACTAAGCTCCCCAAGTCTACTGTGTATTTCTGGGCTTGTGGAAACACCGATTGTCCTTACGCTGTTTGATAGTCGGTATCATTGCTAAACAAATTTTGACTTTGCTACAAACTGAGAGTGAACTCTACCGTTGAATTTTCAACGTCATTGAAAGTAAGTAGGAATCTTTTCATGCAGCGTTCCTAATTTAAGGACCGAGTCCCTAATTATTTTGATTGAATTAAGGGCTCAGGTTTTAATCATATCATAAGAAAATGTCATTAATCAAAGAGCTCATAATGGATATAAAATGATTAAAAAACATCAGTGAGTAAAGAATGAAACAAATACGTACAAGACTTAGGGAACTTAGTAGAGTCCCTTACATAGGCGGATTCAGGGGGGTCATGGGTTCCGGGCCCCCTTTTGCCTTGATTTTGGTGATATCAAAATTTTCAAATTGTCTTGGACACCCCTTTTTAAAAAATCCTGGATCCACCCCTGATTTGGGACTGTTTCATGCAATCTGCTTCGCGAGTCTAAAATCAGAAGTTTTCATCCATATCAACTGCCTGCGAAAAGATCAATTCAAGGAATTCACAATACCACAAGGTATGAAAATCTAAGGTCAAAGACATATTTTGTTTTACACTACCACGAGTTATTCATATTATTAAAATTCCACAATTGAAGAAAGGTCATGTGATGCTCATTTTTAGAAATGTTCCATATGAGAAATGCTGTTCCTCACATGGAAAGGGGATTTTTACAGGCTAATTATGATAGGTATTTTGGCAAACACTATATTGAAATGCGGTATAATCACAATTACTAAATCTATTGCACATAATTTCAGATGAATTGGGACAAAAATTTGTTGAGACTTAAGATATTCCATGTGAGAATGCGTTAACAGATTGTTAAACACAACAAAATCCATCGATTTAGGTCATATCCAGACTCCTCATAGCATTCCTGGTCATACCCAGGTGGAACAAATGAACAGAAAATATGACTGGACAATAAAGTAATTATATAAACATAATTTATTTTAAGGACGAACAAGCTCAAACGGACAAACATACAAGGAATGCACAAAATGTTCCATTTTGGTCTCCTAAGAATTAGCAGTAAAACACTCAAGTCATTGATTTGCAACATTACAACAGACAGGGTCAGATTAAACCCTTGAGTCAAAGTTACTCTATTGAAAGCAGTTTGTAAATACAAGTCAACACTCCTTAAAACGATATACTTTTTGATTGAAAGAAAGCGTTGAATGTTATTCATGCGTAACATTTGATATCTCCAGCAGAATTGCAGTATAGCCATGAGACTCTTCCAACACAACACCAATCAAAAAACACGAGGTTTCTGCAAAAACCCACATAAAATTCTTCAGACCCAAGTGTTCTGAATCACAGAGTGACAGCTTTCTCTGGCATAAAAAAACATAAACGATGCCAGAGATTACAATCTTGGTTAAGCACAAATTATAATACTAAGATGTACAAGATCATAGTACAGCGTGATGGAGGTCATTTCCGAAATATATTTTTTCTCTCAGTCACAGAAGTGACCATTCACTCAACCTGATTTTGATTATCTTTCAATATATTTGAGACTTGCACACAATTTGTGGATGCAATTCCAACACATAATAGTTAAAACAGAAATTATTAAAGCAAAATTTCACAATTCAAAACAGGTTTCCTTCAATCACTTCTACTGTTACGAGAAGTATTTTTAGAAAACAACAATGCTCCATATTATAATCTCAAAAAATCAAAATAATAAATCACGTCATATGAATTGCTACACTCCTGTGCCTGGGGTCTGACCTTTGAACTCCAAATAGAACCCAAAATAGTTTTTGCCATGTGCCATAGTGAACTTAAGTTAAATGTCAATTATTCTGAACTCATCGAGTACAAAATGGTTGACATGGGTGACTGTCTAATTCCAGTTTCTACTTGATCATTCCATTATCAAAGCTATAACTTGGAGTTTGAACTCGAAATCTCGAGTTTTTACTCTAGTAATCCAAGAAGTCACGAGTGCAAAATAATAGACATTTACGAATGAGTAGAACTGGCAACGATAAATTCAAGTTCCGTTTCAAATACAAAGATTAGATCTCAGGTACTGGTGTCATTTACAGAACTTTCAAAACACAACTGTACAAGCACCAATATGCTGTCCACACCGATACAATGAGTTATGACACCACATGGTTCACCAACACAGTTGCATGTAATTAGCTCTTAGTGTCGTTTCTCTTAAAAGCAAGTTGTCGAGGTAATAACAAAATTGATAATAAATATGATGAAACACGCCCCCAATTATTCTTGGGTTTGTTATAACTAAAATGGCACAAACTTAGCTCATTATACACCTTAAGACTTCCTGCCATTAGTAAGGAATACTTGAAGCAGTTACAAACCTGCCTTCCATCACAAAAACAAATTTTGATTCAGACCATCCAATGTTGTGAAATTGACCACAAATTGCTTCATAATTTTATGGAAGTGATTTCAGGACTGGGAAACTGAGAGTTCAATATAGATACTATGGTAATCTTAAATTAGACTGATATAACAATACTGTCATTCCATCACATGTCAAGTTGCATTTGTTGCACAATGCTGTTGATGTCATGGCAACAATCAAACTTGAGTCTAAAACTTTCACGAAACAGAACCCTGGCTCTACAAGTTGGCCTCGTCTCGGTGTGTCATTTTACACACCGGGCACAGCATCAAGAAATAATGAACAATCAGCTAAGTTCAGAAATCATTTCTCATCTGAGAAAGGAACAAGTTAATGCCAAATCTATGGCAGTAAGTGGTTTAAATCAAAACTTGGCTTCTTGGACAGAATGTCATTTTATGGACTTAATGGAGGAAAAGGATTTCTTTAAGTCCTGTTCCTACGCAAAAACTCGAATAACTATTGATACAATGCAAGTGCTGAAAATACTACACCAAACAAATTTTTAATCATGAGGACTGAAAGAAACATTGATTAAACCAATACCTAATTAGCCCCATAACTTGTCATAGTAACAAAACACAGGGCACACAAACTAGGTATATAACAAAATAATTATTTCACCTTCTCTGATGTTCATGATTTTAACTTATGACCTAGTAAAACAAAACTGTGGTTTTGGTGTGGGTTAACAAAGCCAACCAAGGTAATGCGCAGTTAACAAATCGCTGAAAATTGAAATTTCCATTCATTTTATGACTTGGAAACAATCATGAGCACAAAGTCAATTGAAAGAGTACCAAACCAGGTTTTCACCTATTTACGAGATATTAAAAACAACATTCCGATTCAGTTCTTGGAAACAAAATAATGTTCTGTAACCCTCGACAACCTTCAAATGTTTCGAGCAAAATTTGAAAATTCCTTGCACAGTCTACTAAATGGGCAAGCGCTTTAGGCGAGCTGCACGTCAACTGTAGGAAGGAACACCCACCAAGAACCAAAATGTCCTACCTGTGACAAAGTACGAGTTTTTATTTGAAACCTGCTTTTATCACTCAAGTGGAACGCCACTGGTGAATTACCAGGTGGCAGAATGAGGGTTGGTTGAAATCACCAAAGAAGGGTTTAGTGTCCTTTTAAATATTAATGGCTTGTAGGAGTGCATACAGGAGAATGGGACAGCTTTGGTATCAGCTTTTATTTTGATGTCATGAAGGAATCTTAAGCAACCCTATGTTTGGCTACAGTTCCACACCCTAGCTCCATCCTAGATCTGTTGCTATGACCAATTTTTGAAATTCGCCAAGCAAATCCTGAAGTGCACCTAAGGTTTGGCCACTGGTCAACTGCTCACACCCATTTCAGTCACTATACGAACACTCATGTTTGGCCACTATCAGACTACTGGTCAAGATCCTGAAAACCATGTGAACTTCACCATATGATATTAACACAGTTTGATGACTGAATAAATCAAATTAGACAATACCCCAGATACACAAAAAGTAAATTTAAATGACACCAAGTCAACGAAACAGACAGCAACATGAGACAAAGATATGTAACAACATTAAAAAAAATTTTGATCTTCGATCAATAACACCCTGATTTACGAGTCAGTGGGTCTTTAATATTGTAATCTAAGGTGACATTTCACCAAAGCTAACCCGATGCACTCAAAGAAAGAAACAAACACAAAATAAATACAATGTAGTAACAAAACTAGCCCTTCCATCTCAATATTTCTTTTTAGTCGAAATTGCTACAAGTAATCGAACTGATTAACCTGATGACCTACATATGCAAATTAGATTTTCATGATTACCAGCAACCTACTCACAGCTTGTTGTAGAATATTGCATGCATAATTACTGTTTAGCGGCAGTCTATAGTAAAACAAGCATGTCGCATAAGACGACTAGGACACAAGTATTTCTAGACGCATACACAGCAACGTAAATCAAGCACCATGTTGCTTACATATTGGTGAACTCGTGCCCTTCATAATCTTTTAGAGACAATTTGTCCATACTTGACTCTTCACCGCTACACACGTCACCTTGGTCTGAAGCCTCACAGCCAGCAGTGATGCTCTCCAGGGCACGAATTACCGACTGCAGCTCAAGCTCAGGGCTATCTAGGTCAAGGTCGGAACTATGCAGGTCAAGGTCAGACATCTGTGGTAACTGGTGCGAAACTGGCGATTCGTGGTCAGAACTAATGCTCTTTAGATGGGAATCATTGGACAGTTCATAAGGGACGTCCGCATTATTTAATAACAGTTGAGCATCCGTTACTTCTGCTGTAGTACCATTTGTGCAAGCAACATTGGATTTGACAAATGATAATTGCGTTCCTGTTGCATCACAGGCATTCCAAGGCCTGGACTGTATATCATTATTTCTGACCTTAGGCAGAAAACTCAAGGCAGATGGATTGTGAATGGATGCCAGCAAGTGATCAAAGTCATCCTCAGTCGTACTTGTTCCAAATTCCTCCACATCTTCTAGCTTTAACTGGATGTTCGATGGCTCAACAAAGTCATCTTTTAAGTCTGGCAGTTCGAAATCACAACTAACACCGGCGCCCTCACACGTGTCATCAGTAAACTCCAAATTTTGACTATTTTCCTTGCAAAGCATCTTGAAGTCCTTGTTCTTGAACGACTGAGTCTTGTCATGTTCAGACGACACTAGGTTAGTCACGGACACATCTTTTATCAGGCCAAAAGTTGAACACCCCAATAAAGATACTTCATTTCCTAGAAGAAATTCCTGGTCATCTTCACACTTAGAGGCATCCACTTCACCTTCCAACATTTTGCCCAGCTCATCACAAACTGTCCCCAAATGGTCTAACATGTGATCACTATTGGTCTCTGTCATTGAAACTCCCAAATCTTGAGAATGTCCACTAGCGACGTCCGATGCCTTCAGTACCCTACAAGCCGTACTATCTGTTGCGCCAATGTTGGCACTAGCACACAAACTACTGGGTTGTTCTTCAATATCATTATCATCATCTGCAGTCAAAAGTTGTTCAGCAGGCTCAGCCTCAGCTGAAAAACACATGTGATATTGGACGCTTTTGATACAGTAGAACGCTGATGTTGATTTTCTCATTCTTACGTAACACTGTAGCATAAGTTTGACACAAGCCCAAATGCGCAGAATTAATTGACGCATGTTTCATTCTCAAGTTTATATGAAGGCTTACTAAGTTTACCAGACGCACTAGATGTGCACAATTAAGAAAATACGTATTAGACTTTTACAGGTGAGTAAAACAGCATATCGACTCTAATGCAGCATAATAATTACAAAAACTTTCTTTTCCATGACTCTAGTTAAAGATGGGTTTGACGAGTGATTCAGATATTATAAATCCCAAAATACAACAGTTCCTACTATAATCACCATGCCCATGAACTCTATAATTGCCAAGAGCGTGTATCAAGATGTGTCATTTCACCTATCGCTTCACTTAGAAACTTTACGTACCACAAAATTGCACAAGTCAATTGGTAAAGAATTATTGCCAAATGGTGCTTGTTAAACATGACCTGAATTTCGAAACAAAATAAAAATAATTTTCTCACAAAGCTTTCAGTTAATTTTTGAAACAATTTTCCATATCCTCCACCAACGAAATATCCGCCACAGTTGAATTACCAGAGAAAGTTAAAAGTAAAAACACGTACTAGAATGGACACCTTTAGATAGACAAGACTCATAATAGACTTTTAACAGGAAATGGCCAAGGAAAGAGTATTTCTACAACAAAACAGAGGAAGTGGCAATGTGCCTCATGTCTAGCAGCTTACTTTGATATGATAAGCGTGACATCTCAAGAGCACGCTGGAAATCTGGGTCAAACTCCTCCAAAGAGTCCAGGTTTTCATCATCAAACATCAGATTGGGAAAGTGGGCGGAGCTTGTGTCTATGGGAGATGGTTTCCATGGTGCACTGGTTGAGTGACTAGAAAACGACATGACAATCGTCACGAAATTTATCAGGAATTCCTTCACAAAAATTAAACATAAGTTCACTACAGAACACGGATGACTATTAGAAACCTAGAAACTTTAGTATTGGCCAAAACGGGTAGTTCAGCCTCATTCCAGCCTTCAGCGCGCAGTCGGCTGCTTTGTGTAAGTCAAATACAACAGAATAAACTTCCTGACTGTATTAATGTCCTTGTTTAGAAAGTCACATGAGCTGACTGACCTGATAGTTGTCGCTCAATGGTGTGCATCTACTACAAACTAATACCCACATATTCTACACGGACAGTTAGAATCTATTACATGTTTTGCCATTATCTAATGGACATCAACATGGAATTAAAATCAAAAGACAATTACTATGATGAGAGGACCAATCTGTGTCCTTGTTGTGAGGGCAAGTCTTCGTTACTAAGTTACTAGACGTCTCCGCTATGGTGCTAGGCTAATTGGTAGTTTTCGACCATTTAAACCACAAGTCAACTTCTGACAAATAAACTTTTACGCAAAATAACTGAAATCGGTAGATGTGTCTATCAAAGACTATTACCCATCGCCTCCACCACTGATAGAAGTCATATCTCTAATCAACTGCAGGCGAGACATCTCCAGGGCTCTTAGCAGGTCCACTTGATAATCAGTCACAAAATCACTAGGCAACATATTCTCTGGAATAACAAATGATGAATGTAATTTAACACTAGTAATCTGTAAACAATTTTACATAAGTTGGACAACGGCAGCGGTAGCAATCTAATAAGACTGATGAACGAGTTGGAAAGCGAAAATGAAAATTTTATTCATTGCTACAAAGGAGCTCACCTAACTACAAAGGTATGGTCAATGAGTCTTTAAAATTGCCAGTAACAGACGCACAATGCCTTTCAATATTTCACAGTCTGTGGTGAAAAAATCTCCAGGATTGTATATTGAAAGCTCTCACTAAGATACTTCTAAGTTAGAGCAACCTGAGCATGTGTAACTTTTGTCTTCTTTTTCCATTACAAAATAACTTGAAGTGACATCCACTTTACTTCACTGGTAAGCTAAACATTATCCAACACTACCCCAATGTCACCTCCTCCCACCTGCCCTCTCAACTTCCACCTCAGACAGACAGACATCATTATTTTATTCTAAAATACCAAGATCCACCCTCCAGGCCTCAGTGACTCTCACCTTCTCTTTCCGCCATTTCCACGCGATCGGTCCTCAGACACCGCAGGCTGCAGTGCTCGTGTAATTCACCCGTACGAGGGTTACGTGCCCGCGGTTTGTCACAGCCACGGCGATGACACACATCTGTTGCAATAATAACTCAATTAACACACTACAGTCAAAATACACCTCAGGAGTTTTTAATTATCCATAGTACTAGACCATGATTTAAGTATTACTATCAAGAATTGCCGTCATAATAACTGAGCATTGCTTCCACAAAACACTATAATTGGCAAAATGAGGTAACAACAAACGCATTCCAAAATAATATGAGATTTTCACAAAGTCTCAAAAATTTTTTTCACTTAATTCAATTGAAAGTGGGTGCAATAGATAGTCTTTTTAGTTGTGATGTCATTTCAAAATTTACTTTGGCAAAATGAGCTTTTAATTAGCTGTAATTAACGTTTGAAAACTCACGTTCCATGTGACAAAGGGCATTTCTCACATGGAACATTGCATTCTCACATGTGACATTTGAATGTTCCATGTGAGATTTTTTGAGTTGTGCCATGTTACAAATAGAAATGGTACATGGCACAAACACTATATTTGTGACATGGGCTTTTCATAGCACAATGATATAATGAATTTTAGGAGAAATTTTTGCATTTAGTCAATAAAAAT
>NMRA01000053.1:808435-866952 GCA_002633005.1 Phoronis australis
AAAACTAAAATTGCCACTAGGGGGCACACCGGTAGTCGGATCCGTCCGAAAGTTCGCACATGCCGTCCCATTCATAAATGGAACATATGTGCCAAATTTCATGAACGTATGTCAAAGGGTTTTGGAGATAGAGCAGCGGACGCCGGACGCCGGACGGACGCCGCCCGGACGGACGGACGGACGGACGGACGGACGGACGGACGGACAGAGATGACGGCATAATGAGTCCACATATAAATATGTGGGCGCATAAAAAGGTATGGACAATGAGGCTTTAAAATTGCCAGTAACAGACGCACAATGCCTTTCAATATTTCACAGTCTGTGGTGAAAAAATCCCCAGGATTGAAAATTGAAAGCTCTCACTAAGATACTTTTGTAGCACTAAGTACTTTTGTAGCACTAAGTTAGAGCAACCTGAGTATGTGTAACTTTTGTCTTCTTTTTCCATCACAAAATAACTTGAAGTGACATCCATTTTACTTCACTGGTAAGTTAAACATCATCCAACACTCCCCAATGTCACCTACTCCCACCTGCCCTCTCAACTTCCACCTCAGACAGACAAACATTATTTTATTCTAAAATACCAAGATCCACCCTCCAGGCCTCAGTGACTCTTACCTTCTCTTTCCGCCATTTCCACGCGATCGGTCCTCAGACACCGCAGGCTGCAGTGCTCGTGTAACTCACCCGTACGAGGGTTACGTGCCCGCGGTTTGTCACAGCCACGGCGATGACACACATCTATTGCAATAATAACTCAGTTAACACACTACACTCAAAATACACCACAGGAGTTCTTAATTATCCATAGTACTAGACCATGATTTAATTATTACTTTCAAGAATTCCCGTCATAATAACTGAGCATTGCTTACACAAAACACTATAATTGGCAAAAATGAGGTAACAATAATTCCCTGCTCTTAACTTTACATCTATCACATCCATCAAAAAAGCAGGCATCTACCATACACGAACGATGGTTACAAATGACCGAGTCAGATTACTTTAAGCATACTGTCATGTCAAGCTCAGCTGCAATATTGGACCTAAGGCCACTCTGATAACAGTACCAGCCTTGACAATATAGCAATCAAAGCATACAGCGGAATGTTTGGAAGTTTTCAATAAATTTGTTTAAAACGGGCAACTGAATTCAAAGCAAGAAGAAAAACACAGTTCATAGCATGGTGATACAGCTACAAGAAAGTTAAATTTTATTCACCTGCAGAAGACAAACAATCCATACAAAGAAATCGAATGTGCACCAACTTGTAAATTGCTCTTACCCAAAACACTATCCTCTTGTGGTGACCCAGACTTGTGCGACTCACTGTCTGAGTCATCACTTTCCACTGGCCAATCAAGAATGGCCTCCAAGTTGGCATGGCGACCAGTGCGTGGATCGCGTGCCCAGGGCTGTCGTGCTGTGTCGTGGTCGGACATGCTTTCCAATATGGACTTCCTTAGATCTTCCTGTGCAGGGAAATTAAGATTTGATCACACACATTGGATAGTATTGAAAGACACAGTGCAACTGAAACAGCTGTGCATAACTTCCTGTATTATTATCCAAGTCGCAGGTACTTTCTTTCCCTTTACCTGCGCAATGTCAAGTAGTTTCAAATAAAATAATCAACAACAACATTTTACAAGTTTTTGCGAGAGCAAATTAACTAATTAATACATTAATAGCAAAATGTGGGATATTCAAGTCCATAACTCAAAATGGAGATGATGCAATTTGAGGGTTTTCAGAGACTACACCAAACACGCTATTATTACAGACTTGAATAAAATATTACCCATTCACGCTATATGGGCAATAAACATGTTAATTAGGTCTGGACTGTTAATAGAGGAACTACCTTTAGGGAATTAGCAAGAAGCCTTGATAACGGTGAGAATTGCAAACTCTTCAATCAACAGCATGGTGTGAAATTTTATTTCGGGGGGAAAAATTTGTGATGCTGCAACTGATTGAAAGAATGCTCGACTGTGGAGAATGCATTTGCACTGGAAGACATTTAAGAGACTCATCGCGCAAGATAGGCCAGTCATCGAACGATGGCGACCCACCGTAAACTGAGATGATAAAGTAATGTGCAAAATCGTTTAAAATGTAGTCATTTTTAAAACTAGACACAACTTTGAGGGCTACTGGCTGATGCAAATTTAAGAATAAAAATGTTTAAGATAACAATTATCTTTTATTTACACACACAATCAAAGCACCCACTTTGGTCACTTTCACTTCTGAACGATCTAATCTACACCAACATTAAAAAGCCCGCAGACGATTGTCCTCGCAAACAAATCGCTCACCTCTTACGTAGATCGTTTTGTGTGGATTTACTCAATATCCATGGAGTTTCACTGTTTTCATGAAAATTCAACTCAAGCTTATTCTCTTCAGAGACTGAAGTTTGTATATTTATTTAGAAATTATCAGACAGTGTAACCTGTATTTTCAACAGATAACTTTGGGAACAAAGAAAAACAGTTTACATCAGTGATCTCTGCCCAAACTTAAAGTTATTCCCAATTAATAAAAAATCAATTTACTAAAAAAATTGAACAAATAATTCAAGCCCTATCCATCCAATCAAGAAACAGGTAACATGGAATTCACTCACGGTGATTTCGTAGGTGAACCTCTTGCGACCTCTTGGCGAGAACTCAGCTGGGACAAGGCCCTTGGCAATGGAGGTGACAAATTCTCGTCGCTTACGGCTGACAAGCTGGGCAGTCTGTATAATCCGGCTACGTGGCGTACGGAGATATGGACGGGCAATCATCTCAGACAGGTTCTCTGTACACTCTTCAAGCTCAGTCTGCAAGATGAGCACATGAGGATAAGATGACCACATGACCACATGAGGATAAGATGACCACATGAGGATACTTGGAGTTTCAGAGAGAGAGAGTGTATATGAAGCTAAACAGCACTGTCATATCTTCAACAATCGATACCAAATTCTGACGACGCCAGCTCTCAACAACCAAGTTGACGTACAAGACTGAAGTTGTTACCTGCATTGATTCAAACACTTGTTTCTTGATTCCTTCATCTTCCAAGTAGAAGCCGTAAACGTAGGAACACTTCAACACCTGCCTGGCCTTCAACAGCTGCTGTATGGCTTCTTCAACAAACACCACTTCACTGGAGACTAGAAGAACATGAGATCCACATAACCAGGGTGAAGATAACTGGTGATGAACACTGTATGAAGCTCACAATATTAACAAACACCAAAACTGGTCCCCAGCTCTAATCTTTGAACTTGAAATCAAACTTAAAAAATTACAGGCTTGGAATGACCAATGATAAAAAAGGGGAAAATTTCCAGGTGAAGTATCATACCACAAATAAAAAGGCTTGTGTGATAGAAATATTTTTGTGTAGTTGTAAAATTTAACTGAAACAAACGTTTTTGCATGAATAAAGTCAAAACAATGATAAACAAGAGCAACGCAGAGCGTTGAAATGCGCCCACAATTGCACCGCATATGGTATCCTTCTAGGGTTGTTTATCGGTACCATAAAGTGGCCAGTAGAGGGCATATATGTAGTATGTTGTACTTTGCAAAATGGAAAGGCATGGTCCTTGTCTCCTCAATAGGCTAGGGGCAAAATGTGAGTGATCTTCATAATAGAAGCACATCCTATACACCAGTTGCTTAAAGCACCACAGAAACATAGAATTAAAAACAAATTTACCAACATACAAGATTAGCACAGCATTAGAATGCCAGAAACAAATTTCTACTTGGAACTTTTCCTTCATAGTCACGAAGTAACACAAAGTACACACCTGAAGAAAATACAGAGGTCAATGTAAAATTGCCACTAGAGGCAAATACTAAAATTGCCACTAGAGGAATACCGATAGTCAGAATCATCCTAAAGTCGTCATCGTCCGTTGTCAACATCACATAAATACACTCGCTAAATTTAGTAAAGATCCTGCAAACGGTTTGGGAGATACAGCCATGGGCGCAAAAAAAAACAAAACTACCACTAGGAGGCGCCACAGTAGTCCAAATCATCTGAAAATCATTGTCAGCTGTCTTCCTTATAGTAAGCACATACACGCCAATTTTCACAATCATCCTTTGAGCGGTTTGGTTGATAGAGGGGTGGACGCAAAAATACAGACTCGAAAACAGTAAAAATGGCCACTAGGTGGCGCAAACTACGTCGAATCCATCTGAAAACAGTAGGATAGCGTCATCTCACTAATAGGTGCCTACATACCAAATTTCATGAAAATCCGTTCAATACTTTTGAAGATACAAAGGTAAGCGTAAAAAACTAAAATTGCCACTAGGGGGCACACCGGTAGTCGGATCCGTCCGAAAGTTCGCACATGTCGTCCCATTCATGAATGGAACATATGTGCCAAATTTCATGAACGTATGTCAAAGGGTTTTGGAGATAGAGCAGCGGACGCCGGATGGACGCCGCCCGGACGGACGGACAGAGATGACGGCATAATGCGTCTACATATAAATATGTGGGCGCATAAAAAGAGATGAAAAAGAGGAAACTGGAAATCAAATAAGAGGCAATCAAAACCAAAAAAGAGGAAATCCTTTTAAAAGAGGAAAATTACAAAGCTGAAAATATTTTTGCCATTTTCTATTCTACATTTGTGTCAAGTCATGATTAGTGTCCACTATTCTATGCTCAAGTGCATAAGTGTCTTATTTTAGTTTCCACTTGATGACTCCAGAATTAAGGCTAACAATTCGACCTTGAAGACAAAATTTTGAGTTTTTACTTGTCTAAGAAAGCTCAAGATTTTACTTGAGTTTGTAACTTGAATCATGTGAAAACATTGACCGGAACATCATAACGTACTTGAAAATAAAACAATAGATATCTAATATATGTTCGCACAAAAAAGAAGGAAAATGTTAACTACAACATAAGAATTCAATTTTGAGTACAAAGATTAGACCCCCGACTGATGACGAAGTCTGCCTGAAACTCTGAACATCAAATTTGCTGAACCGGAGTTTGGCAACTAAGATGGTTAAAGCTCAAATTGAACCGATTTTTTGTATATCATCAAAACTAACCATGATCTTTGAAATCTTTGATTCAAGTTCCAATAGCCCAGTCACTGGTCCTTGCATTCTCTAACATTCTCTAATAAAGCCACACACACACTGATCAAAATGAAGAGTCACATACCAAAACTTAAATGAAAACCAGCAAATGCGTTCACCCAGTTTCAGCAACGTTACTGTCAAAATAGTGAAGAAAGCTGTTTAAAGTTCACTATTTAAAATCATTAGCAAATTAGCTGCTACTGGACTTTCACTGCGAAATTTCATTTATTTTTGAGATAATGTTGACCAATGAATTCTTTACAAAACTAGTCTACAATCTTTGAACAAAAGTACAATAACACTCTCCCTACCAGACTGTTCACACGAGTGCACTGCCCTGGCCAGTTCCATCATTTTGTTCTTGGCAGTACTGAGCAGAGGAACCTCCAGCTGAAATGAGGTTGAGATGAAAGAGGTCACAAGACCCTAAGCACAAAAGTCAAACTTGAGCTGACAGGAAATAAACCGCATTGAAATCACCTGACACAGCACCAAGAGCTCCATGAATCTAACAATTAGAATTTACTTCCAAGCAGTTGAAAACATATTATAACTATAAATTAATAATAGATTTCACAATAAACATAAACGGGCAAAATATAGATAATAGATACTAATAACAAAACTAATACTTTTGAAACACTAAGTTTCTCTTATTTACATAGCACGGTGAAAACTACAAAACCTCAACTGACAATAACGCAACCAGTCTCGTACACACCTTGTAGCTATTCTCGTGGTTCTTAAACCTTGTGTAATAATGCACAAATTTCTTTCTCTCTTGCAACTCTGCATTCTTTTGCTGAGCCTACAATCAAATGAAAAAATTAATGTAATTCGAGGCATGTCTATCTGTGCTCGATCCCTTCAATTGTTCTTCAAATATCAAAAGAGCTCTCTGTTAGTTTCCCAACATAAGTGTGAAGTTAAAAGCTGAGCAACAACTGCAAAAACAAAAGCAGGTGTAGTAAAAATTTCTTTAAAAAGCCACAGACAGAAAGTCTTCATCTTCAAGAACTTAACAACTGACCAACACACAACGAACTCATGGCAAAGATCACTATCAATTATTCTCCTTTTACACTAAATGTACATAATCTTACACATGTCCAGGGTAAAAACCTGAGTGTAAAGTATTTGTCTTCCCTTAGTCAGGTCACTGGAATACACAGTCAATGCTTGGTTTTGTGAACCTGGCATGTTGTAGTGATATCTGTTCTAGCGAAAGAGACATCTATTGCTAAACACATCATCACTGAGACAACGAGCGATCTAGAATGCCTAACCACCAAGTTCTCTTTCAAATTCAGTAACAAATTATATTTTCATGAATTACAGGTTGTTCATAACATTTCAGTCAATAATAATGAAATATTTCGGTTATGAAATCGCACCCTGCATGATGTGTCTTGGACATAATGGAAGCCTTGCCAAACTTGCCTAGCAGTCATCACAGACCTACCTTTTTGGGTATTGAAACGCAATGTGTCATATATAAATAACTGTTGCAGTACATGTAAAGTGCAACCTTATGGGCATAACTGTCATTTACACTAAATGTATTATCTGAAGAATGTTCGAGAACGTAATTTACAACTGTTAGACTAAGATCATCACAACACTACGTAAACATGCGTACCTCAGCAACCTGAGACTCCATCTCCGACTCTACTTTCTTGGACACTTCATAGCGATTACAGCGAAAGTACCCCCCTGTAGCAGAGCTGTGCTTTTTCCACTGTTCCAAGCAGATCCAACAAAAGTCATGCTTGCACTAAAAATAAAAAGCAAATTTGATCTTTCATAAAAATTGAGGAAACTGTTGACACCATCTAAAGGTCAGTAACGAAATTCTCCACGACAGTCCTAGTCACAGTAGTACAACCCTCAGTGGGAGACTTTCAGGAAACAATGGGGACTGATCACGTGGTACCATCGACTCTTATCCCCACCTGGCTGTTACAGGAGGTACTGTTCATCACTGCGGGTGGCATAGGGGAACACTTGGCTTCGCAAAATAACATTTTTGCTTTTTCAAGTATACAATGTATCAGACTTGGAATTCTCTAGTAATGTCCCAAACGCGCTCAAGAATTAACATTATTGGTGGTCATGCTTTCTTGAGTACTACTTGGAGAACTGAAAATTGCTCAAGATTCCGAGTTCATTTTGGCAGCATTAGTTAAGAAAAACCGACTATTGGTAATTGTTTTGCATATACTTCAATTGCAATGTGACCAAGCCATAACATCAACGACAACTGTTAAAAGTGTTTCAAGGACAGAACTACATATGCTTTACAGATCTCCACATCACAGCAAAATTGTAACCGATAACAATAGTGGGAACAGCTACCAGATCACACAATCACAAACACAACACCACTTAACAAGAGAGCTTATAAGACCACACCTGGTATAGTAACCCTGCGGGTGATTGTTCTCACCTTGGAGCACTTCATATGGTTGCACCCCTCGTTCTTCTGAATGGGGGACTTACAGTTGGGACATGGCTTGGAGTTGGTGACCAGCCACAGGCAGTTGGCTGCACTCTCTGATTGTTTCTCTACAGACCCCACTGCAGGAGACAGATGGACAAAAATAAATCGTTTCCAGTACATTGTCAAAACATAAACATTCAAGTCGAAGTGGTATGTTTCCATAATTTTTCAAATTAATTCCCAGAAACAACGTTGAATTACTTAAGGCAGTGACAATTCACTATATGGCACAAAATATAAATACTAAAATATAACTTCATCATATCAAACCTACATTTCTACCTGTTTTGCTGGCTAAAAGACAAAAGTAGCACCAGGCCTTTAACTCTCATAAAATCAGTCTCACAAAATTCCTTACGTACTTCCATTACCCATAAGAACATGGGAACCATCAGCGACTCAAAAAAGTTTACAGGGATGGATAACTCTTCAAACATTGCATTGCATTGCATGTGACTTGGGTTGGTAATGAAAAGGCAATCCCTACACGGTAAAGAAAATTATGAGAACGATTTTATGATAGGAAAAGGCCTAATCCAATTGTAATTTTTGCCAGCACAGCAGGGTGAGATGAAACTTTAAATTGACTAATAATACTCTACAAGCTAGATAGAGGGCACTGATGTTTCAATTGATGTCTTGAAGAAAACGTGTATAAAACATTGCAAAGAATCATTTCAAATATTAACCATTTTCCCACAAACTCGGGAATAAAGCTAATTGTATGGAATTGATCAGTTTACAACCCAACATAAATTTGATAAGGACTTAGTCTTCAATCCATATACCTAGTGATGGCAGAAATTGTACTTACACTGCTCAATCCTGACTTCTGCAATACGTGTCTGCCATGTTACCCAACACTCACAGCTGCATGGCTCATGTGAGTCACCCAAGCAGTCCCTGGAAATGAGAATGTCACGCATCAAAAGATTACAAGTGTCCATCAACATCAATTTTTTAATAACAAAAATCAAATAACATCTGTAATTTCCGTCTAGCACTAAATTGACTTGCAACACAGTATAATGCACTGCATTGTCTGTTACAATGTAATATACAAAGGAGTGTAGCAGCTAATTAGAAAAGTTACTATAATGTGTACTCCGGGTATGTAAATATGTAATTATGCACGTTCAACTGTGCTGTGGGCCTATGACCTTTGAGTGCTTCAATAAAGTCATTATTATTATTATCATTATTAGAAAAGTTACTAGCCAATTCTTTCATTAACCTCTGGTCCATGACACAGTCTTAGTATTCAAATTTACTACCTCATTTCATTTTCTGAAACTTGGAATCCCATTCTGAATTTTAATTTGCAGAATGGTTAAAGGATGACAATAGTGAGTTTACTTGTAATAATAATAATAAAGCAAGCAATAGTCACTTAAAGGCGTCTCACATTTAGTGACATAGTTTAATGCCCGTCATTCATTGGATTAAAACTAGCTCTCAAAATGCAGAACTCATGTGACAATTACCAGAACGTAATAACGTACAGACTTAGACAAACAATTACCAGCAAAACAAGTGACCATTGCCACAGTCGACGGCCCTAGAAGTGTCTTCTACATGCTCCTTGCGTGCCCGTGGGGAGAGAGCTCCTGCATCTTCATCCTCAGGTAGTTTAACTGCCCTACCACAGCCAGGGAAGGGACACCATTTGATGTTGGGGTTACCCTCCACAAATGCCTGAAACATACAGATGCAATATTAAATCAACGTTAGATTGTATGTGTTGTACATGGGTGATGTTATTAAGCATGGTTGCAGTACTGAGCAACTATTTTAATACGGTCGAAAACATATTTATACAATATAGGGTTGATTTAACACATTTCTTCGCCAATTCTATTGTCTTTCCTGAGCAATAACTGTGTTACATCACCATACAATATTCTTTTGTGTTAATGCATAAACACACGATTATTAAATGGCTATATCTAGATTTACGTGCACATGGTATAAAGTCACAATGTAGCAACAATTGTTCGTCATTACAATTACTAGTTCCAACAGCAACAAAAGATGATGGTGCAGACAAACTGTCCACTATTCTAAGATGGCTACAAATGGCGTCGTCTTTATCAGGAGTTACATCTGGTAAACAATACTTCCTGTCACCATAGCCAGTCTTTAAGGTATGTTCACTGGCTTACCAATCAATGGTTCTTATACTAAGTGAGTACAGAAATGACAACTCTGGCTGGAAAATTCAACTAAGTAAGGTGATCATATAAGGAAATCAACTTAATGACACAAACCACCTAAAAATATTTCATGTGGAATTACCTCAATTCTCCTTTAGAAAAAAAAATGGATTTCACTATTGATTCACCGCTGATTCTAATAAGTCGACACATGCACTGATTGAAAAAGAATCAATCAACAGTGTCAGTCAAGACTTAAGCCCCACCCACCTTAATGTCAAACTGCAGGTACCTCCTGGCCATATCTCGCGAGACGAGGTTATCCAGTACCTCGACAGGGACAAGCTTACTACAGCCAAATGCTGGACATGTGATGTTCTGTATGTCACCTTCTTGGATTTTCACGTTCAAATACCTGTAATCACGTGGATGTGACAGTCACAAAGCACAACTAAACTGTATGGATTATATTTAATAGTTCTTTATCAATTCAAAAGTTATTACATTACGTGTCAAAAGTAATCAGAAAAAATCCAGCTTCCATGTCATGACTGATCATTCTAGTTGCCTGATGACGACTTCCACTTGCACTCACCCGTCATAACAGGCAATTCCATGTTACTTACACAAATTACATTTTACGTGTCTTAGTAGTGTTTTCCTTCCTTTGCTTTATGCATTCCTTAGTGTTCATCCAAATGCATAATTAATAAAGTTTTGGACTCAAATAAAACGTTGTTACTATTTTTATTTTTATAATCTAAAGAGCAACAAGTTTCACAGAAGTTTGTAATGATTAGATTTGTAAAGAACAACTTATCATCCGAGACTGTGAACTGTATTCAATGATGAAGTACCTAAAGCATTGTGTAGAAAACCTTACACAAACTTATATCTTCTATTTAAACAAAAATATGGGGTTTGTGACACAACATGCAAATAAACGCAAGGTAAACTGTGTTGTACCAAATTCACTTGGTAAGTAATATGAGAAAAATAGAAAATGTGGCCTTCAATGACCTGACCAAGTTTAATAGAGACAATGTTTTTATTGAAGACAATCATTTAGAATAGCGACGCATGGCTGAAAATTATGAACAGAATATTACACCATCTGCCAAAAAGTTCCTGCAATTAAAAATCTTGCACAGCCTTTACATACCAAGACTGAAGCACCACTCACCCTTCCCAGCAGTTCTTACAGAACTGGTGTTCACACAGTATGGTGACGAGGTCCTCTTCATCCGGAATGTGGTGAGCACATATGTTGCACTTTGAATGAACAGGGTCCATGTGAACAAGTGTTGAAAACAATGCAAGCACTGGTGATGGATAACACAAGATCTTTCCAGAGTTTCATATTTCTACATACACTTTGCATTAAATTACACATTCATAAAATGTATTCACAGGCGTGTATTTAATACCTGATAACACTGTTAAAATTGAAGTGTATTCATTACAAAATGCAACAAAAATCCCCACAGAAGCAATCCAGTCTGCTTAATAATATAATATAATATATAGCTTTAAGTGACAAGATCTGGTGTAATGGAAAATTCAAATTGAGCAAACTTTTTAATGATACAAAGAAATGAATCACGATTTTTGATCTGGGTACAAAAAATTACCGTAGTCCTATGCCCCTGCATTTTCTAATGGTAATTGCGAAAAAAATTTAACACGTGTCCACAGAAAAGCTATGGTAAGATTACATGCTTTTGTCAAAGCTTATATTTTGATGATTAAACTACGTGTTTGTCAAAAAAATTCAAAAGGTTGGCAAATATGTAAAAAAACAAGGATTTGGAAACTCTGGAATCGATCTTTACGGGAACCTAGAGGTAACAAACTACCATGTGAACGAGAGAAAATTGATTTAAAATACAAATTGAAGGGAGTCGTGTCTTTAATGAACTTAGTCCATGGTTTGGTGCAAAACAATTGATTGCAGGCAGTCTGGTACACATTGCACCAATAGTGTGCAGGCTGCTCAGGTGGGCGCATTGCACTGATCACCTGGAACCATTTTTATATAGTAGTTAAAACCGAGCCGAGGAACTAGAGACCTGACTCAGAGGTCACGACCTCGAGTAAAGAAAGCCGGCACTTATCCCACACTGCCTCCTCCTTATGGTGAAAACAGAAACATCAATAAACACGTCTATTAACATATAATTCTTCCTACCACTATACTACTGCCGCTGGTCGACGAGCTTCGACAAATTGGTGACTTTAATTCAAGGTCTGGCAGCCCAGTGGGGTTGACTATGTTGCTAGGGGGGACAACTCCACATTTCTCACAGCACGCCTTGGCGTCAGCCATCCATGCTTCAAGCAGAGTTTCCCGGGACCATTCTGGAAATAGACGAGTTTCAAAAACCTCTATGAGCAGGCATGAAAAATGAAAGTTAGCTGTTTGAAACAATTAACATGAAAACACAAACCATACCACCAGGCAATGTGCCCTGAACAAGCATATGTGTCTACTTTTTAATAAAAACAAATTAAGCATACTTGGTTTTTGCCAGTGTTTTTATGAAAATGGGAGACGGTGGCGTGGTATCTTTTTAATTTCACTTTTTGAAAAAGAAAATCCAACCGAGATGACAAAAATGTGGGATTTGTTTCACTCATCACTTGGCAAATCATGGTGTTTCAAACCTTGCTTGTCATTGGTTATGAGGATTTGTGCAGCTTTTCAAAAAAAACACAAGACCTTGGATAACATTGATGTGGGCAGGCTTTTTTCCTTTAGTCGATGAGTGTAGAACTGACAATCAAATATCAGTGATATGTGACAATCAAGAAAGTACTATCACCCAGCTATTCACACACTCAATCATACAAAAAAACTTTAGACTCTGTAGTGACTTGTCAACAAATTGGGTATTTATAACACTCCGTAAGCAGGTTGGGTATTTATGACTAGTCTCAGCAACAGTCTATGAAAAACAAACGATCACAAAGAAATTTACTAATTACAAAAAGTGTTGTTTGTATAGAGCATGTATCCAAAGTTTACAAATTCAAAAGGCTTAATGTATAGTATGCCAGTCACCATGGTTTCTGAGCAGTGCCTCCGCAGTGAAGAGAGGAACTCTTAACATGTCTGAAGTCTCCACCAACAGCTGGTCCTTAGCTTCTTGCAAATCTTGAGCCCTAAGCCCACTGTATGCCTGAAATACAATAAAGTGTTGCCACATTCTCAAAAAAGAAAACAAATGGAGTCATTTTACTTTTGTTAAAGTACCTATTAAACAACACAAACCTATTTCATCGTTGTTATCTAGTCCGTTGTCATGTGAACACGTAGGAGATGTTTGATATGTTGTCATAGTAACAACTCCCGCATCAAATGAAAGATCAGCCTTCTTTTTGTATGGCTAAACTTCATTGTAACTTGTACTTTGGGTCTGTATACCCATGGTGATCACGTGATTGGCCAGAGCATTAGCATTTTGCCATATGATTGGCCAGAATATTAGCATATTGCACATAAATGTTATGTTAAAACTTGCAAGCCAGCAGATAGGACACCTTTGTGACCATTCATGGATTAGGAATGGCAATCCCCTTGATCACACATCCTATATGCCTTCTCATAGCAAACTGCACATGAGAGCGTAGTACTACCTTAGACCAGGCATACGACCTTCATTTGCAATAACATATATGTATGGACACATTGAGGAACTTCTTTTATAGAAGAACAAACATATTTAGTAAAGCAGCAAGCTTTGGTCCAAGAACTAATAGAAAGTACCACATGCTTTATCCACAAAAACACTGTGAACACTCTACAATTACAGTGCCACCGGCCTTGCCTTGAATGCTGGTGATGAATACGCATGCCCTCAGTCATGGCAACCATTTATTGAATTTAATCAATTATGCTACTGGTACTGGTGGTAATTATGACACACCTTTCGTCAAGTCATTGGTGAATGCTTTATTTAAATCATTATGTTGTGTCCACTGTATGCAGTTTTAATGAAGCAAGTGACAGGGATTTTCAAAATTTTGCAGCTGGTTTTGTCCTACTAGCCATAGGTGTTTGCTTTTTGTAATTCATTTGATATGCAAATCTGTGATGTAGTAATCAAAATACCTGATTACCATGGTAACAATACCCAATTCAGCTTAGCAACACTCCAAAATTTCAACAAAGAGTTACACCAAGCACTCAGGACAGGGTTACCTGCTTCTAACATGACTCGTCCCTCAGACACTTGGTGACCACGAAAACGGAGCACATTTCAGCTTGGCAAGCCCCTCAAGTTTCAAGGGAGGGTCACTACTTGAGCATGGTTGTGAGTACCTCCTTACTTACCTCCATGTTTTCAATGACAAGTAGTTCCACATCCTCACTACAGTCACCTCCACTGTTCTGTAAAACATCAACTTACTTATTGGTAATTTTCATTTACACGCACAGTGGTCAGTGTTAAACAAATGACTACTAAAGCAAATACAGTGTATTTTTTAAGTGGGAAATTTTCTATTATTTAAATCAAAATAATTGCTGAAACTGATACCCACACTGCCATAGATAATCAAAATTTTAATATCTATCTGCTTGATGACAACTGCCTACTACAAAATGCACCTCATAAATGAAGTAGAATTTTTAGATAACAAAATATATTTTCAGGAATTCAATGGCAAATTTCCCTATCCAACAGACACTACTTATTACTCTTAAACATAAATGAAGAATAAATTTTTCATTTCCTAAAATCAGGGCTTGGAATGACCAATGACAAAAAACGCGGAAACTTTTACGGCCCAAATCATGCGCGCTACCCAGCCTTGAAATGGTCAATGTGAACCTTTCCCCGACAAAAATCGGGAGGACTAAAAAAAAAAAAACAAAAAAAAAACACGTTACCACCATCACTAGCATGTGTCTGCATCCTTTTGGCTCGTCCTTCCACTCCCAACCCACACATTTTTGGCTGCAGAGCCGTAGTATTTGTCGCCGCGGTTTACAATAACACGAGACGCCATTGAAAATACCACCACGCTTACCCAGACGCCCCAGCAATGTTGACAATTTACGTTCCTCCGAAACATAAAGAGCAACTTCCGTTTTTCGAGGTGAACATTGTCTGCAACGCCGCGGTAAGAAAGGAATTTGCCACGGAAATTTTATATCAAATCCGATTTTTTTACGCGGAAATATAATAAAATGCGCGGACAGAACATTTGAAAAAAGCGGAAATCCGTGTTTCCGCGGAAAATTTCAAGCCTGTAAAATAAAAACAATTACAAAAAACTATACCATGGGTTCAAATCAATGCAAAATCTGAAACACATGCAAAACTATCTCCTGAATAACTGCTACAGGCCTCACACTTAGCAAACTGTGAACTTTCCAAATGTGACCTGGCAAAATTCCCTGGGTACCAAATGGGAAATAAATTCGCCAAAACAAGGAAATCCGTATAGAGGGGTGCAAAAGTCCTGGGTTTCACAAACGACACTGAATTGGCAACAGTCAAAAATGAACGAGGCGACTGGACACTCAAAAATGCAGAATGGACAGAATATCGGAAGTGGAACATTCATCCAGGACCAAGTTCCCCCTCGGGCCAAATATACCATCCAGGCTCGACTTTTACAGAGAATACAGATCATGAGAACAGTCACATTTCTATGCATGTGTCATGTATAGGATCTTCCAATCTTTACTCTTCTTACTCATGTATTCCCTGTAGTATTTTGACTCTGAACTCGGATGTGTGCACAGTTGTGAACCAAAGGCAAATACATTTGAGCGAAAATGTTATTAATTTTTAAAAATAACTTTGTAGCCAACACAAATATTGTACCAAAGTATTAGTGAATTCTTATTTGTCTGACTTCTTCCGACTTGGTTGAAACTCGCAAAAATCCATTGACTTTGTGGTGGTTTGGTATTTTTTCCATGTCACCATGGCAAATAAAATCTGAGGTCGCATTGACCAGCTGCAGGCAGCTAAATCGAGCCCGTGTTAGTTAAAACACATACCGAAAACACCATCTTGGACTCGAGGTAGAGAGCGATGTCTGAATGTTGGGCTTTCTCTGCAGAATCACACGGTGTCTCTTTATTATCATTCTCAACAAACAGTGGGGAGCCTTGGTTGACCAGCAGCTGAAAGGAGGAAGGGGAGACAACTGCGATATTATCATCTTGTAATTTAATTTGTGACATAACGAATACATGTCATGAAACTAGAATGTGTATTACAAGGGTTAAACACAATCCTAACTTCAAATGAGGAGAAGCGAGGAGGGAGAGAACTCCTACAGTTTGCAACATGTTATGTAATATATTGTTAAATCAGAGTTAAATTGAGTACTTTGACAACAATTAAATACATCAAACTGAAGGCTTTGCTGCTGGATAAGAACATGGCATCAACAGAGTGACATGTATAGGAACAAGGTCATTGTAGACACTGCACTAAGTCAGTATATAGCAAGATTGTTTGGGCCTGATTTAATTGATCAGAAGCTAGTTGTTAACTTCTACATTTCAAGCTATGGACTAGAAGCCATTAGAGTGCATCAGACATCTCCAACAATGCATTATAATTGCTCGTTTTATAGCAGGATTCCTACCTCAACACATTTTCTCAGTCCTGAGTCAGCAGCATAATGTAAAGGAATGTTGTGTTTCTGAAACAGATAGACACACAGTGACTTAATTGACAATGTGTTACAATAGACTTCATCACTGAGGACACAAGCCCACCTCTCATGCACAAAATTAGTGATCCTCGTTTATTTATGTCACACTTAAAAATCTGCCCTTAAATATAACACCAAGTAATTAAAGTAACATTTCTTGCGTAACAGTTACAAGTTTAGTGTTTATTGAACTTAGCAAATTATCAGAGTGGAGCTCTTAAGAAATTGAAGGAAACAAAATTTACGTTGCGTAACTGTTCATGTCGGGCTCAAACCCCAATCTTTATGACATATTAGTCTGGTTAGTCATTCAAGGTTCGTCATCTTATTAGCATTTCAGAAGCATTCTTCTAAAGCAGAGTGGCATAATTAAATTTAGTGTCAAAGTGACGTTATTTCCCGAAGATCAGCCATTGTAAATCAAGGACAACACAAATCTATTGAATTGCTTCTGAGACTAGATTCGCCGCAGTAAATTTGACTATAGTAATTTTCCACTTATTTCCCATAATGCTAATTGCCTAAATAGTCATTTTTCATTTTTCAAAAACTATCTTGCTGTAATTAATGAGAACTTTACCAACCATTTACTTATGACATGTAAATGATACAAACTAAGTTAACAATAGATAAAAGTTTCTTAATCTTTGTTTTTGTGTGAATTTGTGGCAAAATAAAATTCCCCTACTCTGCCATTATTGCCAGCCAAGTATGTAACTACACAGAATTCCCAAACTCTAGTTTAACTTGACCTATATTTCAATGATAACTTAATAACACATTCAGTAAAGCTCTAAACAGTACATTCAATAATTCACACCAATCAAAAACTTGTTAAAGTTTCATTGCCAAGTAAAACTCCCCAGAGTTCAAAGTACAAACCACCCCATTCTGAAACAGTCAACAGCCATGTTGCTTTCAGCCCATACACAACAAATAGCCCATTGCATTCTAAAGATTGGGTCACCTCATTCCAAATCCAGAACTCGTTTTTAATCTCAATATCCTTCAAGTTGTTGTTATATCAGTCACTCCTCTATCTAAAAGGCTAATAGCCACATACAGGGGTCTTGTCATTTGAGAACCAGTTTGATGCCCATAATTCCATTGAGAAAACTGGTTCTAAAAATGCGGGATCCCAGTAAGTGACAAACAACTCAACTAAGAAACACCTGAATAAAGTCAAGAGATTTTGGGGACTATAAATCATAAGCAACAAACAGGAATGTTCCTCACCTGGTCCTGACTACCCAGGTTGACCTTCTCCACCTCTCCATCCTGAAGAGTAGCACCACGCCACTGCAGAACCAGAGACACACACTCGGCACGGCGCTGCCTCACTGGCACCGCGTGTCCATTCTTGGCTCTACAGATAAGGTGAAGAACAGTCTCATCTGCACTGTTTGTCTTGTTTGGGTTACCATTAAGACTGAAGAGGAAGATTCTGAAAAATACAGGAAATCAAACACATTCACGTCGGTGCTCCATTCGACCATAGACACGGAGCCATTACAGAGTACTATCGTTCAATCATAATTCCAACAGTGAAATTTCACCACGTTTGAACATCAATAAATAATAGAATTGACCTTTTTCATTGTCAAAAAATAAAATACTAGAAGCTATACTTATGACAATTTTCAAAAGACTGTCTGATGGTAGAAACAGTACAACATTTGAAAATGGTAACGCATTGCTTTGGCTTTAGTTATTGATGGTAAAAAAAGAAAATAAGATTTCACTTGTCCACCATGCTGTTCCCTAAGATGAAGCGGTTATACCCTACATACTCTGGTTCATCAAACAAAGGAGCATTCCATCTTTCTGATTGGATGGTGGCTATGTGTGGCCCTAGCAACAATGACTGAACAAATCAATATATTCAACTCAAGATTATATCATTATGTTCCAGAATCATACAAAACTTCAGTTGAAGTGACAGAGGACATTCAGAAGAACATTCTTATAATCAGATGCTTATGACAGACAAGGACATACCCACTGAGACTAACAATCCAGACCAGGACATACCGTATTCGCCCTAATAAGAGCCTAGGGCGCTTAGAAAAATTCGTTTCAGGAAGGGGGGCGCTTATTATAGCCCAAAAATGGTTGAAACCTGGTATCCGAGACAGATGAAATCGTAAGCTAGAATTCATAAAATTTACGCTCTGTGACGCATCTGTAACCTATGACAGAGTTTCTACAAAATTGCAGTGCATTGCTATCAAACTTAATTGTTAAATTACAAGCACTTTTCAGAAAATCCCAGTGCGAAAATTCGCGAACTGATAAGTCGCTGCCTCGCGATCGCCGAAAGGTTAACTTGAATACTTGATTAAAAATATAGTTTTGACTCAACAAATTACCTGACGTCCTCCTTAAGTTTTCAAAATAGCGTCCCTAAGATTTTTAAGTTCCTGTGGAGTCAGGATTAACTGCATATTAAGTCCAAATCTGCGCTAGATCGTACTCCGCTACACGAGAAAAATCTCTGGACGAACACACGTGCTGTAGTCACGAGATGTTTGTTTTGAAGTTCGTCTGTGAATTGTGTGAGTGAGCGAGCGCGTGCATGTCATCAGAGTTCATTTGCCAGAGTTAACGCAATGAAACGATCAAGGTGTCCATTGTAACTAAGGAAATTAACTCAATCAGTAAAGCAGAACGTGTTTTATTTAGCACTTGTTGATCTCATCTGCTAAAAACTGTTCGAGAAATGTCTCGGTAAGACTGATGTCATTGAGGCACAGGGTGACTGGATGCGTGGCAGTCTAACAATTATTTTTCGGGGGGTGTAAGGGTGCAGAAGTGTTCACTATCAGTGGGTCATTTGACTTTAAAAACACCAATTATGACTAATTTAATAATTCCCCCTTAAAAAAATGCAAACGTTTTATATGGTATTAGAAACTTTCAGAAATAAGTGCCAATATTTATTTCTTGCCGATACAATGCTACCCATTTCATGAATAGATAGTTCCCGAAGACTAATCTTTGATGACAGGTACTTGAATGTAGCGCGCGCTTCCTGACCACGTGCTTTTAACTGAACAAAGGCCAAGTTTTTATTACCCTTCGATTCGCGGATTTCACGTGTACAAAGAAATTTGGATTCATGTAAAAGGAGTAGATCTGTACAATATAATCCCTTTGACCAGACCATAATAGGACACGTCCCTCACAAGATCACCAAAACTTGTGTTGTTTTTGAATCAAGGTGGATGTTTGAAGTGTATAGTCACGGCTAAATACACACATAGCGGTGAGGCTCGTGGTCTACAAATTCCGCGCGCAATGATTTTTTTAGGACTAGCGGATCTTATTGATAAATTGAAGACGTAACTGTAGAATTTTAGAACTGTAGGTAAGGCATCTTTCGCATTTACATGGCGTTCATGGACTGGGCATTTATTTTAGCAAAGTCTGAAAATGCTTGGGGGCGCTCATAGGGGCATGGGTGCTTATTAGGGCAAATATGATACCCACTGAGGTAAACACACCAGACCAGGACATGCCCACTAAGGTTAACACACCAGACCAGGACAAACCGTCTGAGACCAACACTCCAGACCTGGACATACCCACTGAGACTAACACTCCCCCGACATAACCACCGAGATTAACACTCCAGTGTCCTGGCATTAGTCTTATTTAACGCCTATCCTTCAATATCAGGCTACAAAAATATTCGGTTATGGTATGGTGTGATCTCACAAATTTCCGACAAAAAATTACCACAAGAGTCTTTTTTCATTTTTCAAAGATTTTAACACACATTGAGAATGGTCAAAATTTTTCGAAACATTGTCTGATTTCTATGTTAAAGATCTCAAAACAAATCGTTAACATAGTGTAACATATCAGAGTCATGTCATGAACGGAAAAACCAGGAAATAAAATTCCAACAGTCAGCCATATTGTGTCTTCAATCGTCAGATTTCATCTAACATCAATCTGCTGAATATGCCTTTAACACAAGTGACAGGTTGTAAACCTTTATGAGCAAAAACTAAGTCCAATTTCTAGACTAAACCCTCACTACAGTAAGATATGTGAACTTGGGTTTCCCTTGACGTTTCTTATCATTAAGATTGGGGTGGCTTGAATCTACAGCCATACTATAAGTGTTGTTTATTTGGCCACATGAAAAAAAAATCTGAAGCCAGACATATTGTGGTGTAACACAATTAGTGTAATTTTGGTCGCATAATAGAAAGTCTGAACTTTGTAGGGTGCTAATTGCCAACAGTGAGAGTTAACTCTGGCACATGAAGAAGACTACATGTCGTTGGAAGATAATCTCAATGAATAGTGAGGCAAGCTGCTCTTAATTTGTGCTCAGTCTCTCATCAGTCTGTGACTGTAACATGATTCAGACATTAGAGCAAGGCTGATGATTCTCTTACGCTTTAACTGAGATAACAGACATGTGCAGCTCTGATTCAATTTTGTTTTTGCCAATATTAGTTTCCGCAATCTGTCACTTTTTCAATATGCTGGAATTGAAAAGTGCAACGAGATGACATGTATGATTTCTGTTGAATAGCCAGCTGGAGACGATCAAGTGACAACTGGGCTAGTGCAGCACAGCCGTGTGATACACTGGCAATGCTTGCTCCTAGCGCCATTAGGTCATATAGATCCCTAGAAAAATGTCCAATTTGGCTAACTTTGAAAAATCGTATTTCAGAAACAGATGATTAGATTTGTTTGAAACCTTCAGATTATAAGCATGCTTTCGTTGAAAACACGACTAACATTTTTGTTTGAAAGCTTGATATTGAGTGCTACTCATGTTTTCAATGAAGTTTGTGTTAAGGAATGGCTGCAACTGAACTATACTGTAGTATGCTGTACGCATTTTTTTCGGAAACAAGGCAGGGAATTGTTTTTAAAATGTTCTACTTTTATGATCTTTGTGAAAAAATATAATGTTGCATGAAACAAAAACGAAATAATTTAGTAGAAAACTAAAACAAAGTTTCTCAGATTTCATCTTGAATATTTACATCAATTGAAATTGGTCAAGTTATTGATACTGTTGTTTTGTTGTCAATGTACCAATTTGCTGAATTTTACTAATAAAAGGCATTATCATGTGACCTCATTAATGGCAAATTGGTAAAAAGTCAAAAATCAAATTCTACAGGCCTTCTATTTTCTGAAAATCTATATTTTTACCAAGTTAAATTCTATAGTTTTATAGATATATACTTGTCTAATACACAGACTTGGTTCTACACAACCCTATATATATAGGGTAGTCTAAATCCTCTAACTTACACAAGGTGTCAGACAAACTCCTATAATGATTCAATCAGTGGTGACTAACTCAGACTAAATAAAAGAATCTATACTGTAAACTATGAAGCTGGTAGCATGTTCCGGTGATAAGAGCAGTCCTAGTTTCAAAAATTGCATGGCACACTCACACTCCTACTAGGTTCACATGAGCGGCAAACACACTGACTGAAACACTATCGTTTTAGCAAGACAGGCGAGCTGTCTGCGCAGTGGTCGTTTTTTGCCAGTAGTTACGTAGTCCCTTCCTCAGCACCCATACAGGCACATTCAAACAAAGTTCACTCTTTGCCATTGATTGATTGACCTGATGATAAACATAGCACTCTTTCCCTTGCCCAGCACATAGCGTGTCCTTTGGAGTAGGTCTGACTTCAAAATTGCTGGCACAAACGCCAGTAGTTTGGGATAACTTAAACCTCTAGCACTAGCAAAGGAGACCCTAGTGACCATTCACACCACTGGCGTATTAGCTACTTGAGACCTACAGCGCGCATTCACCCAGTTTGTGAACAGGTATCACCAGTTGGTCGTTCCAGTGTTCAAAATCTAGACAGTTTGTGAAAAGGTATTACCAGCTGGTCATTCCAAAGCTCAAAATATTCATACAGACAGTATTTGCTACATCACATTTACGTACTTTATGAAGCTATAATTTGAGAATGAAGATAATACAAAAACTGGTTATTAGAAAATAAAACCTGTCCCAACTATATTGATTTTTCAATCACACATTCTTTTAAGATGAATATCAAACGACACCAGAAGTAAAGTTGTTTTTTTTAAAACAACCATTTGTTGTTTTTACACAAAAACTATAAACAATTAAGATTTAACAAAAATCGCAACATTTCCGTCTCCTAACTAAACTATGGTGTGGTCATATCACAGACATTGCAAGCAACAGAAATACATGTTGTGGTGTTCAGCATTAACTCAGCAGATAAATCAACATTTTTCAAGGAAATATCAGAGTCATGTTATTTATTAGGAATCTGTCAAACTGTACATTCCAAGAAAGATCAGAAAAGTCATTCACACCAGGCAGGGGCGTCACTACCTCTACAATAGCAAAGATACTACTTGTAACTTTACAATATCTGTTACTCGGTAAGGGAGCTTGGAATTACCTTGAATCTACAACCAGGTTCTTGCTGCATGCATGCCCCCTAGTGGCAATCTGCATAACTAAGACATTCTGATGAACCCAGTCGTCTATGACAGGCTACGTCTCAGTTGTAAGCACGTTTGTTACAAGTGAACCATCATCATTTTTACATCTACACGTTTTCACATTTTCATTGTTTTAGAGAGGTACATCACCAAACAACTCGTAGACTGACTTTAACGATACCATTTCCATTTGAAAATTTCACATTTGATTTTCAAACCGCTGTTCGGATTTTTTGAAAACCGGTTTACTTCCGAGTTTTAAGCTAAATTAGCTTATAAAATAGCACGTGTGTCAATTAAAACAGTACTTGTAACCGTACATGTCTTAAATTAGTAAACGGAAAATAAATGTCACATTGAGAAATCTTAACAGCGTTTTTGAGATTGATAAATAAATTGATGCTTTAAAGTTTTTAATTCATAGAAATTCAGAGACTTGTTTTCAAGAATCTGTCTTCCTAAGCTCAAAGTCATCTGACAAGAACAGAAAAAAGGTAGTAAACATGACCACCCTTGAAATTCACCAGGTTTTCATTCCATCATTAAATTAAATTACTGCTCAACATAAGTTACTTATTCACTCGCTTTTCATATATTACCAGAAACATCAATTGAATTCATATTATCAAATTAAATTAATAACCACTAAAAGGTTGTATTGTGGGAGTTGTCGAGCTATCATTTATAGGTCAGTAGTGCATTGTGGTACACTCCATGTTAAACATGTGCAAGACCCAATCTCCAGATAACAACTAGGAACATGGAGAATAGAAATCAAGTGTCAGCTGTGATGAAAGTGCACAATGAGCACCCAATAGAAACAAGAAAAGGTCAAATGACAGATATTGAACAAATTTGGATGAAGATTTAGAGTTTTTCACCATTGCCTACGTCGATGAAAACAAAAAATACCCATCGTACCATATATGACAGGAAAACGTTGACCTGGAAACTTTCACAAACATTTATCATGGGGTTTTGATACACGATTGGACAACAGACTTACAAAGATGATAGTCCAACGCACCCAAATATATGCGTGCGGGAGCTTAAAAATGCGTCATCACATGACCCAATTAATGGCAGCTTGGTAAAAAGTCAAAAATCAAATTCTACAGGCTTTATTCTTTCAGACAATATATCCGTTTACGTTGTTAAAATCTACTGATTTGTAGATATTTGATTAAAAACGCAGACTTGTTTATAAGGTCCTACATTATTCTCAATAAAACATAATAATTCAGAACATGCCACATAGCTCCTGGATTCACTTACAAACCACAACACCTGTGTGGACAATGTAATGCTGTGCTGACACATGGGATTTATCTGAGGAAATTTCAAAAATAGGAA
Source organism: Phoronis australis (assembly GCA_002633005.1). Taxonomy (NCBI): domain Eukaryota; kingdom Metazoa; phylum Phoronida; family Phoronidae; genus Phoronis; species Phoronis australis. The sequence continues at coordinate 832,721 of NMRA01000053.1, forward strand.
TTTTTTTAAAAGACTGCAACATCTTTTAACATTATAAGGAGGCCAACAACATGGCAAACAAAGTAAAAGAGTAAAGCTGTAAATTCTCCATAAAATCCTTTACCAAAAATCGAGAAAAACCATGCAAATACTCAGTGAACAGACATAGGTTAACATTTATATTGTAAGCACAGTAGTGTTGTGCACAAACAGAGCAGAAATACTTCCAGGCAATCTACCATTGAAATGATTGATGTGACATTTTCACAATTATGTAGCATTTCCAGCACCATGGCCACAGTGTGACACAGTTTCAGACTACAAGTCCTTAGCTCATAACTTCAAGAGAAGAGATTGACAAGTACTACTGACAGTCATATCTATCTCAATTAGTTACCTGCAGTGAAAAGGCCATTATTCGCCGAAACTTCACTTACCTTTCCGACTAGACAACGATATCAAAGTTATCGCTAGCTTGTCGAATGCAATTTTGTTACTCAAAATTTTTTGGACACCGAGTTTCGGACCCTGGTTGCCCGAGTGAGAACTCACAGTCCTAACCACTACACCATGAGACACTCCTAACAAATTAGCAATTTTAAGGATTATATACGATTCCACGGTACACACAGGAGTCACTTGTAATAACATACACTCGAAAAAGATTTTATTCGCTAAGTATACAACTGTATATTTCAAAGCTTAAATAATTCGACTCCCAAGTACGTATTCTCATTAATAGCAACAAACGCATCGTATGTATACCTCGTTGCCCAATGAAAAGTTGTGCGTTATGAGACTTGTCAGCTGAGTCATGCACGAGTCATGCCAGTTTGCTTCCGTCCTTTTTTCTATATTTTCTCAAATATGCAATCAACAAACCTGCCATAATATACCATCGATTCCATTATAAACTTTTTTTTTCGCAAATTTCCGGTCTATACTATTATTCTACTCTTCTAGTGGCAAAAATGTCGGGTCTGTACTATTATTCCAGTCTCTACTATTATTAGAAATCTCGAAAATTTCCGGTCTATACAATTATTGCTGTCCCTACAACTATTCGGAACTCGAGAATTTATCAAGACCCCTATTGACATATCTGCTGTTCTCCATCAAGACCATTAAAACTTCCATATTTTACTATGACATTTAGTAAAGGTACAAAATTATCCTTTGTTATTCTCTTTTCAGAGTGTAAAGGATACATAGGGTCCTACAAACAAGTCGAGAATTACCGTCAAGCTTGCACTACAGCAGTGCACTAGCTGTGAAAACTTGTATGCAAAAGAAGAAGCATGCAAAGAATGATATTAAGAGATACCCCGCCTGTATTGCCCTACTAACTTTACAAGGCTCTTCATTTACAGTGTAAACAAATCTCACTCATAGTCTTGAACTTCTCAAGTTTTAGAGAAAACCTACAAGGCATGGTACATACATGTTGCCTTTCAACAAAGGCATGTGTTCAAAAAGGTTGAAAGATAACTAAATTATATCATCGGTTCTGTTTGCAGAACTGTCTCTTCAGAGTTTTTAGTGACATGAATAATATAAAGTATTAACATCAGGCAGATATTAAGCAGTGGGTAGAAGTTAAAGATCTATGTACATTTTGTAAACAAGTGCCAGAGGACATTACCCATCTGTATTGGGACTGTGTTTTAAAAACTATGGTAGGTCTTTTTGGATTTCAGATAATGATTAGATCACAAACAAAATTAGAAGCTCCACAGAGTTTTCAAATTTAGATATATTTTTGGAAAGATTGGCGGACCAGACATAATTAATCTAATTGTATGCCTAAGAAAATTTCCTATTTATCGACGTCTTAAAAACACGATTCCTAATTTGACATGCTTTAAAAGAGAAGTCTTTGAGCATTTCAAAGTTGAATATATTGATTTTACAATAATTGAAAATTTGAAGATTTTTAAATAACAGATGGTATGGTACTTTTATTTTGAGGCAGTTTATTTTTAGTTGTAAATGACCTCCACCACAAGTGTGTAAGTGCATATGGGTGTGGGTATGAATGTTTTCTCTTAATTTTCACATCTTTGTGTAAAGTAGCATGTTTATAATAACAAACACAAACTCCAACCAACCAAAACCCTCACATTGATATGTTATCCTATTGGTGGTAATACTCTATAAACATAACTATCTTCTATCTAAGATATCACAGAAACACTGAAGAATATTGAAGCAATAAAGTGTGCACAGACCATTGTTCACTGAATAGTGCCTAGATCACTTGACATTCACAGTGTTCTATGAAAACCACATCAGAAATGTGTTGACTTTCCAGGAATTTCTACAAATCCCAAATGTAGACCATTAACAATAATTGTAATTTTCCCTGCGACTCCATTGATGACAGCTCATCCCTACTTCCCCTACAAGATAACAGGGTCTGAACAGTCAGCCACTGTTCTATATTGCAAATAGCCTCATGAATAATCAAAACATTCATGAACTCAAACACAGTCAATCACATGCCATTGCACACTGCTCTTGGACAGGAAAGTATGTCACCAACACAACTGAAAACAATGAAGACCTAAAGTAAAATACTTGTTGACAGTCTAAACAAGGTGACAAACTTGATACCCTGGCCTCCTCATGTTCATTTCATTCCTAGCTTATTGCAGTCCCTGTTGACAAGGTAAATTGATCAAAAAGGGCTCCCTTGATAACTTGAAAGGTCCCCTAAATTAAAAACATTTGGTCTGGTTGCAGCTAAACAATTAACATTTAGTGACTAGCAGGGTGAATGCTCTCTATACAGAGGCAAATTGTGTTCAATTGTATTGATGTATCATGCGATGGTTACTGGTTCTAAAGGTAATATTGCGAAATTATTAGAATTAGCCAATAGGCGCAATAAAATTGCGCTAAACACTGACAAAAACAATTGGCAGCGAGATGCAATAACGTCTATTTTCTCTCGTAAGAGTTCAACAAGTTCTATTCCACTGCAACAAACATTTGCTCCTCAATACCTTCTATGTACCGGAAAAATTAGTTAGTCAAAAAACGGCACACATGTCACTAGTGTTAACTTTCTTTCAGTGTTATAAAACAAAGGCGGGGTTTGGTTTTTACATATTGAGAAGACGGTTTTTTGAAAACTTAATTTGTTCCTCACTTGTGTAAAATGTGAGTGACTCACTGTATAGAAAACGTGTCAATTTCAAACCACGCGCGGTCCTTTGTAGCTATAATGGACGCTAGCCTGAACTGTGGGCGCTTAATTGGAAATTCTCAAAAGTTGAGGGGGAACACTTAAATAGAGCAGTGAGCGCTTATTATGAAACACTTCAAAGGTAGGGAGTAGGTGTATGTGTGAGCATAGTGGTTAACCTGAGTAATTGTGGTAATAAGACATTGAAAGACTGCAATAGTAAGAAATTTTATTATTACACAACATCTTACATGAAAAAAGTTTGGTAAGTTGATCGTTTAAGAATTAGTAGAAACACCGCTGTTTTGTGATGTTTTATCATGTGTTGTGCCTTGGTCCGAAAATTTCGATTCTGCATTATCTCATGTTCACGTGACGTGCTTACAAGTCATTGGGAGGCTGTTCTCGGTTAGTGTTCTTTCAAACTTGATTTGGCAACAACTAAATTAAAAGTCGGAATCACACGAGTTACGCTTTATATTTGCCAGGCATCTGCCAAGAAGTGTAAAAACTCAGCTCGCATATGTTGGAAGTTCCAGGTCACATTTTGCGACTTAATACGAGCTGATAAAAATCACATCTTGCAGTTCCAAATTTAAGGTCGCAAATACAACCTGCAGCTTGTTATTTCAGGCCCTGCTTCACCAAACTTGGAACATGTTGAGGCATGCAGAAAAGGTATAACTGCCACTAGGGGGCATACCAGTCTTCAGATATGTGCAATATTCAATGTCAGCCATTTTCTTGCCAATATGAATTCATTTAACTTTAATTTTATAGTGATCCTTCAAAGCAATTGGCAAATAAAAAACAAACGCTAAAAATGACACTAAAAGTGTCAGCGGACCAATAAGCACCTCAGCACAAATATGAGACATCGTGCTTTTAATAAGAACACATCTGTCAATTTCCGTTACTATGCAACAAGTCACTTGGTAGACACAGAGGTAAATGCAAAAACCTAAAATTGTCCCCAGGTGGCACAGCAGCAGTTGGGTACATCAAAACGTCAATCTCCATTGCCAGCTTCATGAGCACACAAATGTCAAATCTCATTAAGATCGTGAAAAGGGTTTAGGAAATACGGCAACAGATGGACAGAGATGACAGCTACATGCACCTAAGCACACATGCACACACGCTTGCACACTCACCCAGTTAATAATAATAATAACTATAACTGATAATAACAAGATTACAATACCTACAAGTCTATTTGCAAGTATGGATTACAAAAATACATGAAAATCAATAAAAAAAATAAAAATGCTGCTGAGCATAAACCAAGCACGTGTCAATATCAGGGTTTGGTTCCTCAATCTCGACTGGAGGATATCACAATGGACAAACATTGCACACCTGAGATTACTCCTTTGGAGTAAACAATTACAGGAACAAAATTACAACAACTGAAGGCCACCGTACATAGCGCAACGACACAGAAACAAAATGGAACTGTGTGCTGCTTCATGACAAAATGGCAAGTTGTCAGGAGGTACCAAACATTTTATTTGTCCAAAAAATCTCTTGTTTCGACTCGTCATATCGTGTGCAATTGATGACGATTAGTTGTCATAACCGAGGTCAAAATGAAAAAAATATGAATCTCCGATATGACAGAAAATGAAAGTTTGAGGGTGGCAGGAAATCACGCTCTATTCTGCAAGAAAATCCTAATCCATAAAGTTGATTCTTTTGATACATTAACTGTAAACGAAGCCACACCGAGGCATATCACTCAAGAGGAAAAATAGTATCGAGTACACAGATAAGGGTCAATCTGGCAATCTCCTGGTAGTCAATGCGAACTCAGATTTTATTTGACGACCTGGTAATAATTTCCTGGTCTGCAAGAAGTCCACACGTACATTCAAGAAAACACATAAAATACGATACAAAAAAATTCAAAACAGAAGTCAGAACCAAGCAAGCAAGATACACCAAATTTTCCATTTTGATAAAATACCGCAGTTCGGGCGATCTCGCGTACATCGGCACACATTCACTGAGTTTGCATGTTCTTTGCCTCAAGTATCTCGTTTACTTGATATTTCAGCTCTTGCCATTTGTAGGGACAAGGACTTTCACAAACCTAAGTTTCTATTTGGTGACCTGGGAATTTCGCCAGGTCGCATTCATCGAGCTAACATTATGGTAAGTGTCAAGTCCTAACTGTTAGAAGTAAGAGCGTCTGGAGACACAACTGATTCAGAAGTAAGTACTAACTTGAGCAATGTTTTCATGGCATGTCTGCCAGCGTAGTGAAGTGGAGTGTCATGGCCATGCGAATCCCCATAGGACAAATTCGGGTCGAGGCCCTTTCTCAGGTCGCTGCTGTTCTGGTACAGTTGTAGTGCTGCGTACTCATCCCCATTCTGTAGGTGCTTACGAAACTTTGACGAGGCACTGCCCATGTTAGCAGGTTGGGTTACTGCCAGGTGCTGTCACCAGAGTGTAGAGGGCTAAAGAAAAGCAAAAGAGAACAAAGTGATAAAGCCAAGTAAGCTATATATTTGTTTACCTTATGCTAAATGCTAAACTCAAAATATTCGCATGCTTTATCCAATGTGCGTGATGCCTGCGTAAAATTAGGCCTACGGCGCCTTGTTCGTTACCGGCCTAGGTTTGTCTAGGTGACGAATTACCTCGTCTGAATTTTTTCATATCGGGCACCATTTCCGATGCTTACTTGAGCTCAGTAGACCAAGTTTTTTGAGTGTTTGGCGAAAACGGGTAAAACTTCGAGACATTGCCACGTCTTCAGGCAGATCACGTAATTTTGCAAACTTTTCTCCTGGGTTGACCCAGATTTGAATTGACCAATTAATCAAAGCCCCCTCTCGTTGTAACTGCACGCATAGAGCATATGATTTTGATAGATTTATATCCTGGGTCAACCCAGATTTGAATTGAGCAATTATTCACACTGCCCTCTCGTAATTGCAAACGATTTGTATTTACCGGGAATGAATCATCCGTGTTTTTGATCCAGGAAACACAGTCCCATTCACTGATTTGAAACAGCACTTACTGATACTGTAAGTGGACTGCCATTCGAGTTTCATAAAGCTGCGTGGTATGACATTTTGTACTGCACTAATATATGTGAAAACATCTGAGTTTTTAGCAATGCTCTCGTAAATTCATCCTTTCAAAGTCAAAATCCAGTTTCTGTTTGAGCCGTGGGAAACTTTGTGGTTGTCTGGTTCCGCTGATTGACTGCACTTACAAGTTCCCTGCTTAAATGAACACCCCATGCACTTGCCCAGTTCGGCTAAAACTTGGACGTAAGCGCCCACTGCTTGGGCAATCGCCCACCCCCAGTTTTTTGCCAATTTTCGGTTTAAGCGCCCACTGCTTGGGTAATCGCACACCCCCGTCTCAGGGTTTCCCAATTTAAGCACCAAGGGTGTTAACTCATGAGTTTACAGTACGCAAAATGAAATTAGGGGATGATAAGTATTTACAGATAAAATAAATAAACAAGTGGAATCGTTAAATTCTTCCAAATCAAACAAATACTAACTCAATCACCCTTTTTCGAAGTTGTTTTTCGTTCCAACAACAAATCATGAACTGAGCTATTTCTGTTTTGATTGCATCAGTGCGCATGTTTATAGCATGAAAATGGTTTAATTGCATCAAGGTTGACCTCTATGACCTCAGGAGTGGCCTAATCACTAATGTACTACGCTTGTGATCTGCCATTGTTCGCTAGTGCTCAAAAGTTGACAGCCAGGGTCTCACCTCTCGTTTTTGGACAAATTGGAATTGTTGACAAATGAAGCAACATTTGCTTGAGTTGGAATGATTAAAGACATGTATGGCCACAATGATGTCCTCTGTTTGAAAGGTACGAACAACATCATGACTTTAATGTTTGAGCCAATGTGAGACTAATTTGCCAAAATTTCCGGCTGCTCCTGTAGGATGGCCAACGTCTGAGCCTGAGCTAATAATTACCACGGTAATCTAATCCATTCAATGACTTGCATGCATAGGCAATAATTGGTCAAGTTTGCTTCGCCACAAAGAATTAAAATTCATTCAACCAGAAAGTAAAGAGCAGAGTAATTGCTTATTTGTCTTACCGAGGTGTGAAGTAAATAAAAAGTATACCTGATTTTTTTCTGCATGGGACCAAACAGATGGTGTATGAAAACGAAAAACTAAGCCAACAATAATCCTTGTTCACTGTTTTGAGTCCATTGCGAATTGCCTTCTGGGTAAGGTGAAGTTGACTGCTAATGTTTTGCAATGTTAGGCATATTAAATAAACTGATGTATTTGATTGTGAATTTTAATTATATAATAAATGTGATTTTTTGTTTTAAAAAGGAAAAACAACGTCTCTTAAAAAATATTTGCAGTTCTCATAATGTGCACGAGAGCTTGCCATTTAAAGATGTCTGCGCCCATGAAGTCGATTGAAATTTTATCAGACGTCAGTAAAGACCAGTTTCTGTCCGATGTATATCCTAGGGTAGGTAAAATTCAGGTTCACAGCAAGAGTTTGCAAACACACTGGTAATTGTTTACAATATGACGACATTGACTTTGTTGTGAAAGTGCTTCCGGGGAATCATGAGTCTCTGTTAGCCACTCAATAACGCCTAAAAAAGGCCCTAACGGGCAATTGCCTATTAGCTGAATGGTTAGCATGCTCGCCGGTTAAATCGGGGTCGCTGGTTCGATTCCCGAGGTCGGGCAATCTCAGCTATTACAACATTTGTATTACATACACAACAGCGTAGTTGGTAAAAAGATGTTGTGAAAGTGCTTCCGGTGAATCATATATGACATATGAGCCTCTGTTAACCACTCGCTAACGGGCAATTGCCTATTAGCTGAATGGTTAGCACGCTTGCCGGTTTTATGGGGGTCGCTGGTTCGATTCTCGAGGTCGGGTAATCTCGGCTATTACTACACAGATGATATATCGATGAAGCACTTCAAAGACCCTGGGGCCTGAGACAACACGCTTGATGGTAGGGTACAGGCATAGTGTAAGGTACATGTGCAGACATGATGTAAGGTGCATGTACAGGTATAATGTAAGGTGCATGTACAGGCAGGGTGTAAGGTACGTGTGCAGGCATAATTAATGTAAGGTGCATGTACAGGCATGATGTAAGGTGCATGTACAAGCATAATGTAAGGTGCTTGTACAGGCATAATGTAAGGTACACTTGGCTGGTGGCACGCTCGTTGATAGGAAAGGGGGAATGTTGTGAAAATGCTTCTGTTGAATCATATATGAGCCTCTGTTAGCTACTCGCTAATGGGCAATTGCCTATTATCTGAATGGATGGCACGCTCGGTTAAATTGGGGTCACTGGTTCGATTCCAGAGGTCGGGCATACTCGGCTATTACCACATGACTTTGGTATCATTCGATTTGTCGTAATGTTATCTTTCTAAACATATATGAATGTATCCCCTACCACATTTTCTCCGTATTTTATCGTTGAATTTCGGTTCGCACTATTTTTCTGGTTGCCATCACCATGTTAGCTCAACTCAAGATTACAGCGACACCTGTTGTTAATGAATGAAACAGCATCATCGATTCCGAATGGTTTGCCCGCATGAGATTCCCATTGAAGTTTTCCTGGCATAATATGGAGGAACAAGTAGCAGCATTTCACCTTTTCTAATGTTTTATAATTGTAACGATTCTACCATTTTTTCACGAAATTGTTTGAAGTGATACCGTTTTCACCAATTGGACCTCAAAAACAACCTCCGCTTTTTGCGGATTCTTGCCAGCAGCTAGATGGGTACCGGGGTCACCATAGGATCGAATTCGAACCCTTGGGAATGTAACTCGGGCAGGGGATAGACGGGTCTCGGTCAATTTGACCTTATGAAAGCCGATGATCTGCAGAAGTTAGTAGATTGGTTTTGGTTTTTGACTGCCAGGTGGCTCCTTCTATTCAACGTGTCGGTATTACTGCCGCGTACCGGGAAATAGTGCGAGCAGAAATTTCATAATAAAATGCTAAGGGAACGGGGTATGAAAAATTTCTGTGTATTTTTAGAAAGATAACGTTGCAAGAAATTGAACGATACCAAAATCATATTAATTTTGTAAGTCAATGTCGTCAGACTGTAAACAATTACCAACACACTCTTTCACAGTTGAGTTCCACTCCACAGGAAAGACATGCACATTCACTTGGCGAGTGGCCTTTTCTGAGCAATTACAATGCCCTAGCCTAGCTAGCCGTCTAGGGTGTAGTGCCGCAGGTACACAGTAGACACTAGGCTACACCTAGCCCCTCGACTAGCTGATGCGTGCAGCATTCAAGCCGATGTAATTGCCTAAGTAGACGCATAACCCATCTCTAGTGTTTGCAGGCATACAGGGGCGAAAGCGAGGGTAGTGTTGTTAAAACACAGCTACTCAACTCAAGCTTGAATAAAACCCAATCGAGGTGCTCATCCCAGATGGCCTGGTTGTATGCTGAAAGACTGCCAGCAGCCTCCCGCCAGCAGTATAAATAAAAGAAAGATCCAGGAGCCATAAAATTGACAAATCGCAAGACACCACAGAAAGATCAAGGACGAATGATGTTGATGATTACAACATTCCCATCCTCCCTAAAAAGGGTGGGACTCATCTGGGAATCAACATCATTCGCTAAATACGAAAAACGTCCCAAAAATTTAACCATATCCCCCCTTACCCAAAACAAAGCCACTACTAAGTAGGCCAAGAGTGTTAGAATGACAAAGACAGTTCCTCTGGAAGCAGAGAATAACACACAAGTTAAATACAGAAGTAGCTGGAAATAATAAAAAGAATTCAGAATGCCAGCACATCCCAAACTCGTGAAGCAAATCAGAAACAGGAAACCTAGCCGGATCCTAACCCACCTCCCAGGGCGGGAGAGCAGTCACCGAACGGAAAAAGTTAATTTCCAGCTAGGCAGACTTGTAGCTGCAAAAGGGTATAAAACGGGTGTGTTTCTTGTGGAGTTCTCAAAAATAAACCCTGCACTACAATGATACATGCATGCTATCCACATAGCCACTAGAACAATACATTTTTACGTCCTTCAGGTGGAGGCAGACAGACAAATTCCAACTCAAAGGGAACGCCTTGGTCACAGACCTAAAATGGATACGTTCCCAGAGAAATGTGACTCCGTCCACTAAACGTAGGCCCCAACAGACCAAGAAACCACTTGGCCACTGTACCAGCCACCCGCTAGCACGGTACCACTCCCCTATCCAACCTTCCACCAGGACCTACAGAAAATGCCTTGGTCAGGCAAAGGTTTTCAAGAAAAGTGGTTGAATACTCCTAGAAAAACCTAACTAGTGCCAAATGTACCAATTGTTGTATTATTGCAGGTTCACTAGCTGGGCCTCTAGAAGTACTCACCAGTTAAAACACAGCTACTCAAGCTTCAATAAAACCCGATTAAGGTGTTCATCCCTGATGGCCTGACTGTATGCTGAAGACTGCCAACAGCCTCCCGTCAGCAGCATAAATAAAAGAAACATCCGGGGAACCATAAAACTTGACAAATCTCACAGAAAAATCAGGGACGAATGATGTTGACGATTACAAGAGTGGTATTATTGAATGTAGAATCCAGGATGTTAGCAATGCTGCTGAGATCTGTAGCTTGGAGGCACACCTGTTCTGTAGAAGGGGAAGACTCTCAGTACTGGTGGATTTTTCAACTCAGAGCAATGAATACCCACAATGAAGAATGCACCTAAACACTAGGCTGCTTTATTATCACTAGTTGGTTTGCGTGATGTTGGTCATTTCTGTCTAGTTACAATTTGCAGTCCAGGTTATATTCTAGTGACTGGTGCCTTGATTTGTCTGTCCTTTTCACCAATTGTTATCAATTTCGTGATTTCTTAATCATCCCTCTTGATTTTTTAGGGGGTATGTCCTGTTTGTATTCAGCCAAATATTGAGTCTGAGTTTCACATTGGCTTGGAATGTCCCTTTTTCAGTGATCTAAGAGACAAATACCTTCCTGAAAGATGTTATGCTGCACTTTATATTAAACTCTGCATTATTGACTAGAAGTTTATTTTATGCCATTATGAGAATTGTCCATTCATAGAATCACTTATTATGTGAAGTTGTACCAAAGGTGACTTTTTGCATGTTGGTTTTGTCATCAAATGTCAACTGGATTGATTTGACATGCTAAAATTGCATTATGATTACATTTTGTTTTTGAAAATCTGTTGCTTTTGTTATAATTACATTTGTCATCTCTATTGTGTTGTTACATTTTTGTAAGTCTCAATAACTAAGCAGTATAAATCTCTAATCCAGAGAATTCCAGTGGTGCTGAGAGGGCTCAACATTGGAGAATGCTCAAAGAAATGGACTGTAGACTACATATCAGCAGTGGGGGGATGTAAGGAGGTCAAAGTTCATGTCTCGGAAAGCTGCCAAATGGACTTTATTAACAAAAATTTTGTTTACAGGTATGCATCACATGTTTTCACTGTCGGGTGAGCGTTTGGCATTGAGATGTTTTAAGGTTGTGTGAGACCTTATTGACAACTTTGTGTATTTAGCTAAATTTTTACAGAACTATAGATTTTAACTAGTAAGTAAGAGTTACTGTAAGGGGAAAGTTGCAGAATTTTATTTTGGGCTTTTTACCAATCTGTTATTAATTGGGTCACGCGACCAATAATCGTTGTAGTTAAATTTAGCATACAAGAACAACATGTTGATTGCAAAAATTTGTTGTATGTACTTATGGATTTTTTTCATAGTACCACTTTTTACAACCTCTCATGAAACATTTTAAAAACTGAGTTTCGGAGAATATTGCATAAATCATGTGTGATGGTTTAATATGCTGACAGTCAAAGACAATGCTCTAAACTTATTATCATTGGCATTTTTACGGGATGCGTAAAATGTCATTTACACATAAGATTGTGGGATACCAGTTATCCAAAGCAGCATTGCCAGTGGATGATGCGATCTGTGTGTAGTAAGAAATTCAGTTGCTCATAGATACAAGTAAATAACGTAGTGTCTATAAACTGCAAATTAATGTGTCTGTACACACTTAAATCATCATCACAAACCAATACTGATTTAAAAAGGAATGTTGCCTTTTTAAACCTATTTTGGTCTGACAGTTAACTATTCACAAGTTACATTCTCCGAAATGTATTTTTAACTTCAAACTAGAGGTCACTTTTATTATCAGGCTGCAAGTATAATGTTGCTTAATGCAAACCTTTTCGGAACTTTCAGTTTGAGCAACTGCTATAATTTTTATTTCATTCACCTTGTTTTTATGCAAATTGGAGAGTCACTTAGAGGGGTCCCAATTCTCTTCACTGGATAACAAGCATCAAACTGGTTCTCAAAATCCAGGACCCCTGTAAATAACTATCGCCTGGAGCATGACCAAAAAGGTGCAATATACCTTTATAGCTTTTATAGTTGTATTAAGTTAAATATGGCCAGTCTATCAAAATACCTCCTATCACAGTGCTGATGATTCAATGATTCTGTAGAAAAATTATTTTGTGGTTTCGTATGAATGAGTTTTTGTTCATGTGTTTGTTGTTGTGGGTTGCAGGTACGACTCAACAGTTCATGCAGCTATTGTAGCGCTTTGTGGCGATATTTGACTAGAGGCTGGTACATATTATATCACAATAGGGCCGTCCCGGATTATACAGCAACACTCAAATCTCGCCGTATTTACCCACAATGCCATAACCATCTGTCAGGCTCATTTGCAGCCTCGTTTTCATGCCACTGGAGTTCCACATGTTCTTTATCGTCTGATTCTTTGCAAGTTTTTCTCGGCGGCATTACTCTATTTGTTCTTCCAATGCTAACAAAATATTACTGCTGTGCTGTGGGCTGCATCTCTGATGTGAGAATGTTTGATAAACTGGACAAATACTTGTCTGATTCTTTGCAAGTTTTTCTCGGCGGCATTACTCTATTCGTTCTTCCAATGCTAACAAAATATTACTGCTGTGCTGTGGGCTGCAACTCTGATATGAGAATGTTTGATAAACTGGACAAATACCTGTGGATGCATGATGTGAAGGTCTTCGCCTTCCCTACATCAATGACAGACAAGAAAATGCAAAGAGAGTGGGTAAAACAAGTTTGTCGGGTAAATTTTGAACCGAACAAAATTCCCTTTCTTGAAGCTACCCATTCAACTCTGCTACTTAATGAACGATTAAAATCAGGAATATTTCCACAGCTATTCAACTCTCCGGTCTTCGACATGGTCTGTGAAAATGTGGCTGATCTCCAAAACGAGGTCATGCGGTTTCTTATATCTGAAACAAAGCAGAGTGCTGTTGTCGTGTAATCTGGGACAGCCCTATTCTTCACCTAATTATCACGCAGTATTGCAGACAACTGAGATTCTATTCATTTGTGATATTTCTTAATATAGATAAAGGTTAAGAAAATTTTAGTAAGTCATAAGCTTGTTTTGTACCATATAGTTGTCATAAAACATATTGTCAAATTTCCTTTATTTGTAGCAAGGCAATTAGCCTTTGAAAAAAATTAAATTCATGGTTAATGGCTTGTGTGAAATGGGTGAAGGAGGTGGCACTTGACTATGTATTTTTGTAAAAGGAGCATATCCGCGAAATTAAGAAACCCACCCACTTAGAGAGCAGACTCAAAAAAGGGACCCATATGCAGAGAGCTCCCATGAAAAGTCACTCTTTCATTACGGTTTTATTCCAGAAACATGTCCCTTTTGTAGGGGTTATTTTTTTGAAACTAACCCTTTCGTAGGGATTCTTGGAAGTTAAATTTTAACCCGTTAAGCCGAAAGTAGTACAAGAAGACATGCCATGTTGTCAAAAATGAGTTTGTCATTTGGAATAGTTTCTTAAAAGAACATAGTATTATATTAAATTAAAATTACTCTACAGATGTCTGTGGTTTAAAAAGAGCCTTTTTAGTGAGTCCTTTTCCGGGGAAATTTGTTGGAACAGGAAATTTTGTCACCCTAATTCTGATTGGCACATCCCATCCATGTTGCTATAAGAGTGCTCTGCAAGCTAACTACCTGACAGTGTGTATGCGTAAGTTTCGTCTACAACACAAATGGGTTAGCCACTGATAGTAACAGTAAAGCCGTATAATAAGTTCATCATTTCTGTCCAGGACTCTTCCATTCTCAACATTAGTCAGGCGAGCGAGCACAGACAAACAGACAGAATTTTTCTTCAATGAAGATGAGAAATACTACTTGCGTGCATTAGGCGATGACCCAAGGAAGGATATTGCTGACATTGACAGCCAGTTTCCTGATTTAGCCAAAGACATTAGATTTCCAGATTTCTTTGAAAAGGATCAGTTTTTCTCCAGTGTTTTCCGGATAGGATCAAAAGGGATGCAGTTGTGGACACACTATGATGTAAGTTATGATTATCAGATTTCTACAGGTAAGCCTGGGGCATTTTCTTGACAGATGCTGTATTTGGCATTAAACTCTGTCTTTCTGTCAGAAAGAAACGTTTTGAACTTACTCCACTTTAACCACAATGGCATTGGCCTTAAAGTGTTCCTACGATGGAATTTTGGACTTTTAAGGTTTTACACAGTGTATAATAATTTTATAATTCAAAATCTTAACTAAACAAGCACTTATTTTGGGAAAAATTTAGGAACTTCAGTCTATCATTAAAAAATTGATGATTTTTGGTTTCCCACTAAGTGATGTGGAGGACAATGATCAGTTGACAGTGTGTATGCAATCATGGCAGATAGTAGTGATTTTTTATTAAGTTATAAAGAGTTAGAGAGCAAGTGTTATGAAGACAGATATGGAGATGGGGATGAAGATAACTCTCAGGTCATAGGTGAAACATGTGATGAGTTAGACCTCGCCATATCGGCAGACTTTGCATGTTTGAGGCCTTTCAAAATCAACCCTCCCGCACTTACAACTTCGGCAAGTGAAGTAGAGTCGGAGCACACTCAGTCTGCAGATAGTCCTAACATTTGTGAATTTAGTTCTCGTTCAGTCCTGTTCAAATGTATCTCTGACCACACTCAATCACGAAATGCCAAATGTGTTACACTTTTAAGCTTGTCTGACTTCCGTCTCTGTCACTGCCAGAATCCTCAGTAATTCAAACAGCTACATGCATCACCCGTACATATTGGAGTCTTCTCTTCAATACATTGTGCTTCTATAGCGGGTACAGTATCTTCAAAATGGCTGCTATTGGCCATTCTTTGTCTATTTTCATCTGGTGACGTATAGTGCGAAAAGGTTATCACTGACGTGCCAGTGTCTGAGAATTT
Organism: Phoronis australis; assembly: GCA_002633005.1. Classification (NCBI taxonomy): domain Eukaryota; kingdom Metazoa; phylum Phoronida; family Phoronidae; genus Phoronis; species Phoronis australis. Next base: position 848,191 of record NMRA01000053.1, read on the forward strand.
AAATCATGTTTTCTCTTGTTGCTAAAACATTGGTAGGACTGTGTGGATAATCCAGTACATGCAGAATTATAACAAAAATCCGTTTGATTATAAGGCTTTAAAGACAGCAGTTGTTGACAAGTAACTCTGTCCAGTGTTCCATCACAGAACAAGCCTATCCAAAACACAATGGACCCCATAAACCTAATTTACTGAACCTGGTGTTTAACAACGGTGTATTGTTCTTCCCAATCCCATAAGTCACATGTTGTGACCCATTTATTATACAGTAATGAGTTTGAATTAAAAGTTACAATTTTTGGCTGCAGCTTCTGCTGTGGTTATATATGGATTAATTTATATAGATATCGTTTTCTTTTGCAGATCATGGATAACATGTTGATACAAGTTACTGGTAGGAAGAAATGTGTCTTGTTCTCACCAAAAGACACACTGCACATGTATTTGGATGGTAGGTAGGAAGTGAGCACGGAGCATTTCTGAGAACTATTGCCAACTGGCCACATACATACCTACTACGTTGACCCTATTAACTGTCCTCACCTCTGAAGTTATTCCCCACTCGTTTCAGAATTGGCTGAAACTTGATAAAGCTTTGGCATTGCTATCACAATTATACATTTTAACCGTTGATTTCTCTAGACTACCAACCGTAAGGCAGTTCGCTCATAGGTGGTAAGCTGATCAGTTAATGGATCATTTTACTACCAAGCAGCCCTTACCAACACATGCAAATTTTTACCTACTGATGTTGCCTTTACTTTTAATCTGTCGTTTGCTTTAATCAAACACAGGCATTTATTTAAGACCCAGTGCTAATATTGCTCTGAACTTTTAAACCCTGGAGCTAATTCAAGGAAGGCACTTTAAAGATTGTTAGAAAGCCCATACACTTGAAATTCTTTTGAACTGCTGTACTTTTGAATTCCCATGACATTTTAAGTAATAATTAAGAATTTCTTGTGCTTTCCTAGCTAAGGGTGAATCAGGGTTCATTGGATAAGTGTGGGATAACATTTCACATTTCTGTGCCTTTAGAATTCTCCCCATGATCTTTAGCAACAGTTTAGACTGTGATAGACTGAAAGATTTCGTTGTGCTGATCATGAAGACGTGACTTTACCTGAAGGTTTTGCACTTCCCCTGTTGAACTAGACTACTTATGATTGATTTTCATTTTCAGGGGATAAATCACAAGTGTTAGATATCGATAATCCTGATGTCATCAAATATCCCGACTTCTTAAAGGCAATGCGCTATGAATGTACTCTGCAAGCAGGAGATGTTCTCTTCATACCAGGTTTGTATTGTTCTATCTCTTATCAAGTCCAGGTGGAAAGTTGGCGTCAGTGTTAGGTCATAGATCGTGGACAACAGAATTATAACTCCCATATTTTCTCTTGAAGTTCCCAGTGGAGATGCCACTTACTTTGTGTGCCAGTCGCAGCTTCTGGTTAGTGTACTGAGATGGGAAATTTGGTATTTTTTGCAACAGAGCAGTAAGAAAGAACAATTTGACAATGAAAAGTTGTTTCACATCTTTCTAATAAGTAATTTTGGCAATAAAGTTCGAGCAGTGCAATACAAAGTTCAAGCTTTAGCAACACAAGCCATAGTTAGCAGACGGACTATATACAGGAAGTAAAACTGGCCAACTCAGCTGGCGCCACTAATAAGTAAGGACATTACGGCTTGTGAGCAAGGACACAGATATCGGCATTTAGAATAGAGTTGGCAGTTCATGTACTATAATCTGACTAGATGCATAATAATAATAACAATCAAATTTGGTATATAGCTGTATGTTAATACTTGACTGAAAGATCTTGCAGTGATTTGTCAAGTGGAATCGGTTAGTACATAGCTCATATGAATGAGAGAGCCGGGAACACAAATCAGTTCCATTTTTGTTGAAAAATTGTCATTTCCGGACAAAATGATGAAATCAAAATCTAGTTTTCATTCATCTAGACTTTGGTTGTCTATTCTCATGTGAAGCGCTATTGGTATATTAAGTCCTCATGTTATGTCTTCTTTGAGAACCGTTGTTTTGATTCATGTTGTTGGGGTGAATCCTTATTATTTTTTAATCGTGATTTAGGATGTCTAAGACATAGTTCACATGATAAAAGAATGGATCCAATGGAGTTCACTGAATGCTTCAACAGGCAGTTGCAGCATTACGGATTTGATTTATTCCAGTTTAAAATTCATGATTTCCGTTTGACCCACCTTGCGCCATGTCAAAGTTATGGTGCCTAATAACTGATGGAAAGTGTGAGCAAATTAACTGCTCCATAGAGAATTGGTGAGAAATTTTAGCTTTGAAATTTCAGAAGCCAAGGAGTGTCATTTCGTGTGCTTTTCACGTGATTACCCAGCTTTGACTGACTAGTGTGTAAACATGCAGCAATAGTCACCTATAGGGGTTTCAGATTTTGAGAATCAGTGTGATGCCTGTGTTTGAGTGAAGAAAACTGGTTCCTAAAATGTGTTACCCCTGTGACTATTACCAAAAATGCTATTAAAGAGACTCTTGTTTTTGCAGCCCTTTGGTTTCACAATGTAACGTCGCTCGACTTTGGCATAGCTGTGAATGTTTTCTGGAGACATTTGGACTCTAAATTCTACGACAATAAGGATACGTACGGAAACAAGGATCTGTCCCCAGCAACCAGAGCCATGCAGATACTTGACAGAGCTTTGAAGGCTGTTGAGGAGTTACCAGAAGAATATAGAGACTTCTATGCACGCCGACTTATAGCTAGGATACAGACCAAATCACTTTCAAATACATAAGAAACATTTTTGTTAATTTAGATAATATTGGTGCTATACTGTCTGGTAATTAAACTTTTGAAAGTTTATAAATTTTCTCGATTTCGACTGTGCATGGAGCAACACTAGTCAAGATTTATTAGTTACAATGGAACAGGATTCCAGTCAAAAAGAAAAAGGATGTTTAGTTGTGGTTTTGCACTTCAAAACTTTGTCGAATTTTGATTTGGTTTAGTTTGTTTTGAAACTATGTTCTTTGAGAAAAAATAGTTATAGTTAAAGACCGTCTCGTATAATTAACTCTTGACTCAAGTTTGACTATACTGTGTTTATAACGATGCAAGTTTTTCTCAAGGTTTGTAATTCTGGCATGAAATCTGCCAAAGTTTGGCACAGCTTGCTAGAATTATGCCCAAGTCTGTCCACCTTGTTTTGAGCACGATGTGTGAACCACTGCATCCGTGTGATTTTTGTCACTGTAATGACAATCCCCTCCTCAAATTTTGGTGTTGGTTTTTACTTGTTTGTGTTCTTTTTGTTAATAGTATCAGATCTTGCATCAATCAAGTTTCCTAGCTCACATGCAGGCTACCCTACTGGAAAATTCTTGTACTACATGGTCAAGTTTGTATACCGTAGGCCTACTTGTCATTGTAATAGTGATAAATGCAACTGTTCTATGACACCTTTGATGGGTTTTGGTCACTGCTATGGTGTGCCATACCTTTACATAACGCACCAATGTTAGATCTAGAGTTAAAATGGTTGACCTTTGTGGTTATACAGACCCACCAAATAATTGCCTGATTAGCACTTCAGCAAAGTGTAAAGTTCTTAGTTGTAAACACAGGAATTGTATACTATATTTAAATGGCGTGCGACAACTTGGACATAATGTGTTGGAAAGAAAAATTTCTCTCCATGGTCACGTAAATCAGACTCAGGCGAAAAGTAGTTTCTTATCCATTGAACACCAGACACTTTGTTTTTTTAAACTGTTCTGAACAAAGACACAGACTGTCAGAAGGATGTAAAAATAATCAAAATGTTGGATAGGGTAGTATTGAAGACTAAATCTTTGTCAGTTATAAAGCGGGTAAAAGATGGGATGGTTAGAAATATTCAGGGCTTGGAATTTTCCTCTTTTAAGAGGATTTTCTATTTTGGTTTTGCTTTTGATTTCCTCTTATTTCATTTATTTTTTCCTATTTTTTTGTCTCTTCTATATCATTATTTTGATTTTGTTCTTGCAAAAATGTTTATTTCAGTTAAACTTTACAACATAAATTATTTCTTTCACACAAACCTATATATTTGTGGAACGATACATCACCTGGAAAATGTCCCTCTTTTTGTCATTGGTCATTCCAAGCCCTGAACGTTTCCAGCTACTTAATTAGTTTTGTCATTACAAGCAGCCTTGCAAGTAGAATGTGTTTAACTAGCTGGGTCTGTTATTATGGACCAGTAACATGTTTCTGAAAACAAAGATCTTGTCCAGTTGTTACCAATTATATTCATTGCTGCATTTTGCTTCATTCCATATGCAATAAAAGAACATTCCTTGACGCGAGACATAAAATTGTTTTGTGGACTATAACTGTCAAAAGATGGCACTGATTTTCCCCCACTTCAAAATGTTACACATAAATGTGACGACAATAGTCCATAACCAGTAGTAATATGAACTTTAAAGGCAATCTTTAAATAAACCGTGTGTCTAGTGTTTAGACCCAGCATTCAGATCTCAGCTTTTCAACACCTTGATTAATTTAGCTCCCACCATTGTTTGACTCCTTTGCAACAACTCAATTGAACCACGAAGCAGCAACTGTTTTCATTAACATGGACCATCATCATGTATGTAATCCACCAACAGTCTTTTGCTGTTCATTTCTTCTTTCCACCACCCAGTCCTGCGCCCGCGTTGAACTTGAACAGAATTATGTCACCGTCTTCCACAACGTACTCACGACCTTTCTGCAGGTACTTTCCAGCAGACTGAAACGACACGTGAAAAGTAAATCCATGGGTGTCATCTTTTAAGTTCAAAATTGTTTACTTTCACTAGTCACTGTGAATAGTTTGTAAGCAGGATGTTAAATCCCTGGGTAGCAACCTTCCTGTAGTTACTTGGTGAAATGAAATTTTGACAAGTATATTTCTGTATTGAACTTTTTTGTTTGTATGGCTGCTATAGGTAGCATTTCTAGCCAGGTCCACCTTAAATAAATGCACATCTCCATAGAATCAGAAATTTGTTTTTGGTTGTGGCACCCAGTTTTTTGATTTTTCATTTTGAGGCTCTGCTGTCCCTTGACATATCACTCTTACATTCGGTGTGTGGAAGATCTCTTGAAGCCTTGTTTGAAATTTGCCATCTGTTTTTCGTTATGACATACCATTCTTGAGTTGGTTTAGATTTTTGATGACTGCCCTTTTGTTGACTAATTCCTCGGTACATGTCTGTTGGTTTACCATCTAATGTACAAGGCTATGTTTCTAACCAGTTTTGTCATTGTTTTCATCATCTCATTATTCTCGTGTTTCATTCAATTTCACCAACTTTTAGCATTTCTTACACATTTGTTATTTACCACCATCATCACCACACTCATAGTCACCATCCAACTTCACCAAGTGTCATGCTCTTCATTGCTTTCATTTATTGTAATTTGGTGTCGACTGAAATGCTGTGTATAGCCTGCTGTTTATGTCTTTGAGCTAAGTACACTAAGTTAGTTTGGAACTGTGTTACACAGGAGAAACTGTTTCACCACCAACCAGTTATCAAGTGGAACTCACTTTGATTCTATTTGTTTGTAATAAGCCAAGTTAGCACTCAAAACTTTATAGCACACAATTTATCCTTGGACCCTAGTGATTGGACATTCAACCGTGATCGTTCAATTCCAGTTAGAATTTGAATGACCCTGCATGGGCTTTAATGTAACAATGTTGAAGGCCAACCAACCTTGCAAGCTGCCTCGGTGCCCGCCTCTTTAAAGTCGACAAACTTCATCACTTCAGCCATGATGAATCCCTTCTCAAAGTCTGTGTGAATCTTTCCCGCCGCTTGTGGAGCTTTGGTGCCTTTCTGTAGAGCATCAGTGAAAGCACATGTAATACAATGAGGGTTTGCTGATCAGAAATTAAGTCAGTAACAAAATTAAATGACAAAATGTCAGCCATTTTCAGCATTGTGCAATAATTCAATTGTTTTTCAAAACAACAGTGCAATGTATACACACAATTTTCAAAACAAGTTTATTTGCAAAACTAAAATTCCCTCTCAAAGTACTGTCTGTTTGTCCCCACTTATGCTTTAAATTGAACCGATCAAGAATGCCTTGAAAAGTATTTTTTAGAATCTGCACATTACCAAAGGAGAATCGACCAAATGTCTCACAACTCCAAGATGCCAACTCATAATAAAGACATTCCCCTCGATTGTTGTTTGCAAAAACACATAAAATCAATACAGGTAGGCATTTTTTTTGACTGACAGATGCCAGCACAGCTTGAACATGATGAAAGTCCCAGTCATATTGCACTTTTCACCCCGGTGTTTTGAATTTCACTGCACTTCTATATTTTTTTATATTTCTCTGATACTTTGTAGACTTGTCGATGACACCCTGAAGATACATTTTGAAATTTTTGAACAAATTCTGTTGGTCAATTGCTGAGAAATTACTAGTCAAAAAGTGGCTAACTTTTTAGGGACACTTGATAAATCTGAATAGTCCAAGACCAAAATATACCTGTCGTGAATTGTCCAATACCAAAATATGCCTGAATAGTCCAAGACCAAAATATACCTGAATTGTCCAAGACCAAAAGATACCTGAATAGTCCAAGACCAAAATATACCTGAATAGTCCAAGCTTTCACTTCATCCTTGCCAGCAGTAAAAAAGTACATCAGGTTGAGAGCCTTGTAACCTGTCACTATGATCTTTTCCAGGTTGCTTTGGAAGAAAACAAAATTAAAGTCATGTTGATTATTCACTGGGAACATAGACACAATAGCAAACTTGCTGTTGCTGTACTGCATCAACACAAAATACATTGCTGTCGACATTGCACTTAAGTTTCTGTTCCCAGGTAACTGAAACAACCGTCTACAACATGACAGTTTACAGCTTCTGTAATCAAAAAGCAGACTAACCACAGGAACAGTCTCTCTAAACACCCCCTTTGAGAACGCAGATGTGTATTTAGTAAGACGTGTAGCATCTACTCAGTTTGGCGAGCTGGTTCACGTGGAATAAATGATTTTACCACTGTAACACACAATTTGGCTACTGTTACCTTCCTAGTGAACACTAGCAAAGAGGCAACAATTGGACATTTTTGGATCACGGCAATGCTCAATAATTGGAGAAACCAATACCTAAATCCCTGTCTCACAATGTCATTTGCATCATATTCAAGATTTCTCACTGCAGGGTCTCAAATTCAAAGCAATACTCGTTAGAAATTGGCAAAATTTTGGAATCAGCAGCCCTAACATTTTCTAATGTATCCTAAACTTTAAAGTACATGAACATTCATTACCTGTTGACCCCAACCTCTTTACAATACGCGTCTGCCTCTTCCTTATCCATGTCCAAAAGTCGAGACTCCAACGCCCCACTGAAGGGGATAATGATTGCCCCAGGGTCGTTGGCGTCCACCCACTCCTTGATTTTGGGCAACCTGTAAGAAGAGGTAGTAGAACTATTTCTCACATGACCTGGTATGTATTACGACACGATGGGTTAAAAACACCGAGAACGTAGTTTTTTTGATATTACATGGGTGAATCACAAAGTAGTGCAAAGTAGAAATCCATACGCCATACATGTTATCATTTGAAAACATTAATACAAGCAAATGCGCGCCAACCAAACAATGCCGGAATTCCAAAGTGACATGATTATGACTGACAAATCGCGTGTCGCAACTGTACGTACTCCCAGACAACTGTTAAGCTTAAAATAAAACTATTAACAAGAAGTAACTGAATTACTTAACATTGTGTAAGCGTGTTTTTACAAAAGTTGCATCATGTGGTTGAAAGTTTTATACACGTCGAGTTTTTTAGCAAAAAAGATCGTTTTTACGGTTCATGTGAGAAAACAAATCCTACACTCGTCTCAGATTGATGACATGAGCAAAACCTCTTGGATATTTCCAAGAGGTTTTGCCCATGTCATAAATCTCTATATATTTTACAAATGTATAATTTGTTAGATACAGTGCAGTGGTGTCGGTTTATTATTTTTTAAAGCTTCATTTCACTGCTGTTTAGCAGTCAAAGTTAAATTCTTAAACGTAGCACGTTATAACATTATCATGCATATCCAATCTTGAATTGTTGCCAAATGAGCCCAGCATTATGATAGGCATATATGCACCAATTTCGAATTCGTAATTTCAGTGTAGGCCAACCCCAATAGACTACAAAGTGCTTATTTGAGTAGCTGATGTTTTCAATGTCCTTGTTGGTAACATAATAAACAGAACCCTAACACGCACGGTAAGACAAGACCGACTTGATGACACTTCTTCTTCTCATTCATCAAATGGTCAAATCTGTTCTGCCGATGAATGCTGCCAAAACGCTTCGTTCAATTTTCATTTTTTAGTGCAATACGGCTTTAAATGGACTCTTGTTCAAACTCCCAGTAAATTTGTCACTATGGACTCTCTTTCAAACTCCCAGTATATTTGTCACTATGGACTCTCGTTCAAACTCCCAGTATATTTGTCACTATGGACTCTCGTTCAAACTCCCAGTATATTTGTCACTATGGACTCGCGTTCAAACTCCCGGTACATTTGTCACTGCTCCATAGAGCAAGACTAGAGCAGAACAGGAGACATTACAAAGACACATAAAGTATACCGAGAGACTGGTCGTCAAGTTAACGGTTACAACATAAGGTTACAAAAAGGTTACAGCTCCCTCAGGATGCCAGACATACTAAACATACATCATGGTCATGTATTCAACAGGCTTTGCATACGAGGGACTAGTGCCAGACATACTAAACATACATCATGGTCGTGTATTCAACACGCTTTGCATACCAGAGGGACTAGTGCCAACTGTTCCGATGGAACGGGCGAGCCTTAAGCTTTATTTAGGACCATAGAAAATGTCCAAATTTGGCTAACTTCGGAACATCGTGTCTCAGAAAAGGCAAATGATATTAACATGAAGCTTTCAGATACTGTGCTTTAATATGAACTTTTCTCTCCAACGCTGTTCGTAATATTGTTTTTAAAAGTTTTTATGCACTTCTGCATGAGGGGCCATCAAATAATAAGACTGTTGTGATTTTGATAAAAAACTCAAAAAGTTGCATAAAATGAAAAACAAAATGGTAATTTAGAAAACAGTAGCAAAGTATTTTTGGAAATTCATCATGGACATTTATATCAAATGAAAATTTGTCAGGTTATTGAAAACATTGTTTTGTAATGACTACTTTTTCATTAAAATTATTAAAAATGCGTAGCCACATGACCAAATTACAGGCAGATTGATATAATGTCGTAAAATTCTGTGCTATGTAGATATTTGGCTCAATACAGACTTGTTGATAATGTCCTGCATAACTTTGTAAATCTTTAAGACATGATAGTGCAGGATTTCGATAGTGTTAAATCATTTTTCAAAGTTTAAATATTAGAATTGTAATAAGTTTGTTGTTTCGGATTGTTTTTAGACATGAGATCATCGTCAAACTTAGAAAGAGGAAAAGTTCTCAGATTTGTACTGTATGAGCTAAATCATTCATTCATAATCATTACAATTACACAAAACGGCGCATTACTCAAGCTTTTCTCCTCCATTCAGTAGTCCACTTACCATTTGTTTTTCTTGCGGATGTAATCTTTTTCTGACAAATTCACTAAATAGACCATGGGCTTGGCGGTCAGAAATAAATATTCGTTCAGCACTTCAATCTAGAGGACAAAACAATTACTTTAAAATCTAACATTTTTAGTGGCTTACTTCAGAGGGTACAATTGCTCAGGCACCACACCTGACCTATTGATACATAATTTTTACATTGAAATCCCAATTCAGCTTCCAGAGCACAAAGCTTCCTCCCACATCAATTCATTTGGTTTGTTTCATGAAAAGTGACTAAAGACTTAAGTCAAAACCTTGGTCCTACGTTGCCACTTCGCCATGACTGAATGAAGGTACAACCACGCTATTATAAGCACAACACAACCTAGATATAATTTATACAAAATATCTCAGCAACTAGTAGTTATGCGTATATTCTCAGAGACTTCGCTCTATGCTAAAGAGAGATTTTTATCAATTCTCAGAAATAATTACGTGGCGCATCAGACCAAACTTCTGGCTTAAATCTAAAGTCACTTTTCACAGGTTTGTTATTTCTATTTTGTGGACTAAAAGTCAATTGCAAGCGTACCATGTTATACTTAGGGCTGTTCCAGTAAAATCTGTATGGGAGGGGGGAAGGCACCTTTTTTTGCACCCACCACCCATATTTTTCATTTATTTCTTCAGCCTACCACCCGTAATTTTTCATAAGTTTGAAATGCAACCACCCGTAATTTTTTTTTGTTCTTGTGGTTGACTGCACAGGCGCTTGAGTTTATCTGTTCCTCCATCACCATTAACGTCATTCATTACTAAGAAAACATATGTTTCTTATATATGGTTATTAGCCATCGAGAAATTCGAGCGCCTGTGGTTGACTGGTGTTATGGGAATGCTGATGGGGAGATCGGAGGGAGTGAAAAGGTCGGGGCCTTTTTGCAAGTTGCATTTTTGTTTCCGTTTTTGATTCTGTGCGGATTGTTTATAAAATTTACTAATATTACCCACCATCAAACATTTATGGCCCAATGAAACAACAACGACCTGTAAATTTTTATTTTTTTGAAGTACGACGACCAGCCATTTTGAATTTAAATCAAACGCAACCACCCATAAATTTTTATTTCAGTTGCCTCCCCCCCCTCCCACACAGATTTTGCTGGAACAGCCCCTATCAATTTCCAATAATTCAAAGAAAATAACACGTTATAAATGATGCACACATCCTGACCAAACACTGAATGGTTCACAGTTCTAGCCAGCCTTGGTGCTTAGATTCCTAAACGCGAAATCAATGAACTACATAAATGTGACCACAAAACAAGATGAAATTATCTTTAGTTTTATCTTGCGGTGGCGATACTATGATGGCAAAAGTTTGCAATAAGTGCTTTCTATAGATGATGAGCAAAGGTACGTTATGTACTATAAAGCCTGTTAGGTTTGAGAGTCAAGCATTTCTAACACAGCAAGACAACGCATGCATAGCAGGCACGATACCGCAACTCACTACTTATTTTGCACAAAAATAATTGCCAAAATTATCATTCTTCTATTTCCAAAGGCCGAATAACTAGCTACAAATAGCGGAAACTTTACCAAATGATGTTTTACGGCACCTACATGGTACAAACTATGCTGGTAATGGACTAAAATTTAAATTTTGTAAATCGTTACCTTACATGAAGAAATTTGAATTCACTAGTCGGCCATATTGTGCGCTTAATAAGAAAAGAATTACTGTACTGCAGATACCAGGGGTGTGAAGATACACGAGGGCAGGAAGAAGTGCCTCACAAAGATTACGAGTCACTGCTGTAGAGCCATGCCTTGTGAAACGGTGGAGAAGGCGAGTCAGAAATGTAAACCACAAAACTGATTACCTACCAGCTGAGCAACTGAAACAGACCAAGTACTTCCAGACGAACTACAACCAGCAGAGGCAGAGACAGTTACTGTAATAGCCCGGGTACTCCAGGAGACGGACTATCTCCAACATTTGCATGTTAGAGGTAGTCCTAAGAAGGATTGAAACTCCTGACGATAACAGGAGGTCAGGTGATGATAGTAGTGGGTGTGTATCATCACTGTGTTTAAAGGTACATCCTACCTTCACCTCAAGTGAGGGTGGAAGTGGGAGACTCTCGAACTTAACACACATTCAAGTTTTAAGTAAGTTACCTTTGCACGAGGGGATACTACTTACATCGTTAGCAGTCCAAGTTCCGAAACGTATTTGCCTTTTCTGGTCGATTAAAACTTCTTTAATTTTGACTAAGCTGTCCTAGAAAAAAAGTAAATGTCACAAGAATACAGATTTCATATAAGGTGTATTAAACATCACATTTCTACCATTTTAGCACAGCAGCTCAAACCTCCTCACCCTCCCACTCCCCTCCCACCATTGTGTAAACAGCACTTAATTTTATAGAACTTAAAAAGAGCTGTCGCGGACCAATTGTGACCCCTGAATCTATCGCATGCTCCCCCATGTACTGCCATATACTTGTTCGACATATCTACCTGTGCCATTTCTTAGTGATATTACGGTGTTTTGCAGACATGACAACTGAAATATTGTCTGTCTGTGATTACAGCATCCTCCACCTATTCATTCAACTCTTTTCAAGACCACTCTGGCTCACGACTGGTGTAAAACACGCAATGGCAGAGACCAGACTACCGCTGATGAAATCGCACAAAATTTTTTAACTTTTGTATTTATTTCTTGATTAATTGTATGTAAAGTGAAAAAGAAATACTAAAAATACCAAGCAAAAATTGTTGGTAACCAAAATTCAAGCACTTATGGACATGGTGTGAAGGGTTCATGTTTAAGAATACTCGCACACATGGAAAATATATCACTGTGTAAAATCATTGTTTGACAGGAAGTAAGGATGTCTTCATAACACTTTTAATGAGGCTGTGCATTTTAAATGAAAGGCCACATTAAAATCTTACTATTCATTTACGCTGCTACAAACACTACTGTCATAAATAGGATAACGTCCATAGGTACCTGGGTGTGCACGCATCGTGTGTCATGGTTACACGTCACATTTGTTCCGGCTTGATTAGATCCAACCAAAAAGAGTAGTGAACATCTTATCCAATGATTAATGAGAAATTCCGGCATGCAATGTACTCAATTTGGTAGGCAGGCACGTGCATTATTTTATGTACTGTGTCTTGGATGAAACTTTAAAAGTTACGAAAATGGCCCATTACAAATGGCCTGTTACTTCCTGTCATGATGGCCGTTCACGCACAGCCATCGTGACAGAAGTAAAAGGTCATTTTGCCCCATAACCTTTGCCATATTCCGCATCAGAGAAGTTGTCTCCCCTTGACTTACATATTCTCCCTTCCTCTTCTTGTCACCTCCCCTGACTACAACCTTTTCCATTTTATTCAGTTCATTTGCAAGATGCTCTTCATCCTTCAGTCGTAGTTCCTCGTGAATGATGCCGAGGTCTCTAACAGGGTCCACATCACCCTCTACGTGAGTGATATCATCGTCTTCGAACACTCCTAACAATTTCGATAAAAACAGTTTCGTGTTGAAATTGTGGGATTAGCAGTTAAAGCTATTCACATGTGAAATAAAACTGGTGGCCCATATTTTCAAGACTGAGTTACTGCCTGACAGCTCTTGGATATTTCTTCCTTAATTACGCAACGGACCAAATCTCAACTGGGAAGAAACTTCTGAAAGGTATTGGGAACAATAACTTGTAAAGACTGTGAAAAATCTCAACGTCTCTCAATTATGTTACCAAAGCTTTACCAGAAGGACAGAGGTCAGAAAGCACAGTAAAATAACACTCAAGTTGAGTAAAATGACACAAAAAGATGACCCTGTTTCTTTTGCAGTTGAAAGACATTTTGTGTGTTATTTCAGAGTGGGAAACCACACAGGACCTTCACTTCTAAAATCTAGTGGTCTATTTACACCAACCTATTCACACTGGCATAAAGCTTTGGTTGGTCATTGTTACAAAAACGGGCAAAAATCCTTCATTTGACTACGAAAATCCCTGATTGGTTGAAAAATAACAGAAATTCCAAGAAGAACCAATCAGAGAGTACAAAACAATTACTCAGGTTTCATGTAGCGACTGTTGCAATTTTTTTCTAAAATCACTTGAAATGACAAAAACAAAAGCTTAAAAAGCTTCAATTAACAAACAATTATACAAAATATATATTGGTGTAGTTTGTCGCAGGCTTAACTTTTTGGAAAACCTCGACAGACTAAAGATGGTGACAGATGGCTGCCTGAACATATCATGGAAGCTTATTTCGATCTGTTCGAACACACCTCCGGGAAACACCATTAACTGAAGAAGGGAGTACTGCATACGCTATTACAAATTTTCTTACATCCCACGAGGTTTGCAATCTCACCACTACGTATAGTGCATGTCAATTGCTGTGTATAGCTGTTCTCGACTCATTCATTTCCTGACCTTGATCGAAGATCAAGCAGCACGTAATCTATATCCGACATTGACAGGCAGATCTATGAAATTATGTAATGACGTGTGCAGTACATCCCTCCTCACATTTACGGTGTATACCAGAGATATGTGCAACCAGATCAAAATAAAAGCATCCCGGAATAAAAATTGAACTGTTGCCTATCCAAGTGCTTAGGCGGGTTTCATGTTGAGGATCACTTGGTGTATAGTATACAACCTGTTTTGAGCATTATGGACACGATAGAAAAATGATTTATGAAGTATTATAAAACAACAAGAATGGATCAACTGCAATTTTCTGATATAATAACATCCTTCGTCAACAGAAATAAAGTAAAATCAAACACTATATGACAATTGACATTTAAGATGTGGCTGTGGGTTATATTGTGTATGAATAAAACCCAAGGTGGTTCGAAGAGAAAAGTTCGTCTGTTCGGTATGATGTATTTAAAAGCTACTGGTGAGATAGTAATAGTGGCGGAATGAATATGACACATTGTTGCGGAAAAAATTCAATGATTTAAGAAGTTTTTATGTTTAATCCATGAGGTTCTAGTTTATTGATCTTATCTATCCAAAATCATTCTCTTTTGAGTCTGCGAGGGGTACTGGGGTATTGGAGTTTTTCTATTATTTGTACTGAAAGATCTTGAAGATTATGAAGTATTGGAATTTTTTGCCTACTTACCCACCTACCACAATGTTAAAAGTAGGGATGGGTTTGAGGAAACAAGACATTTTTAAGACTGGCCATTTTTATGACCAGTTGCAAAATAGTTACGTTTAGAAAAAATATTTGTATAATTTTGAAAAATCATCATACTTGACATGTGAAAGATGGCTTCGCAGGCACTGATGTGAGACAGGAAGGCATTGCCGAGACCTTGACCTTCTGAGGCGCCCTTCACGAGACCAGCAATGTCCACCACATTCAGAAATGCTGGAACTTTGCTGAAAAGGAAAAGACGGGTTCAGTTTCATTGCACAACAATATCAAAATATGCAGCAGATTTGTTCATATTGGAAATGAATAAATCCATAGACTGCCCTAGAGTTTGCGATACATTTTACACTAATAGTACCACCACGAGCACTTATAAGCACACAACAAATATCTCTCTCCAAATGACAGTGGTTTCTAAATCTAGGTGTCAACCTAGTCTACTGAAAGTTTTCAATTTACAGAAAATTCAAACTCCATGAGAATTTACAAATTTACACTCGGGGGGGGGTGGGTCATCTATCCCTGGATCCATAGTGGGTAATCAAACAATTATCTTCTCTGCCAGGACCACATTAAACCCTTTGATAAGTTGTGTTTACTTACACATACCAACTGGGATAATTGTATGGCTGTATGGCTTAGAAAAGCGATCACACACAACTGATTTCACTCAGACCTTCCTGTTAATTTCAAAAGGCCTATTGTGTGACACCCATGATTCTAAGCCACTTTGCAAACTAGTTACACCCCTCAAGACGAAAATGCATGCTAGGGTTTGGTATGTACAAGAAACTTTAAATAGTAAGTGTTATAACTTACTGAAGAAATGAGTGATCGCTACAGAGTCCAAACTTGTTGATTTTTTTCAAACATGACACAGGTGAGCCAGACTCATAATGGCAAAATTCAAACTCCACATACAACAATCAACTATCAAAATCTCTTGGTCTACTTATACCGACCTCTAAGGGTCAATTCTCGTTGTGTTAATGCTTGTATTAATGAGCTTAACAAGCTTGCAATTGAAAGAACCGTCAATATACGCTGGGTCAGGGCTCATGTGGGAATTGATGGCAATGAGAATGCAGACAGACTCGCAATGATAGGAGCAAGCGTTCTGCATTTTGTGCCTGAACCTGCTATCCCGGTATCTTACGGATGTTGCAGGATGAGTATACGCAACTGGGTACATACCCAGTCAGCATCCCAGTGGGCATCACTTAACTCCTGCAGAGAGACCAAGGAGAATTTTCCCAACGTGATCGAACCTAAAGGTTCAAAAAGCCTTCCGAGTCTAGATAGATTGGGTATAAGACACGTCATTCAAATTTTGACGAGCCACTGCAACCTAGCCCGACACAGACACATTACTGGGCATATGGGGAGCCCTGTGTGTCCCGAGTGTGGTACTGACGTAGAATCTCCTAAACACCTGGTAGAGTCTTGCCCAGCTTTTTATAGGCTAAGGAGCAACCTACTGGATGGCATTATTACATGCCTACAACATATAGTGCATGGCAACAAATGGAAACGTCTGTCCGTTTTCCTAAAGGAGACTGGCAGACTTGAAAACTTTCTTCACGAGGAGCCATAATTGGGGTCTCGTGCCTTTGCTCAGGTGTTTTGTGCAATGGGCCCAACCATGAGGCCTGCGCACGTCTGATGCACCGCAAATGACATCAGACCACCTGCACGGTTTTCTTTTTTTATACCGACCTCTTGCCTATTTCATTGTCACGATTTTTCGGTCGGTCTATTCTCCGGCCATCGTCACGACTGTTCCTGCGTTCTTAGAAGAACCTTAAGAACTGCTCAAGTACCAGTCTACAAACATTCATTGATTACTGTCTAATCAACTCATCTGTACTGCCGAATCACAGATTATCTCATACCAATGACAATTAAATGAAGTTAATTCAAACATCATGACTACTGGCTATCATTATGTCTTACCTTGCAGGTTTGTGATAATCACACAACCACGACCACCTCTCATCAGGGACAGGAACTCGACCTAAATGTAACATGACAGTCAAGTTAAAAGCAAGGCACATAATTGGAACAGATCTCATTTCTTATTTTTTCTATTATAGACTTTATTTATTGAGGATAAATTACAAATATATATAGTAAGTGCCAATACACAGCATGATCCTCAAAAGTTTAATATAAATAAATAAATTAAATAAGGGCTGTTTCAGTAAAATTGTAAGGAAGGGGGAAGGCCCTTTCATTGCTTACCCACTACCCATATTTTTCTTTTATTTCTCCAACCCACCACCCATAATGTTTTTAAATTATGCTTGAATTGTACATGGTAATGTACGTGTTAGGTGTTATTCTCTTTAGATATTTTTGGTCTTCAGTGTTTCGTTAGCCAATAACGGTCCAGCAGACAGAATCCAAGAGGGTGGTCAAATCGAAACTAAAATTGACTGCTGTCGGCATATCCATTCCTGTCATAAATCCTTGTGCCAAATTTCATCCAGTTGCGCCTGGCGGTTTTTCAGATAATCAACCTGTCTTGCCAAAAATTAAAATGGCCAACACGGGGTGCTACAGTAGCCAAATCTGTACGAAAATCGACTGGTGCTGGCGCATCCCCGCCAAGTACACATATACCAAATTTCATCATGATCCACCAAACAGTTCTTGAGATACATGACAGACGAGAAATGATAACGACAGACGGACCGACCAATGGACGGACGAATGGACGGACAAGATGCCAACTATATGCAACCACAATAGTTTTGTGGGTGCAGAAAAATTCCATGTGATATCGCAACTCATGTCAGTTACAAGAAACCCGCTTTTCAAAGCCGAACACCAGTCAGCAATACTTTAGGCAGGCACCAGGTGTCTCTGTCCACCAGGTGTCTCTGTCCACCAGGTGTCTGTAATTCCAGTAAGATTTTTTCAATTTCTTCAATACACGAACTCAATCTCCAATTGTTTCCATAAATGCTTTTAGGCTGCTCTGCCAAGTGAATAGTGGAACTTGTCTATCTTACTCATCATTCTTTTTATTAAAAATTCATCAAAATCTCTTAGACATATAAACATCAGTTTAGTGTTGCAGTTATTTTCATTCTCATATGGATGTACATGTGCCTGCAATCAAGTTGCCCATGACTTGAGCAATGGCACTGTGTTCATATTGCTCACTGTACACCAGCAAAATGGGATTGTTTCTTTTTTAAATAATTTTTAGTATCTGCCAAGTCAAATTTAGAAGTTTTTTCAGATGGTATTGGGGTCTGTGCTAGGCTGAAAGTACCCACCTGACAACATTTACCCAATAAAAAACACCACCTACTTTCAATGAGTTACTTCTTTCAACAAGGACCGCCCATAATTTAAATTACCTTCAGAAGACAACCACCCATAATCTTTTATTTCAACTGCTGCCCCCCCCCCATACGGATTTTGCTGGAACAGCCCTACATAAATAAAATAAATTAACGAGAGCGCTCGGAGGAGCGACACTTGGCGGAACTAATCGAAAAGACGACGATGAGGGAGACGACGACAATCAAGACGATCACGGCGGCAATTACGAATAAGACGATAACACGATAACATTCATGTGACTAGCAAAAAATCAAATAGAGAGCATACAATCAACTACAATAAAGAACAATAGATGGCGCCACATGACAGTCCAGTCTACAGTAGAACAGTGCTGGCTGGGTCAGTCTGGGTCAACTAGGCATCATCAAAACAAAGTGAACTGAAAGCCAGCCAGCTGCGTGTGATCGAAGAAACAACGGTATTCGAAAATGTCGAATAATTCAAAAAGTAGACGTCGTAGCGCAAAATGAAAATTATCATCTGAAAGCCCGTTCAAAACTCTATCTAAAGTGGTAGTTTGTCAAACACGATAACATTCATGTGACTAGCAAAAAATCAAATAGAGAG